>JASVEL010003179.1:0-600000 GCA_032618575.1 Nicotiana noctiflora | reverse complement strand
CCCTCTTAAGCAAACGCTCGTCCTCGAGCGGGTCAAGAAACATACCTGAAGTCTCAAATAGCTGAGGGTACCTGCTCCACATCTCTTGCTCGACCTCCCAAGTAGCCTCCTCCACGGGCCGACCTCTCCACTGCACCTTAACTGATGTAATCTCCTTCGACCTCAATTTCCTTACTTGGCGACCCAAAATAGCAATAGGCTCCACATCATAGGATAGATCACCATCAAGCTGAATGGTACTGAAGTCTAATACATGAGACGGATCTCCAATGTACTTCCGGAGCATAGACACATGGAATACTGGATGGACGCTGGATAAGCGGGCGGCAAGGCTAACTCATATGCCACCTCTCCAACTCTCTTAAGTATCTCAAAAGGACCAATGTACCTAGGACTCAACTTCCATTTCTTCCCGAACCTCATGACACCCTTCATAGGTGAAACTTTCAACAATATTCTATCACCAACCATGAAAGACAACTCTCGAACCCTACGGTCTGCATAACTCTTCTGGCGAGACTGTGCTGTGCGAAGCCTCTCCTGGATCAACTTTGCTCTATCCAGAGCATCCTGAACTAACTCAGTCCCTATCAATCTATCCTCACCAGGCTCAAACCACCCGACGGGAGATCTACACCGTCGGCCATACAATGCCTCGTACGGGGCCATCTGAATACTCGACTGGTAGCTGTTGTTGTAGGCAAACTCAGCAAGTGGTAGGAACTCATCCCACGAACCACCAAAGTCAATCACACAAGCTCGCAACATATCCTCCAGAATCTGAATAGTGCGCTCAGACTATCCGTCTGTCTGGGGGTGAAATGATGTACTCAACTCGACCCGCGTACCCATCTCTCGCTGAAATGCTCTCCAAAACTGAGAAGTGAACTGAGTACCCCTGTCAGATATAATAGACACTGGGACCCCATGCAACCTGACAATCTCCCGAATAAAGATCCATGCCAACCGCTCCGATGAGTAAGTAGTACTAACTGGGATGAAATGTGCGGACTTAGTCGGCCGATCAACAATCACCCATACAGAATCAAACTTCCTCGCTGTCCGAGGTAGCCCAGTAACAAAATCCATGGTGATCCTCTCCCATTTCCACTCGGGAATAACCATACGCTGAAGAACACCGCCCGGTCTCTGATGCTCATATTTGACCTGCTGGCAATTGAGGCACTTAGCTACATGCCTAACAATATCCATCTTCATTCTCCTCCACCAGTAGTGATGTCTCAAGTCTTGGTACATCTTTGCGGCACCTGGGTGAATAGAGTACCGCGAACTATGTGCCTCCTCAAGTATCAACTCCCGCAAACCATCAACATTGGGCACGCATATACGGCCCTGCATCCTCAGAACACCATCACTGTCGATAGTCACATTTCTAACATCATTATGCTGCACTCTGTCCTTAAGGACAAGCAAATGTGGGTCATCATAATGCGATCATATAAGGAAGATCGAGAAACAATACAAGCCAATACCCGGTTGGGCTCCGAAATATCTAACCTCACTAGCCGATTGGCTAGCACCTGAACATCATGAGCAAATGGTCTCTCCTCAGCTGGAATATATGCCAAGCTCCCCATACTGACCGCCTTCCGGCTCAAAGCATCGGCCACCACATTGGCCTTCCCCGGATGATATAATATAGTAATGTCATAATCCTTAAGCAACTCAAGCCATCTCCACTGTCTCAAATTAAGATCTTTCTGTTTGAAAAAGTGCTGGAGACTACGATGGTCGGTATACACATCACAAGACACACCGTACAAATAGTGCCTCCAAAATTTCATTGCATGAACAATGGCGGCTAGCTCCAAATCATGAACAGGATAGTTCTTCTCATGTGGCTTCAACTGCCGAGAAGCATAAGCAATCACCTTACCTTCCTGCATCAATACACAACCTATCCCCACTCTCGAGGCATCACAATAAACGGTATATGAACCTGAAGCTGATGGCAATACTAACACTGGAGCTGTGGTCAAAGCTGTCTTGAGCTTCTGAAAGCTCTCCTCGCACTCATCCGACCACACGAATGGTGCACCCTTCCGGGTCAATTTAGTCAATGAAGAAGCAATGGATGAAAATCCCTGAACAAACCGGCGATAATACCCCGCCAAGCCAAGAAAACTCCTGATCTCTGTAGCTGAGGTCGGTCTAGGCCAACTCTGCACCGCCTCTATCTTTTTCTGATCAACCTGAATACCATCACGAGACACCACATGTCCCACGAAATGCTACGGACTCGAGCCAAAACTCGCACTTGGAGAATTTAGCATATAGCTTCTCCTCCCTCAATCTCTGCAACACAATACTCAAATGCTGAGCATGCTCCTCCCGACTACGGGAGTAGACTAGAATGTCATCAATGAACACAATCACAAATGAATCCAAATAAGGCCCGAACACACTGTTCATCAGATGCATAAATGCTGCCGGGGCGTTGGTCAGCCCAAACGACATCACAAGAAACTCATAATGACCATATCGGGTCCCGAATGCAGTCTTCATAATATCCGAGTCCCTGATCTTCAGCTGATGATAGCCTGAACGAAGATCGATCTTAGAAAACACCCTCGCACCCTGTAACTGATCAAACAAATCATCTATGCGCGGTAGAGGTACTTGTTCTTCACTGTCACTTTGTTCAATTGCCTATAATCAATACACATTCGCATGGAACCATCTTTCTTTTTAACAAATAATACCGGCGCACCCCACGGAGACACACTAGGGCGGATGAAACCCTTATCCAGAAGCTCTTGAAGCTGCTCTTTCGGTTCTTTCAACTCAGCTGGTGCCATCCGATAAGGAGGAACGGATATGGGCTGAGTGCCCGGCACCAAGTCAATGCCAAAATCAATATCCCTGTCCGGCGGCATGCCTGACAGGTCTGAGGGGAATACATCTGGAAAGTCTCACACAATGGGAACAAAATCAATACTGGGAGTCTGGGCCTCGACCTCCCGCACAAATGCTAAATAAGAGAGACATCCCTTCCCAACCATTCGTTGGGCCTTGAGGAAAGATATTACCTCGCTAGGTACATACTCAGTCGTGCCTCGCCACTCGATCCTCTGAATGCCCGGCATAGCCAAGGTGACTGTCTTAGCATGACAGTCCAGAATAGCATGACATGGAGATAGCCAGTCCATGCCCAATATAACATCAAAATCAATCATGCGGAGAAGCAACAGGTCTACTCGGGTCTCCAGACCTCCAATAGTGACCAAACAGGACCGGTATACGTGGTCCACAATAATAGTATCCCCTACCGGGGTAGATACATGCACTGGCAACTCAAGACTCCCTCGGGTCGTGCCCAAATGAGGAGCAAAATATGTAGACATATAAGAATAAGTAGAACCGGGATCAAACAATACTGAGGCATCTCTGTGGCAGACTGAAATAATACCTGTAATGACAGCATCAGAAGCAACGGCCTCAGATCGGCCCTGAAAAGCATAGCATCTAGCCTGTCCGCCTGATCGGCCTCCCCCTCGAGAGTGACCCCTAGCTGTCTGACCCTCACCCCTAGCTGGCGGGGCGGGTGCTGAAGTAGAAGGACTAGATGACGAGGGCTGCCCCCTCTGCTGATAAGATCTAGAAACAAGACGGGGACACTCCCTGCGGTGGTGCCCAAACTCTCCGCACTCGTAGCAACTCCCCGGTGCTGGGTACTGAGACTGATAAGGACCTCTGGCGCTGGAGTGGCCAGCTGATGAACTAGGCCGAGATGAACCCTGAGCGGATGGGGCCTGTGAAGAACTCTATGCTGGCATGGCACTGAGAGATGGCTGGCTCTGGTGCGAACCCTGATAACCCTGTCTAGGAGACCATCTGCGACGATCTGAGCGACCCGACTGCGAAGACCTGAAAGAGCGACCTAGGCTCTGCTGACTCTGGCCTCTGGTCTGAGTGCCACTGGAACTAGCTGCTCCTCGAGGCCTCTTGGCCTCCCTCTCATCCCGGTCCCTGCGACGATCAGTCTCTATGTCGCGAGCAATATCCACAGCATCCTCAAATGTACGACTCAAAACCCTGTCCCGAGTCATCAGAATAAGAATGGGATAAATGAGGCCGTCCACGAAGCACCCAATCCTCTCTCTGTCGGAATGAACCAACCACGGTGCATATCTGGACAACTCTGTAAACCTGATCTCATACTCTGACACTGACATGTCCCCCTGACGGAGACCCTCAAACCGCCTACGCATCTCCTCTCTCTGAGATCGAGGCACCCATTTCTCCAAGAACATAGTGGAGAACTCCGGCCATGATAGTGGTGCTGCCCCGGCTGGTCTGCGGCGCTCATAAGCCTCCCACAAAACGAAGGCTGGCCCCTGGAACTGAAAGGTAGTAAAAGACACACCGTTGGACTCCAAGATCCCTGCCGTACAAAGCATCCAACGGAACTTGTCCAGAAAACCTTGGGCGTCCTCGCTCGGAGCACCGGTGAACACTAGAGGAGATAATCTGCTGAACCTTTCGAGATGACGCTGCCCATCGTCTGTCATAGCTGGGACCCTGTCCCCCTGAATCTGATCTGCTGGCTAAACCGGTACCACAGGCTGAACTGGAGGAGCCTCTGGTGTCTGTAAGCCCTGCACTGCTGGCTCTAGAGTGCGTACTACGGGGGTCTAATGACCACCCCCGATCCCCGATGCAGCTGCTGCAGTAGTAACTGAAACCGCATGTGCTAGGCCAGTGCAGACTGCTAGTATCTGAGCCAGGGTCTCCTGTAGACCCGGAATAACAATGGGCACAGCTGGTGCCTGATCTGGTGCTGCTGGCACCTCTGCAACTGGGGGCTGTGGGTCAGCTGGCACCGCCTCAGCTGCCCTAACTCCGCCACGACCACGACCGCGTCCACGACCTCTAGCAGGTGGTAGTGGTGGTCGTCCTCCACGTCCGGATGATCGAGTTCTCGCCATCTGTGAGAGAATAGAATGTCAAAGTTCAGGATCAAGTCAAAAGTAATCGCACGACAAGAATTCCAAGAATTGAAACTTTTCCTAAATAGGTTTGCAGCCTCCCGAGGATAAGTACAGGTGTCCCCACACCGATCCACGAGACTCTACCAACCGGCTCATGACTCGCGAGACCTATTAACCTAGGCTCTGATATCAACTTGTCACGACCCAAACCCTGGTCGTGATGGCGCCCAACACAATGCTAGGCAAGCCCGACCATATTATCCCTTAAACCAGCCAGTTATTAATCAAATTAAACTTAAACAGTAAATGATCATATCAGGTGATAAACGAAATGTAAAACATACAAAATATGGTCCCAACCATATCGTGGTATCACGAGACTGAGCCTCTACAGAATAGCATCCTACTACAACCAAGTCTAGGCAATTAGGAAATCATCAAGATGATAAAGAAGGAGAAAACAAGCTCTGCGGACGCTGGCAGCTACCTCGTAATCTCCGCAAAAGTAGACAAGGATCAGCAGCTACAATGTCTCAACTGCTCTCGGGCACCTGTGGATCTGCACGGAAAGTGCAGGGGAGTGGGGTGAGTATATTTCAACTCAGTGAGTAACAATAATAAATAATAACCGAAGGTAAGAACTCCTGTGCTATCACTTAGCAGTTCTAAGGCAACCCTCACAGGTACGTCATCACTATAGTAGTACTCTAACCTCCAATCTACGTTTATCTCTACGAGATTCTACACTGAACCAACCCTCACTCGTATCCCTATGGTGTACGGCCATCTCAACATATAAAGACACATACTTATGTCTATAATGTATAAGTGTTTAAGTAGATAGTAGGATATGATTAAGTATAATGTTGCGGCGTGCAGCCCGCTCCAATACATATACCGCTGCGGCGCGCAGCCCGCTCCATTTAACGTCGACGGCGCTCACTGGGGGTGTATACAGACTTCGGAGGGGCTCCCTAGGCCCAAGCACTATCATACCGCGGCGTGCAGCCCGATCCACACATGTATTACTGCGACGTGCAGTCCGATCCAATATTTATATGTATATATATTTATACTGCTGCGGCGCGCAGCCCGATCCCATAATATACACCAGTGCTCACTGAGAATGTGTGCAGACTCAGACTCCGAAGGGGCTCCTACAGCCCAAGCGCAATAATACTGCGGCGTGCGGTCCGTCCCACATGTATATTACATGTATATTACATGTATATTACTGCAGCGTGCAGTCCGATCCAATATATATACTGCTGCGGCGTGCAGCCCGATCCAATATAGGTATATATATATAATACCTCATAATGGGTCCTCGACCCTATCCCAGTCAGTATATACTTGGCCTCTCAGGCCCAATATAATATATCACAGTGGGTCCTTGACCCTGTCTCGGTCAATATAGACTTGGCCTTTTAGGCCCACTCAGCTAGAACAGGGAATTCCACCCTAGATAATCTCTCTCAATGTACACATCTAGTACGAGCTCATATTATGCTATACATCTAGAGCTACGGCTGAGTGTATGTTTCCAACATGATATAAGGGTCACCTAGCTCTACAGGTTCCCTAATGCTCTACAGATCGGCACAAGGCCCCAAACATGGCTATTAGCCCAATTGTACAGTTATAATCTCGTTAGCAGTCATACAACACAGTATTCTATTAGCCGGGAAGGACTAAGTCCGAACCCCCAATCACAATGTCACCACGCCCGTCATAAAACGCGTGTCTCATCTCAATATAGCACTGTGAAGTGCTAGTACGGGGTTTCAAACCCTCAGTACATTATTTACTATCACCACTCACCTTGAACCGGTAGAAGCTTCAATCCGCCATGCGCTTGCCTCGCAAATCAACCTCCTCGGGTGCCAGATCTGCTCAAAATCATAGAGAATGCATCAACATATGCTAATTACACGTAATTCATTCGAAATAACCCAAATTGTATCAAAACACACAAGTTGTCAAAATCCGACTTTTGGTGCGCTTCTCGAAAAATTATAGAAGTTATATATTCGGAACCCTCGTCTCAATACGAGTCTAGGCATATCAAATTTACCAAATTCGGACTCCATTTGCCCATTCAAAACCTTGATTTTCTAAAGTTCAGGCCTAGGGTTAAATCTTCCATGAATCACCCCAAATCCCTCCTTTTTTATGATATAATAGCATAATATTATCAATACTAATCGTAGTTTGAGTCCATAGCTGATTACCTCATGATTTCCCTTGATTTTCTCTTCAAAATCGCCCAAATCGCCTCCTTAAGCCGAGACCCAAATGTGTGAAATATTTCTGAAATTTTCTAACTTCTGATACAATTAATGCACTGCGATTTTCGCTTCTGCGGACCATTTTCCGCCCCTGCGGAACCGCTTCTGCGGTCTTCTCCATCAAGCCTCCAGACCGCTTCTGCGATATCCCTCTCGCACCAGCGAAGCCGCCCCTGCGAGCCAAGCTCCGCTTCAGCGGTCTCCTCCGCTTCTGCGCCTTCTCGTCCGCTTCTGCGGACTCGCTCCTGCGCCCCCATTTCCGCAGGAGCGAAAACAACAGAACCAGAACACAAGTCTGTAATTTTCCACATTTTCTCCCGTTTAGCCATCCGAAAACACCCCGAGGCCCCCGGGACCCCAACGAAAACCACCAACATACCCCAAAACACGATACGAACTTGTTCCAATCATAAAAACACCATCCTAAACATTAAAATCACCAATTACACACGGATTCAATCAAAAACCCGACCAAACAACGTCCGAATGACCTGCAATTTTGCAGGCACATCCAAAATCACTAACGGAGCTACTGCAACTGTCGGAATTCCATTTCGACCCCCGGATCAAAATCTCACCTACCGTTCGGATTTCGCAAAATTCAACCTTAGCCAATTCAAGCCTAATTCTACACCGGGCTTCCAAATTTAATTCTGATCGCTCCCCTAAGTCACAAATCACCTCCCGGAACTAACCGAATCATCAGAATCCGATTTCGAGCCCTCTAACCAAATAGTCAACTCCGGGTTGACTTTCCTTATTCAAGTTTCCTTCACAAAGGCTATATGCCTCATTTCCAATCCAAATCACTCCTAACTCACCCGATAGACTTTAACACTGATATAAAAGCATAAAACATACAATTTCAACATAACGGGGTGGTAATTCCCGTGACGACGGGCCAGGTCGTCACATTAATATGTAGACATGCCTTACTTCTACCCGAGAGGGTAGAGAGGCTGTTTTCAATCGACCATCGGCGCATTGAAAAGAAAGGCAAACAAAAAACAAAAACTGCATTAGTTATACCAGCATACATCGCAAAAAATTGTCTAAACATAAGAAGCATAAATACCATCAATAAGCAGATATGCATGTAATGATATTAAAACAGTAACTACCAGAAATGACTACCACAAGAGAACACAAACTAATCCTCTATGGGCGTCCCCACCACACCTCACCCACCCCGGGAAAAGAGTACGAATAATCTAGAAGTCCCTATCCTACAACCCTGGTACTAGACCTCCAGACTTTCCTATCGAGGGTCATGTCCTCGGAAATCCGCATCCCGGCCATGTCCTGTCTAATAACCTCTCCCCAGTATCTCTTAGGCCGCCCTCTGCCTCGCCTCAAACCAACCACCGCTAGCCGCTCACAACTCCTCACCGGGGCATCGGGGCTTCTCCTCCGTACATGCCCGAACCACCGCAGCCTCGCCTCTCGCATCTTCTCATCCACTGGGGCCACCCCCACCTTCTCCCGAATAACTTCGTTCCTAATCTTATCTAACCCGGTGAGCCCGCACATCCACCTAAGCATCCTCATCTCCGCAACCATCATCCTCTGAACATGAGATTTCTTCACCGGCCAACACTCCGTCCCATACAGCATGGCAGGTCTAACCACAGCTCTATAAAACTTCCCCTTGAGTTTCTGTGGCACTTTCTTATCACACAAGACTCCAGAAGCAAGCCTCCACTTCGACCATCCCGCCGCTATACGGTGAGTGACATCCCCGTTTATCTCCCCGTCACCCTGGATCACCGATCCGAGGTATCTAAAACTATCCTTCTTGGCTTTGTTTATAAATATTTTTAGGTTATCACTCTATTTTTCAAGTTACCATTTATGATTTGTATGTATTATTACCTATTGTTATAAGCAAAGACTAATCTGTTAAATCTTTAATATTCTTAACTTCGAACTTATTGGTAATATTAGTAAAAAAATTGGATTTAGATGAACCCGTAAAGCTGCATCTAAGATTGAGTATAAGTCAACTTAACCTGATCGTATAAATATCCTCCATGCGTGTAACATAAACTCATAAATAAAGAGTTTTTTTTTAATTTTTTTTTATTTTTCTACTGTTGCTTATCAGAAGAAGAAAACTTTGTTGGTTGCTTTTACCTATGTTTAGATTATGGTCTTAATCAAACACATGCTGCAAAGGCATTTTGAGCCTAATGGCTAAAATTCTTTGTAAAAATCAGCATCTGATGAATGTGACAAGTTATAGCAGAATTTTTCTACAAAGCTTTCGGCCAAAACAATAGTCAAAAGATTCATAACCAATAAAATCGATAACCATAGTGGTAGCTGTGTTTTACAAGATAGAGGGCGGTGCATAAGTTTCATAGTATTTTATTTTTAATGTTTTAAAAGATTAAAACATAAAAATTTATAAAATTCAAAATAAAAATTGTACGAAAAATTAAATTCACTATCTAGTCTAGACATAACAACAAAAAAATTAAATTATACATATTAATATTATAAAAGATTGAACATGAAAACAGACTGGCTATTTGTTGTCAAGCTTATCAAGGGTTAGCTTCATGATCACTTCGAGGCATTTTAGAAGTTGTCTCCCGTCGGGATGATTGTTGAATAAGTTTCATTTTTACCTTTTATACTATTGATCGATGAGATAGAGGTTTTTGCTAAAATGGTCCCTCGAACTTAGAGGCGGCAAAATTGCTAAAAGAAAATAGTTAACCATTCATTTTATCCACTAAAATGGGTTGGATAATCAACTTTTTAAAAACGGATTAAATATAGATAGAACCATATTATCCATTTAAAGCCTCAAATTGGGGTTCCTAAATGGATAGCCATCTAAACGGATAACCAATGCGTCTAACTTTTATATTTGTAAAGCCTCAAATTGGGGGTTCCTCAAGTTAGAGAGACTAAGAATTCTCCCAAAATTGAATATATGCAAAATGCCGTGGATAATATGGTTAACGGATCTGTTCCGTGCTTTCAAGGCCTTGAAAATCTCATTTTCTATTGTCTCGATTTGCGTGCATAGTCAAGATGCATAGCCGGAAATCTTTTATGTTGAAATATGTGGAATCTGTGAAAAATTTAAAGAATTTTGATATTAATATAATTATAGTTGACTTTGGTCAATATTTTTGGTAAACGGATCCGGACCCGAGATTGGACGGACCCGGCAGGTCCGTAGCAAAATATGGGACTCGGGCATGTGCCCGGAGTCGAAATTCGAGGTCTAGAACATGAGTAAAAGAATTTTTCTGTTAAATTATTTTTCTGAAATTATTAAGGAAAATAGAAATGAAAATTGATTAAAAGACTATGGTATCAGGCTTGTATTTTTATTCTGATGCCCGGTACAAATCTTATATATTGTTTAAGCGCTTTCTGTGAAGTTTGGTCGAAATCAGACGTCGTTTGATGTGTTTTGGACTATAAGTTCCAAGTTTGAATGTTTATGAAGTTTAGAAGAAAAATCATGAGTTTTGAGGCTTGATTCTATGTAAATGATGTTATTCTGGCGATTTGATCGTGCGAGTAAGTCCGTAGGATATTTTTGAGGTTGTGTGCATGTTTGGTTTGGAACCCCGAGGGCTCGGGTGAGTTTCGGATATGCGTCGGATTACATTTCTCATATTTAGAAAAACCTGGTATTTTCAGTTCTGGTATCTTCGCATTTGCGAAGAAGTATTCGCAAAAGAGAAGTCGCAAATGCGGCAACATGATCGCAAATGCGAAGAAAAGGAAAATGGGCAGGGGTCGCAAATGCGACGCCCATGGTCGGAAATGCGAAAGGGCTCAGATCGCAAAAGCGATCGATGCTTCGCAAATGCGAAGTCTGCGCCCAGGCCTAGTGTTCGCAAATGCAAACTAAGGCTTCGCAATTCCCTGACCTGTCTTGTTCGCAAATGCGAACCTATGTTCGCATTTTCCATATCCGAGGCCGAGCAAATTTTATACTTAGGCGAATTTTCACCACTTTTCACCATTCTTTCAAAACCTAAACACCATAGACGATTTTTCAAGAGCAAACTTCATCTCAAATAACATTTAAGTCAATTTTTACTCAATTCTTTTAACTCTTAACATCATTAAACATGTTTTCCACTTGAAATCAAGGATTTTCATAAGTGAAATTGGGGTTTTTGGGTAGAACCTAGGTTTTTTATAAATTGGGGAGTTGGACCTCAAATTAAGGTCCGATTCCAAAACAAATTATATATTTGAAATCGTGGGAGAATGAGTAACCAGATTTTAGTTCGAACCTCGAGTTTTGACCACGTGGACCCGATGGCGTTTTGGGAATTTTTGAGTAAAACTTTGGAAAACCATTTTTATGCATTCACATTGATTCATATAGAGTTTATTAAAGTAATTGAACAATTTGTGATAAGATTCGAGCGAACTGGAGGTGAAATCACGAGGTAAAGCAATAGTTGAGGATTAAGTTGATTTCAAGGCTTTGAGGCAAGTGTTTGGTCTAACCTTAGCTTCAGGGAATAGCAGTTGAGTCTTGTTGTTAATTGCTATGTGATCGAGTATGATATATAGGCCCGGTGACGAGTATCTATGCATTGGTGTCTAGCATGACCGTGAGTCCTTATAATGTGATTATCATGAGCTGGCTGTGAATTCCATGTTATTGGAGGATGTCTATATAATGTGAATAATGTGTGAACAGTAAATGATCATTAATTTCTTTGGAGCATTGGCTCGGAATAGTTAAGTGAATTATAAGATAAGTAAAGTAAGGAAAAAGGAAACGTTGATGATTATTACCTTGCCGGGACGTAAGTATTTAATGTATTCTCCTTTCCCGGGATGATTGAACTATTAATTGTGCTCCCTTGCCAGGATGTTTGTTATGTATTTGTCTGTTGTGTGTCCCTTAATTGTGACTGTTGCTTGGGGACCTAGACTGTTAAATGATATTGAGGAGCGGGTTGCACGCCGCAACAAATGATGCTGAGGATTGGGTTGCGTGCCGCAACAAAGATAAATGATATGGGTCGGGTTGCACGCCGCAACAGTGGTATTGTGGAGCGGGTTGCATGTCGCAACAATGGAAATAATGGAGCGGGTTGCACGCCTCAACAATTTTTGATGTCATGTGTTTATGTCTGAATATTGATTTCTTGTTTCATTGTGGAATTAAGCTGTTTGGGTTGTTACTCTGGATTATTGTTAATTGTATTTTCCCATAGCATGCTCCCCCTGCCATGTTGTTAATTACTTGGTATTCGATTTATGCTGTATTTTTATAACTGCACATGTTTATGTGGTGTCTAGTCTAGCCTCGTCACTACTTCGCCGGGGTTTGGCTAGACACTTACCAGCACATGGGGTCGGTTGTGCTGATACTATACTTCTGTGTATTTTTGCACAGATTCAGGTTTTGAGCAGCAGCCGTAGTAGTAGTTCAGGACCAGGATATTTTATTATCACGAGACCGAGGTAGCTTTGTAGGCATCCGCAGGCCCGGCGTCTCTTCATATATTTTTTATTTATACTGTTGCCTCATTTTTTCAAGACAGACATCTGTTATATTTCTTTCAAACCTTTATATGTAGTTTATTCTTAGTGATTCGTGAGTATATGATACCAAATATTGGGTAGAGGATATTGTTGAGCATTTCGTATTTATTTCAGACTTATAAAAATTAGACTTCTGCAGTTATTGCTGTTATTATTACTGATGCCATAATTGACAACAAAATAGTTTTAAATGAAATGCCTAACTACCACGAGTAGGCGTTATCACGATCCCGATGGTGGAAAATCCGGATCGTGACAAAGACACAGCATTAGGGGTGTTCGCCGGTCAGTACAAAACAGTATTTAGACATTTTGTCTCGGTATTTTTGGTATTCGATTTCTTAAAATACAATTTTATACGGTAAAAATTGGGGCTACACAATATCTTGGACTTGAGGGTTGCTTCATGAGAGAAATCGAAATGACCATGAGTGAACTTGATGGGAGGCTTCGAAGATCGAAGTACTCGATGAATATCGAAGCCGAGTATGCTTGACCCCGAAATAATACCGTTATGGATCTCTAAAAGAATGAGCGAGCTTCCTTCCACGTCCTCAAAATTATGGTGCAAATTCCGAAATAGACTTGTACGATTCCATACTAGGCAGTTAGACAGCTGTCTCAATAATATTCCTTACTGTAAATAAAAATATAACTTATTTAGGGTTTCCCTATTATAAAGGGCACCCCAATCATTTGTAATATCATCTAATTATTGGCAAAGAATATAAGCTATACTTTTCGCTTATTGTTCATCAGAATTGTCCTTTCCCTTTACTGTTCTTATTTTATAATTCTTGGCTCATCGCGGGGAAACTAAGCTCGAGGTCACTATTGCTGAGTAATATTGATTTGATTCACTTATTTTTTTTTATTTTTACTTCATATTTCTTGATTATCTATTAGTATTAAACAAAATCACATATCTTTAAAACCACAAATTAAATTAAATTGTTACTCGTATTTTCGAGATAAATAGTTTGGTGCCCACCGTGGAGGTAAAGATAATAGTGATTATTTTTTTTATTGATTCTCATTACACACATTATTTTTACGTTTTTTACTGTCAAGATTTTCTGATTCTCAGGATTAAACATGTCGAACTCGCAAAATGAACCTTTTCACGACAATGAAGGTCTTGGATTTCATGGGGAAAACAACAATTTAAGGATCGATGTACAACCGATAAACCCTGGGAAAGTGCCAAATGTGGAACCTATTAGACATTGCTTTGTATGTTGATTTAGGCGCAGACCTCGGAGGGAGTGTATGCAAGAAAACCCGATCTAGGGCGCAAGGAACACCAGGTATAGGAGATGGGGGAGTTAGCCTCCAAGTGATATTCGAGAGGCTGCAAGCTCAGCAGATTGCCATAGCTCAACTTTAGAGTCAGAATAAAACTCTGAGCATAGCTGAACCAGAAAACACTCGGCGTGCTGAACCGACACCAGAGAGGTAAAATAAAAATGGCTTGGGGACGGACCCTACTATTTTAAAAATGCTTGAAGAGCTCACCAGGAGGATCGAGTCCGGGGAAAAGAAGATTGAAGACAATGACAAAAAAATGGAGATTTATAACTCACGTGTTGATCAAATACCGGGAGCTCCCCCGATCTTGAAGGGTTTGGATGCCAAGAATTTCATGCAAAGGCCGTTCCCTCTAAGTGAGGCTCCTAAGCCCATCCCAAAGAAGTTATATATGCCCGATATACCTAAATACAATGGAACCTCTCACCCGTATGAACACTTTACTTCTTACACATGCGCCATAAAGGGAAACGACTTGGAAGACGACATAAATTTATATACTGATGAAGAAGTTCGGAGAGACTCTATCGAAGGGTGACTTAATATAGTATCATAACTTACCTCTTAATTCTATTAATTCATTTGCTAAGCTTGCAGATTCTTTTTGTAAAGGCATACGCCGGAGCCATTAAAATTGCAACAAGTAAGTCGGACCTTTTCAAGATAAGGCAAAAAAATGACGTGATACTCAGGTAATTCGTATCTCGATTCCAAGCGGAGAGAATGGATCTATCTCCGGTCACTAATGACTAGGATGTTCAAGCTTTCACTCAAGGTCTCAATACTCAGAGTTCCATAACTTCACAACAGTTGAAGCAAAGTTTATCGAGTACCCCACAGTTATTTGGGCCGACGTACATAATCAGTATCAGTCGAAGATTAGGGTCAAAGACGATTAACTGTGGACTCCTTCGAGGTTTGTTTGTCCTAGCAGGATCATGAATAAGATCAAAAGGGATAACGATCGGGAGACGAGGTTGAATACAGATCGATATCAATCGTACAATGGAGTCTATAGAGCCATTGGTTCCGGGCAAAGCTTCACACGAAATGGGAGGAAAAGTGATCGAGGTCAAAATTCAAAGGGGCTTGATGCCGATGAAGATTACGTTAAGTATCCAAAGTCCGAATAAAGGTATGACCCCAGTCCAGTCTTTTCTATTCTTTCGTCTAACACTTGTAGGCTATCAATAAGGATGGACACGAAGCTCTAGATCTTGAAGCACGTGTTGCACTCTTTTTCCTTAGACCGGTTTTTGTCTGAACTGGATTTTTCCTACAAGTTTTTAACGAGGCAACCATTATTTGTGATAAATGAGAGCAATTCAACAGTATTCGAGATTCCCTAAAGTAAGCCGTGAGTACTGGGGGAATTGCCCTCGAGTGTCTCCTTTGTTTCAAGGAAATCACTTTGTGGCAGCACGGTCTCAATAGGAAAATCTTGTGAGGGCCAAATAGTCAAATAAACTATGCCCTTATAGGTTACTTGGACCTTAACATCAAATGTGCGCACATGTATAATCATCTACTGAGAGAAGTATCTTTCCTTGCCAATATCCCCTGCCTTTAGAGAAATTTCATATTTTATACTTTTGATCTATTGTGTAAATAGGCTTAAGGGCCGACCACGACGAAAATTCGAACAACTGAACCCATGTTTAATGACTGTCATCCCAAAAATAAACTGAATTAAACTACTAACATTTCAAGACCATAAGACCTTAAAGGCAACCCTTAACATTATAGGCCACGGCCACCCCACTCGGGGGCTAACACTCCGGGCAAGCTCGAAGTGAAATGGAGAATCAGCCCAAAGGGCAAGTTCCAAACTAAAGAGGCTACAACCAAATTAACGCAGATCAGAAACATTTGAAATCCGTAACAAATACAAAAGCCCAAGGGATACCTTAGCTCGGGTTCGAGAAAACTCTCGCTCGGGGACTATCTATGAAGCCTAAGGGCTAACTTTACTTCGAGTGCGAGCAAATCCACTCGATCATAATAGCCCAAGGGCTATCTTAACCCAAGTTCAAGCATGTCTCAAACACTCAAAGTCTATTTAATTGAGCTATCTGAGTTTGAAATAATAAGACCTCAAAGAGGCACCCCCGATATAGCAACCAAGGCTATCATACTCGGAAACTAACATTTCGCACAAGTTTAAACGTTTATCAGGAAACAAGTCCAAGAGATATACCCGAAGGCTATGGTCATATTAAAGACTACGCCATATAAAAGGCTACGGCCGAAATAACGCGTCTCAGAGACATACAACTTCCACCATAAAATTACAGGCTTTCAAACACTTTGAAAAATCGGTTAAATCAGGCTACCCTTAACTAAAGAAAATGATAAAAGGCTTCGATAAAATTAGTCCTCGAATAATTTAAAGACTTAGATAACATCAGCCTCCGAAAAAGCCTCAAGAGGTATTCGATTATCGTAACACAAATGAATTATAATTAAGGTTCCAATTGGTCAAACCTTCGAAAAACCCAACGGGTACAAATACCTACTAAGGCATAGAAAATTTTTCACTAAGTCTTTCAGCCGAAAAGAGGGAAAAATTATAGCTGTTATTAGAGGCCGAATTGGACCTACTCAAAGAGCCTAAGGGCCAATAAAAAAGAGTCTAAGGGATAATATAAAAAATCCCAAGGGCTACCTTAACCCGAGTTCGAGCAAACTCTCACTCGGGGGCTATCTATAAAGCTAAAGGGCTAACTTTGTTTCGAGTTCGAGCAAGTACTCATACGATTACTAAGCTCAAACGCTCTGTATTCAAGCAAATTCTCACTTGGGGACTGTCTATAAAGCCTAAGGGCTAACTTTATTTCGTGTTCGAGCAAGCACTCACTTGACTACTAAGCCCAAGGGCTACCCAAGTTCAAGCAAATTCTCACTCAGGGACTATCAATAAAAGCTTAAAGGCTAACTTTACTTCGAGTTCGAGCAAATCCCCACTCGATTATAAAGCCTAAGGGATATTTTTCATTTCAAGTTCGAGCATATACCCACTCAACCATCAAGCCCAAGGGTTGTCTTACCTCATTGACTGTTTGGCCTACAGAGCTACACAATAGGGTCCATTGATCCAAAATGGTCAAGAGAAGTACTTATTGTCGGTCATTACCATCTCAATACTTTGGATATTCAAAGAGAAATTTATGCTAAGACACTCTGACCCGCATAAAAGGGTAACAGATTCAGAAGCCATGGAAAGAATAAAAAGCTTTGTATATACATATTAACAAGGGTTATGGGTCACGATCAAGAGTTTCTCACAAGGGCCGATCATCCTCAAAAGCAAAAAAATATTAAGAACATGAAACCTAAGCGCATAATCCTTATTAGTGTCTTCACCCACAGAATCTTCTCCATCGTCGGGCTCGCTAGAGTTCTCGAAGTCGTCCTCGAGAAAGGCCATCTTCCAAGCTTTAGTTTTCTCTGTCGCTTATGTCATGATGATGATATTGTAACAAATCTGGGGGAAGATCAAACACTCAATTTGTTTCTTGTCGTTACACTCCAAATAACAAGGGGACTATTGTTATACGGTAGAAATAGGGGCTACCCGATTTTGTGTACTCAAGGGTTGCTTCATGAAAGAAATCAAAATAGACCATGGGTGAGCCCAATGGGAGGCTTCAAAGATCGAAGTACTCGATGAATATCGAAGCCGAATATGCTTGTATCACAACCCGAATTTTCAACCCTCAGAAGTCGTGATGGTACTTACTAGTGAAAGCTAGGCAAGCCGACAAAATTTGATAATATAGATTAATACAAACTGCGAAAGTCTAAGTACAACTTTACCTAGAGTCTAAGAATACTATAAATAAGGTCTAAATAGAATTACACGAATCTATCTCATAATAATTAAAAATAGAAAGAAAATGATAAAAAGGAGATGCCAAGGCCTGCAGACATCCTGCAGGACTACCTCGGTTCACCTGACCACCTGGAAGCAGCAACCTCACTGTGGACTGAAAGATGCAGCACCGACATCTACATACAGTGCAGAGTATAGTATAAGCACAATCGACCCTATGTACTGGTAAGTGCCTAGATTAACTTTGGTGAATTAGTGACGAGGTTAGGACCAGACTACCGAATATACCTGTGCAGTTAAATCATATACAATAGAAAAATAAAGGAAGAAATGTATAGGTAAAGATAGGATGGGGAAAACATGCTATAGAAAAATCAAGTAACAACAAAAAACTAATAAATAACCGTAAAGAATACCATAACTCAATTATCAACAAGAATCAGGAAATGATAGACAAATACACGACATTACCCTTCGTGCTTTTACTCTCGTCCTCACCATAATAATCAATATAATCGGCACGACATCACCCTTCGTTCTTTTACCTTACATAATCATGATACAAAATTATTCTTCGTGCATTATCACTCATATCACGGTACGACATTGTACATCGTGTAGTACGACATCACCATTCATGCTTTAACCTCACAGGATCAGCATGACATCACCCTTCATGAACTAACACTCTCTCACAAATATCATGCACGATATCACTCTTCTTGCTTTTATACTCTTCCTTACCCAAACAACAATCACAAAGTAATAGGGGCAAGGGAATCAATATAATCACAATAAAAACTCTGGCAAGGGAACAATAGTATAACAATAATATTCCGGCAAGGGAAATAATATCAAAGGCAATAACGTCCCGACAAGGGAGATAATATCAAAAGCAATAACATCCCGGAAAGGGTGTGTTCAATTAACCTTTCCACAATTACTTTACAACTCAATTCACAACTTGAGCCAACGCTCTACAATGCTCAATTACCAAAAATACTTCCATAATTCAATTCATAACTTGAGCCAACGCTCTTCAATGTTCAATTACCAATAATACTTCCACAAGCCTTGTTTAACAATAGATATAATCACATAAAGCATGAACAATACGAAACAGAGTCACATTTATCAAAGTATAAGACTCACGGGCATGCTTTACACCGGCGTATAGATACTCGTCACCATGCCTATACGTCGTACTCAATAATTAACACATAGCAAATAAGACACATTTCCTAATCCCTCAAACTAAGTTCAGATCAAATACTTACCTCGATGCCACGAACACAATTCAAGTCTCAGCTACCGCTTTACCTCTTGTTTCCACCACCAATTCTCTTGTATCTATCCACAATTTACTTGACGATATCAAGTAAATGAATACATTCTAATGCATGAAAATAGGTTTTCTAAAGTTTCTCCCAAAAAGTTAAAAATTGACCCGGGCCCACATAGTAAAAACTCGAGGTGTGAACCAAACTTCCGATTACCCATTCACCTACAAACTCAAATATGTAATTTATTTTAAAATCGAACCTCAAATTGAGGTCAAAATCCACAAAATTTAAAATTTTTAGGTTCTATCCAAAACACCCAAATTTTCCCATGAAAACCCTTGATTTTGAGTTGAAATCATGTAAAAAGACGTTATATATTAAAGGACATGAGCTAGAAATGACTTACTAATGATTTGAAAGAGTAGCTGCCTTTGAAAAATCGCATAATGATGTTTTAGGTTTGAGAGAGTTTTGAAAAATGAGAAATTTCTAGCTAAGTTATGATTTAGCAGGTAGCACATGTCGCAATTGCGACCAGGGTTCGCAATTGCGTACCCTTAAGGAACCTGCTGACATCGCAAATATGAAGAATATGTCGCATTTGCAACCATGGGCAATTCTGGTCACCTTCGTATTTGTGAGGGACCTGTTGCATTTGCAACATCACATTTGCGATACATGGGTCGCATTTGCGACTTCTGGCATTAACTAAAGACTTCACATTTGCGAAGTGTACCTCACTAATGCGAGATAAGTCTGGTCCGGCGTTCTTCACATTTGCAATGAAATCCTTGCATTTGCGAACCCTTCTTGCATCACAATTGCGATGCCTGATCTAGCACTTGCGAGATCAGAGGCCTGTTACACACCACCAATTTTCCTAAGTTCAATTTCACTCTGTGGTCTATTCAAAACTCAACCGAGCCCCCGGGTGTCACGACCCAAAACCGGTCGTGATGGCGCCCAACAATCAAGCTAGGCCAGCCAGATCAACAATTCAATTATAACAAAATACCAGTCCCCAAATGGACAACCCAAGAAGAATATATGAGTTTGAGAACTCCAATAATAATAATACTGAACAAAAGTACTGACACTCCCAAAGATCCGAGTCACAAGTCTAGAGCCTCTAACAAAACCCAACAGGAAATAGAGAGTACGATATAGAAGTACTCAAGTCCGAATACAAAATATAAAATAACAACTGGAATGAGAGGAGAAGCTAGGTTCTGCGAACGTAGGCAGCTACCTCAGCAACTCGATGTGACAATGTTAACGCTGGAGATGCCCGTCTACTGCTCCTGAGTACCTGAGTCTGCACACAAAAGGTGCAGGGAGTAGGGGTGAGTACTAAGTACTCAGTGAGTAACAAATATATATATGTAGCTGACAGTAAGAAAACCACAAAATACCACAATATGAAGCTACACTACAGTCCGAATCTCCTACGAACTAGCAACAATAATACAATACAGCTACCACAGAGTAATTCAACAAATACAGATGCAATGCAATGCACATAACCGCTACGGCGTGTAGCCCGATCCAATTTAACGTCGACGGCGCTCACTGGGGGTGTGTACAGACTCCGGAGGGGCTCCTACAACCCAAGCGCAATACTGCTGCGGCGTGCAACCCGATCCTCATATCAACCACTGCGGCGTTCAGCCCGATCCCATGCTCAGTCCACAATAAGCAATTAAGTCACAAAACAATTCATTTTCCTTAATTCCACTTCTCAATTCATAATTTTTGAAAAATACTTTAACTTTATTAAGTTTGTAAAAGCCAGTGACTTAGCATTTCAAAAGTGTGATTTCCATTTCCAGGACTGAGATTAGTGATTTAAGCAATTTTAGCTATCACATAAATATTGTCCTCTAAGGACGCTACGGATCGGCACAAGGCCCCAAACAAGGCTTACAGCCCACAAATATAGCAAATACAGTGTATTTCCAACACTAACAACATATTATTCACTTTCCGGGATGGACCAATGCCTCAATCCCCAATCACAATCAATCCCGCACCTGCCACGGTGTGCGAGCCACGCCCTATTAGCGTCACAATGTGCTAAGCCGGGGTTTCGAACCCTCAAGCTACAATATACACAAACTACTCACCTCTAGCCGGTCGTAGAATCGTCCGCGATGCCTTTTCCTTTGAATTTCGTTGCCTCGTGTGTAGAATCTAGTCAAATAACAATAATTATATCAAATACGGGTCAATGAATCATAACCCACTTCAATTTATATGAAATTCGCAAAATTACACTAAGTTGGTAAAACCCGACCCCGGGCCCCACTGCTCGGAAAATTCCGAAATTAGTACCAACGCGATCCTTATCTCGCCACGAGTCCGTGCATATAAACTTTATCGAAATCGGAGTTCAAATGGCCTTCCAAATCCAAAAATCCCGTTTTCATTACTTAGGCCACATTTCTTCAAGATTTCAACCCAATTTCATGAAGATTGATGTTAATACTACCATAAAATGATGTTTTTGAGTCAAGAATCTTACCTCCGACGAATACCCGATGACTTCTCGGTGATTTCCTCGAGTTTTCTTCTCTCTAGGGCTCAAATGTGTGTTTTGGGTTAATGAACCCGTAACTCTCTGTTTCTGGATTAAATTCACTGCCAGGACTTTTTCTTCTACGCGATCGCGACTTGCTTCACGCAATCGCGATGTTCAAAAACTCGGCCTCACGCGATCGCGACTTCCTTCACGCGATCGCGATGCACAATCACCTGGCTTCACGCGATCGCGTCCTTCTTCCTGCGATCGCGTAGCACATTTTCCCCCTGGACCCATTTCTCTTCTACGCGATCGCGTAGATTATCCTGCGATCGCGATGTGCACCCGTTTAATTCTACGCGATCGCGACTTGTTACCCTGCGATCGCGATGCCCTAGCCCCCAGCTCTACGCGATCGCATCCCCCTCCCCGCGATCGCGGAGAGCAAAAGCCTGCTGCGTTTATGACAGCAACCAGCCTTCTCTTTTCTTCCAAAAATGGTCCGTTAGGACCCCCGGATTCATCCCGAGACCCCCGGGACCCCAACGAAAACCACCAACATACTCCAAAACATGATACGAACTTGTTCCAATCATAAAAATACCATACTAAACATCAAAATCACCAATTAACCACGGATTCAAGCCTAAGTTTTCTTCAAAACTTTCAAAACTAACATTCAATCCAAAACCCGATCAAACGATGTCCGAATGACCTGAAAATTTGCGGACATATCCAAAATCACATAACGAAGCTACAAAAATTGTCGGAATTTCATTCCGACCCCCGGATCAAAATATCACCTACCATCCGGTTTTCGCCAAAATTCAACATTCGCCAATTCAAGCTTAAAACTACACCGGACCTCCGAATTCAATTCCGATTGTTCCCCTAAGTCATAAATGATCCCCCGGAACTAGTCGAATCATCAGAATCCGGTTCCGAGCACTCTAACTCAATAGTCAACTCTTGGTTGACTTTTCATATTCAAGCTTTCTTCAAATATGCTATTTGTTGCATTTTTAATCCAAATCACTCCTAACTCACCCGATATACTATAATACTGTTTTAAAAGCATAATATATGTAAATGCAAGATAACGGGGTGGTAATTCCCGTAACGACGAGCCGGGTCGTTACACCGGGGCTCCAAACCAAACTTGCATGCAAGACCAAAAAAATTATATGGACTTGTTCGTGCGATCAAATCATCAAAATAACATCAACATTTATGAATTAAACCTCAAATTCATGAACTTACTCAAGAACATCAAATTTACTATTTTCTCAATTATTGGTCCGTCTTATACCAAACCAATTTCGATCTTTACCAAATTTTATCGATTTAACTTAATCATTATTTCAAACTTGTACGGGGCTCCAGAACCAAGATACGGGCCCGATACCATCAAGAAAATGCATTAATTCACTTCTAAAAATCTTTATATTTTCCAGAAAATAATTTTCTTTAAAAATTTATTTCTTGGGCTTGGGACCTTAAAATTCGATTCGATTCCAGTCATACGCCTAAGTCCCATATTTTACTACGGACCCTACGTGACCGTCAGATCACGGGTCTGGATCTGTTTACCAAGAATATTGACCAAAGTCAACTTTATTCAATTTTAAAAGCTAAATTTCATATTTTACTTAGTTTTCACATAAAAGCTTCCCGAAAATGCACCCGGATTGTGCACGTTAATCGAGATAAGATAAAAAAGGTTTTTAAGGCCTCATAACACAGAATTTACTTTCAAAATGAGTGATGACCTTTTAGGTCATCATAACTTGAGCCCGAAATAATATTGTTATGGATCTGCAACAGAATGAGCGAGATTCCTGCTACGTCCCCAAAATTATGGCGCAAATCCCGAAATAAACTTATACGATTTCATATTAGGCGGTTAGACAGCTATCCTAGTAGTATTCCTCACTCTAAATAGAAATGTACCTTATTTAGGGTTTTCCTATTATATAACGGGCATCCTAATCATTCGTAGTATCATATATTCATTGGTAAAGAATACGCTTTACTTTTTGCTTACTGGTCATTAAAATTGTCCTTTCCCTTTACTATTCTTATTTTATTATCCTTGGCTCATCTCGAGGTCACTAAGCTCGAGGTCACTACTACTCAGTAATATTGGTTTAATTCGCTTATTTCTTTCATTTCTTGCTTCATATTTCTTGATTATCTATTAGTATTGAACTAAATCACATATCTTTAAAATCACAAATCAAATTTAATTGTTACTCGCATTTTTGAGGTAAACAACAATACAAATATGTGCCTAATTAAATTCGGTATGGTTCGATTTTTCTTCTTTCGATTTTGGTTTATTCGGTTTGGTAACTTCGGTTTATTTGGTTTGAATACTAACTAATGTATAGAGTCATAGAATATAATATTCTGAATTAAAATACTCAAAAGTACATAACTAAAAATATTTGTTGGTAAAAGTTTTGTCCAAAACTACCAAACATTAACTTAGAGAGAGAAAACTGTACATAAAAGAATAAATTTGATCATTAAAAAGGTCATGTTACTTACTTAGAGATAATTGATGAACTTAGAAAATAAATAAAAATTAAAAGTTTATATTTCTATATTTATGTTATAATAAATAATATGTGCATTGTGTAATATAATATATATTTCGATACGATATCGCTATTTAGATATTTTATTATAATATACCAAATACCATACCTAATACAAATATTTTTTAAAACTTAAACCAAATAACATATCGAATACCAAATACCAATTTTATTTGTTTCGGTACAGTAATTCAGTATTTACCAAATTATGCACATCCCTACACAACATTGCTATAAAATATCTTTGAAAAAAATCCGACCAGACTAGTCTCACAAAATTATTAAATAAGACAAGAGTCAACTACCTCCTAACCGACAACCTTAATGCTCGACCTCCCAACGTCCTATAATCTAATAACCCACTAAAAAGAAAAAAGAGCATATTCTTGAGGTATGATTGTTGGACATGTTTTAGTGTTTTTTCCTAAATATAATGGTCAATGGGATTCAATACATTCATCATTATATATACGTACCACGCGCACACGAATTTCACGAGCACGCATTCTACGGAATTTCTGTCATGCCTTATAAATCTCTTTAGCTTCCTCTCTCATTTCGATGTGGAATTTGCATAAGATGACATGTCTACCCCTTCTTCAGAAACTTTCCAGCCTAGAAGCCTCCCGGTACTGCTTGACTCACTCCCCTCCATCATGGGTATCACATTTACCCTTGGGCCGACTCGACCCGTCGTCTCGTGAGTTACCGCCCCGTTTTCTCATTATTATATTGCTTTATGTTTCATTATTAGTATTGGGTGCGTTAGAACTTAATTGGAGTAATTTTAATAAGAAATGAGACACTTAGTCTCTTTTAAGAAGACTTAAATTGAAAAAGTCAATCGAATATTGACTTATGAGTTAACGGCTCGGAATTGAAATCCGATAAACCGATTAGCTCTGGGTGATGATTTAAGGCTTTCGAGTGCAATCGGAAGTAATTTTGGAGGCCTGGTGAAGAAGTTAGCCTATTTTGGCGAAGTTAGTACTTTGGCGATTCCGGTTGATAGGTGTTATTTTGATCCGGGAGTCAGAATAGAATTCCGAGAGTTGCAGTAGCTTCGTTAGGTGATTTTTGATATGTTCGCAAATTTTCTGTTCATTCAGACGTCGTTTGGTCGGGTTTTAGATTGAATGATAATTTTAAAAGTTTTAGTTTAACTGAAGCTTTAATTTAATGAAAATGGATGATTTTGATGTTAATGTTAGTGATTTTATGGGTTGAGCAAGTTTGAATGAGGTAACGGAACATGTTTGTACTTTTGGTTGAGGTCCCGGGGATCTCGGGTGTGTTTCGGATGCCAACGGGTCATTTTTGAAAGACTTTTACCGTTTTGAGCATAAATGTAATGATCTAAAGGTTCATTTTTAGTTCTAGAGATCCAAATTTGATTCCGAGACTTCTGGAATTTTGATAAGGAATTATAGGACTGATCTAGAAATTTTGGTCTGATTTCATCAAGTCGCGATTGGGTTTTTGACGCGAAACATAAATAATTATTTAATGAGCGAAATGGATATTCAACTGAGAAAATGAGCTGCAAATTGTATTTTAATTGAAGGAATAGGTTCGTATTATTATTTGTGACTCATAGGAACAAGAATCATCGAATTCAGAGTTCGTATGATGGAGTTATAGTATTTTTAGTGAAATAAAAAGCTGCTGCAATTTTCTGGGTAAAAAGCTGGTATTTCCGCTTTTGCGATGAACAGTAACGCAGAAGCGATGAACAGTAACGCAGAAGCGATGAACAATGAATTTTCGCTTCTGCGATGAACAATGCTGCAGAAGCGAAAATCTGGACAATGTATATTTTTCGGATAGTCCGAGATTTATTTCATTTTTAGAGCTATGAAGCTCGGATTGAAGCGATTTTCGAATCGATTTTCACCATATGGATGGGGGTAAGTGTTCTATATCAAAAAGTGATTATATTTATTGATTCCATGTTTATTTTTTCAAGTATTAGTGAATCAAATGGAAGAAATCAGAGATAGTTTGTAAACTTTTCAAAAACGAAAATTTATGATTTGGAGGCCGAATTATTGTCAGATTTTATATGTACGGAATCGTGGAGAGACGAGGATTCCGAATATGTGAATTTCATAATTTTTCGGGATGTGGGTCGGGGGCTCGAGTTTTGCTAGTTTCGAGATTGTTGCTAGTTTTCGACTATTTTCAATTGGGTATTATCTCATTAGCATATTGTGATGTATTCGCTCTATTTTTGGGTAGATACAACGCGCGTGGAGGCCGATTTGGGGAGCAAAGGCGTCGTGAGCTAGAGGTTTCGCTGGTTCGAGGTGAGTAATACGTGTGAATGATATTCTGAGGGTTTCAAACTCCGGATTTGCACATCTTAGTGATGTATTGTGGTGACTTGCACGCTGGACCTGAGCGTGGGGTAGAGCACTATTGGGGATAGTGACTTGGTCCGACTCGATTGTTGGTTTTTACCGCGTAATTGCAAATGATTTGTTGTTATCATTTTGACTTGGGCTCATTGCCATACTTGAGGCTTATTGCCGACTGTTTAAACTCTTTATGAACTATCATTACTATTTCCCTCACTATCTGAAATATTATTTGAACTCAGTCCGTATGATTTACATTGTTTTATGAACTCAACTCTACTTTACTCAAACTTGGAGTTTTAAACGATATTTGATCTGTCATTTGAGCTGAGTATTATGATTTTTACTCATGCCCAAAGGGCTTTTGACTATTCATGGACTGATTGAGGTCGAGGACCATATGTGAAGGCATGAGGAGTGATGCGAGGAGACTTTCAGGTCTCGAGTGATATGTGTGCATTTGCATATACATGAATGGATCGGACTACACGCCGCAATAGTATATGATATGGATCAGACTGCACGCCGCAGGGACATGCTATGTGGATCGGACTACACGGTGCAGTATTATTGCGCTTGGGCTGTAGGAGCCCCTCCGGAGTCTGTACACACCCCTAGTTGACCAGATACCCTGGTGTTATATGTTAAGGAATGATGTGCCCAAGGGGCCGTTTTGTGAGCCGACTTGCTCTATCTGATATAGCATTCATATGCTTGACTGTTGGAAAGGAAAAATGGATATTTGTAAAAGAGATTTTATAAAAGAGATTTTTAACTGATCTTGAGATTTTCTAAAGAATTTTCAGAGTGTTACGACTTTTGTTCTCGAAGGGTTGTACTGTCTTTTATAGCATTTTGGTGTGCTCTTACGTCTTTTCTTATCGCTCAGCTATTATTCTATCTTATTACCACTGAGTTGAAAGTACTCACTTTACTCCCTGCACCATGTGTGCAGATTCAGGTATATTGGAGCTTAGCTGAGCTAGTTGCTGTTTCAGAGTTTTATTGGAGTTGTCGAGGTAGCTGCCTGACGTCCGCATGACCCGACTTCTTCCCTATCTCTTTATTATTTTCCGCAGTTTTGATTATCTGTAGTATGGAGTTTTATTACTCTGTATTGTTAGAGGATCTAGACTCATGACCCTCAGGTCTTTGTGAGATTATTCGTTATGATTGTTTAAATGATAGTTAAATAATTGATTTGAGCTTCATGCTCGGGTTGAGAGCGCAAATGGTTGGACTTGTCTAGCAGTTGTGTTGGGCGCCATCATAATCGGAATTGGGGTCGTGACAACCCCCAACTCAACGTCCTCACTCAGGTTGCCCCACCATCATATTGAGATAGACTCGGTTCTGATACAATATTTGTTACGACCCAAGCTCATGGTACGTATTGTTCACTTTGAGCCTGGGCCACATAGATTTCTCTTTATGGGCTACACTACATCGAGCCCCAAAAGCGCATATATCATTTGAACTTGTGTCATGTCTAATAAAGTTTTTCACTTTCCTCTTACATGCCGATGTGGGATTCGCCTAAGGTGACATCTACACCATTTTTTCAGAAGCTTGCTAGCCTAGAAGCCTGTCAGTCATATTTGACTTGTCCTTCGTCATGAGCATCACATAAAACAAAAAAAATATAATTACAAAATGTGCAAATTAAACATCAATAACAAAAGAATAAATATCATCATTTAGCTATTGTATTCATTTTTCTCGTATATTCATTAGAACTAAGCAGGATTGACAATAATATGAGCATGTTTTTGAGGCACGTATTACTTTGGTAACTTTTATAAATTTATGGATCACTACAATTATAGTATCTTTTAGTATTGTTTCACATATGCTGCTAAAAGAGTACGTTAAAATTTGTTAACACCAAACAATGATTAGTTCCTCAGTATTAACGGATTCGATATTGACTAACTCGTCAACTTGGTGGATAAGATTCACCTTGATAGATTTTTTTGGCAAAGAAAACTTATTAGAAGAAATTATTATAAAAATAAAAGACGTAGTTATTTACAAAAGTACGAATGATAAAGACCTTATAAAATTTTATGTTTTTTCAAATTTTTAAAAGGGAATAATGTATGATTGAATTGTTACATCTGACTTAGTAGAAGGCCAATTCTTGGTTGGACATTACCAGCCATTTTGCCCTTTAAATTGTTGAAAGGACAAATAATAAAATATTAACCTTCAATTGCCGATTTGTATACTTAAAAGGCAATTGAATCTTACTATTTATAATCAATCCATCTGTAATTTTTTAACAAAACATTATCTTGATTCTGATTCTGGAGACAAAGAGAATTTTCCAAAATTCTTGCCGTAAGGATACTACGTGTTGCCATATCGGATAATGTATAAAATCATTTCAATTTCATGGTTGTGTTATACAGAGATTCAACGAGAATCTTAAATAAATCCAACCATTAAAAACTGAGAGATTGCCTAAAGTAAATAATAAATATATTTAATAAAACTATGAACATTTTCGGTTATCGTTAAAGGTGTGAAATGATTGATCAATTTCTCTAACGTTAACCAAAAATCTTAATGTCGCAGGTTTGAATATAAAGAATAAAAAAATTCTTAATAAAGAACGCTTTCGTATAATTAGATGATAAAGTTCAACAACAACAATTATGTTTCAATCTTATATAAATTGAAATTGATTATATAAATCCGGAATGACCATTTGTTTTCCACGAGACACATGAACTCTTTCCTTTTCATGCTTCTGCATTCATTTGTTAGAAAAGAATGATGCCAGAAGTTTTTTGGTTTTCTGAAATATATCATTGACGTATTATATTGCTCTCTTCACAGTATAAGATAGAGATTACATCTCCATACATAATGTTCTCACTTTTAGCCAAAGGAATCATTCAGTGAAATTATATATTTACCCAAAAAGCTCAAACATGTGCACGCAAATTGCAACATTATGTACCGAAATAATCAAGTCCAACTTTAGTACTAAAAGAATAAGCAATCGTTGCAAATATAAACCGATCTAAGTTTGGAATCCAATCACATAGAGAACTAAAGTTTCACTAAGAAGACAAACTCGAATAAATTCCTAAGTTATAAAAATTTGATTCTTATTTTAAACTAATTAACTAACAAATTAAAGTATTAAATTAACGAAAAAGGGTCAAAGTTATCCCTAGACTATTGGAGGGTACAGTAATACTTACCGTGCATCTTTTTTGTAAAATTTACCCCTACCGTTTTCTTTTCGTCTCAAATACTCTTGTGACTACCAATCCTATTTGGCCAAATATTATTTTTAATTAATTTTCACGTGTCATCGTCCTATTAGCCTAACTTAAAACTCACCTAATTAAAATAAACCACCTGCATTCTAAGAATAAACAAAAATAAATTTTTCTAATTTATCCTTCTCCCTCTCCCTCTCCCGTTTCTTTCTCCTCTTTCTTTTCAAAAATATTTCAACATCTTGAACACTTATACATCCATTTTTTCCTAAGCAAACAAAGCTTTCTCTTATAGTTTATCACCTTCCTCTTCCTATTTCTTCCTCTATTAAATATACACAGCAATACTCTTATATTTCTTTACTACAGAAATGCCATTCATCATCAGTTTTGCTTACTACACTTCACTGCTTCATACAATAAGCTTAGTCAAGTGTTTATTACAGTCACATTCTCCGATAAATTGTATTCACTCATATTCTAAGAGATAGGATCTCAAATATTCATCTTGATTTTACCGTCTCTTTTTAAAAATTGACGATGTTGATATAGCTTGAAGATCATACTATAGCTTGATTTATGACATGAATCAGATGTTGTCAGAAAATATACACCAAAAAATATTATAAGTGCTCAACTAAACTGAGCCAATATTGAATAAAAAGGTCAACGTCCAAGCAGAGACTAAATAAAACTCCGGTGTGATTGAAATTGAATGCGGAGTTGTTAGAAAATATAAACTGAAAAATATTAAAAATGCTTAATGACTATTACCATTGACTCTGTTAGTGCTCATATATACGGATGAAAGTTGTATGACGTAAAATAATGGTGACTAACAATTTTAATTGTCTGAAAAATAAAATTTTACTGTTATTGTAGTGATTATTCAAATAGAGTAGGATGAGAATAAGAAAGAAGAATATGAACGCACATTATCTAGTTTGACTATTTTTTCACAATTTTTGACCGTCAGAGCAATAAATTTGAGGTCCATACCTGTAGCCGCTAAATTGTTCCCAACAAATAGGTTCACCCATTCCTTTTTGTTTATTCGCTGCTCCTCATCTAGAACTTTGTGAATTTGAACTTCCTGCTCCATAATTGGCGTTGTTGCTTCCATATGTTGTATCTCTTTCCTTTGCATCACCTCAATTTTCTTTGTATTTGGGCTCTACACTGGTGCCTTCACAGTTTGGCTATGTTCTCCTTTATCAATTAGAGATGATCTAGCTGAATTCACTCTATGCAAAGGCGTCCATGTCTCGTTTGAGCTCTGGAACAGTTCCATTGAGCTCTGTAATTTCTGCATCTTTTCAATTCTCCTCAATTGTTCTTTCCCGTCAACTTTTATCAAACATGCTAGTTCCTTTACTTGAATTTGTGATCTGAATCACTCTCTTTGGTCTCCCTCTACCCATGCCAATAGAGGTGCACGTTAGCTAACCGTCAATACGCTTCAGTCCACGATTATTTTAGGGAGAGAAAGTTAGAGAGAAGTGAGAGCTTCATGTGAATTTCTAATTTCTCATCATAATGTTGTGGTTGAGCGTGAAACAATAAAATGAAACTTGCCATTGTACTATATGTTGTGGGTGATTTTCCCTCAATAGGTGTTTTGGCTCGATTTATTGCGCCTCAGTGGAGTTTTGTCAGCAAACCAAAAATATATTTCCGTAGTGACAACTTTTGTGGTAAAAATTAATAGCATGGATGATAGAGATGCTATGCCGATGTCAAGGCCCTATACTATAAGAAATATACCTACAATTGTCAATGCATGGTCGCCAAACTTCAACTTTGGTAAGGAAGTTCTGCAGACAATTTCGATATGGGTGAAGTTGCCTATTTGCCATTAAATTCTTGGAGTATGGATTCACTCAGTAGGATTGGGAGTGGCTTAGGAGTACCACTATATGCAGATGAATGCACATCTAAAATTGAAAGGATTTCTTATGCAAGGCTATTAGTAGAAATAGATCTTACAAATGAGATGCCTAATATCATAAAGGTTATGAATTCTATTGGAAAAGGTTTTGAGCAACAAACTGCTTATGATTGGATACCAGAATATTGCCACAACTGTCTTCAGGGTGGCCACTGTTGCAAGACAACACACACAATACATGAGGACAAAAAAAGCAACCAAAACCAAGGATGGAGTGGATGAGATGAACAGAACCAGATAAAGTTGAAAATGGTGAAAATGTTCAAACTAACAATATATGTAACGACCCGAACGATCGTTTTGAGCCCTAGCATACCGTTCAGCACTTCGAGGCCATGAGCAGCTTCAGGTATTATGACTGGTACGCGTGTTCAAAGTTCGGAGTTGACTTGGAGAGGATATCCTAATTTTAGAAGCTTTAAGTTGAAAGAATTAGCTAAGATAGGATTTTTGAGCAAACGATATCGAAATCGGGATCTGAATGTTCCAGCAAGTTTGTATGATAATTTCAGACTTTGACATATGCCTAGATCGGGTATTGGATGATCCGGGAGCATTTTGGCACCTATTGTGGAAGTTAGAATTTTAGAAGCAATTTCATAAGTTTGGCTTGAAGTGTATTTCAGTGTTATCAATATCTATTTAAGATTCCGAGTCTAGGAGTAGCTCCGTATGGTGATTTTGGAGTTGGGAGCACAATCAGAAGTGAATTCGGAGTTTCGTAGGTCATTTTGGAGTCATTTGGCTAAAGATAGAAAATTGAAGGTTTTCGAGAAGTCTGACCGAAAGTGGACTTTTCGATATCCGGGTCGAAATCTGATTCTGGAAGTTGGAGTAGGTCTGTAATGTCAAATATGACTTGGGTGCAATATTTGGGATCAATCGAACAGAATTTGATAGATTTAAACATTGAGAGTAGAAGTTTGAAGTTCTATAGTTCATAAAGCTTAGATTGGAGGTCGATTCATGGTTTTAGCGTTGTTTGATGTGATTTGAGGCCTCGAGCAAGTCCATAATGTATTTTGGGACAGGTTAGTATGATTGCCTGGGTCTCGAGGGCCTCAGGTGCATTTCGAGTGGTTAACGGATCGAAAATAGAAATGCTGAAATTGCTGGTATCTCGTATAACCGCATATGCGAGGGTTTGGCCGCAGGTGCGGAGCTCCATAATCAGCTAGGAGGGCATATATGCCGTTTTGGGGTCAGGAGTAAAGAGACTACAGATGTAGTCGTGGGGTCGCATAAGCGGGACCGCACTTGCAGTGGACGAGGTTGTAGAAGCGGAAACAGGGGGCCTGGAGGAAACCGCAGAAGCAAAAGGTTGGCCCGCACCTGCGGAACCGCACAAGTAGTCATAGGATCGCAGGTGCAGAAAGTGCTGGAGGTGGTGGTTCTTTTAAAAATTGGGGGTTTGGTCATTTGCCTCTATTTTTCATTTGGTGAGGGCGATTTTGGAGAGCTTCAAGTGGGAATTTTTCTCATCAATGATAAGGTAAGCTAATCCCATCAATCTTCTGTTGAATACATCGATTATGTATGGATTATAACATATATATTGGTAGAAATTTGGGGTTTTGGTAGTAAGACCTAGAAATTTATATTCTTGGAATTTGGCCACCATTTTGAGTATGGAATTTAGAAAAAATTATATATTTGAGTTCATGAGGCTATGGGTAAATGTATTCTTCAAATATTTCAAAAATTCGAGCACGTAAGCCGAGGGCACTTTGTCTACTTTCCGATTAGGGTTAGGAATTGTTATGAATTGGATTAATATGAGTAGTTTAGCGTATATTAATGAATTTTCATAATCATTGACTAGTTTTGGGAGTATTTAGCACCGATTCACGTCTTCAGAAAAGGCGTGGAATGCTGGTTATGGATCTTCAGAGTAAGGCGACTCTCATTTCTAACCTTGTAAGAGAGAATTATCCCAATAGGTGAATTAACTGGTTATATGCTCCTATTTTTGGAGGCTACGTACGCACAAGGTAACGAGAGTCCGTGCGTAGCTAATATTATGTTATTGTGCGGGTAGTCTACGACCAAAAAAACATGTTGTACATGGAATATTTCTAATGTTGTTAACAGTATCACCTGTTGAAATCCTATCGAAATTGTAAATGAATTTCTAAAAAGGATCAAACCTCATTTTCTCAAAAAATTATTAAAAGAGAAATTGGTTTTTATTTGAATAAATGTTTCCCGATAAACTCTTAATTTGCTGTTTGAGCATGTAGTTCTGTGTGTACCTACGCCGCATGTATGATACGCAAGCATGGTGATTGTTTATTTGAATTTGATCGCGTCGTATAGGTGATTCGTGAGCGGGGTAACAGATGCATCTATGGTTCATGCCATTCGACCCTCGGCAGTGCATATTTTACAATTATGTCGGATCTGGTCGTACGACCTTGGAATGAGTTTCGTATGATTATATTGCTTGCCTTTATATTTATTGATATCGGTAGCTTCTCTTGTGACTTGAGATAATTGTTAATTAAAGGATTATGAATCCGGAGGATTTTTATAAAAAGGAACTTTTTACCTATCTAGTCATTCATTTGAATCTAGTTTGTCCTTAATAAATTCGTGAGATCACCGCTTTAATAATATATTTATTATTTGACCATTAGTAAGTGTCAAAGTTGCCATCTCGTCTCTACTACTTCGAGATTAGGCAGGATACTTACTGAGTACACATTATTTTTGTACTCATACTACACTTATGTATATTTTTGTTGCACATGCACATGCACCTCTAGTGGCCTAGTGGGCATAGCAGCAATGTCGACATAGAGACTAAGTGAGCTGCATTTGCTCGAGGCGACCGCAGCTAGAATAGTCTCTCTCTCAGGATTGTATTTATTTTCTGTCCAATTGTATTCCGGATAATTTTTGTACTTTATTTGATTTTTCCTTAGAAGTTGCTCATGCACTTGTGACACCAAATTTTGGGATTGTTATGAAGTATTTAGTATTAACTGCATATCATTAAATTTGATTTGAGATAATTATCTTCTTAATTGGTAAATTTGAAGAAAATTCCTAGATTTCAAAAGTAGTAAAATGGGATTTTGATTAAGTAGTTTCATTGGCTTGCTTGAAAATGATGTCCGGCGCCATCACGACCCTTAGTGCATTTTGGATCGTGACAGTATAATACAGACAACCAAGGCAGTTGATGGGAATGAGAAAGTACCAGAATGAGAACTGGCTAAGAGGAAGTCTGCAACAAAAAGTGGGCTAGCTAACATAAGAGGAGATATTGGCAACAGTGTTGGGAATGGCTTTAGTCCACTCAGCTATGAGATAGTTGATACATATGTGGAGAAAGGGAAATGTAATTACCAAGGTGATACTGGAGATCCAAAATCTAAGCAAACAAGTAAATGCGATTTATAGCTTTGAATGTGAGGGGGGTAAATAAAGCATATAAGCAAACAGAAGTAATGTACAACAACAACAACAACAACAACAACCCAGTATATTCCCACAAGGTGGGGTCTGGGGAGGGTAATATGTAGACAGGCCTTACCTCTACCCGAGAGGGCAGAGAGGTTGTTTCCAATCGACCCTCGGCGCATTGAAAAGAAAGGCAAACAAAAACAAAAGTAATGTAGTTTATTTTAAATAATGATGTAGGACTGATAGCTATACTGGAGAATAGAGTAATGGAGGAGAATGCTAGTAGTGTGATAAATACGACTACAACAAACTGGAGATGGTGTGCAAACTACTCACAGAGCTCTAAAGGCAAAATATGCATTATTTGGGATACAAAATGAGTGGAATTTGAAGCAACTAGCATGAGTACTCAGGCCATTCATGGTATTCTTAGCATCTCTCATTTTCAACTAAAACTTAACTTGATAATAGTTTATGGATTGCATACTATTAAGACAATGAAGGATATATGGGAAGAATTGAAGAGTGTTAATAATTCTGTTTAAAGACCATGGTTAGCTCTTAGAGATTTCAATGCTATAACTGACATAGATGACAGACAGTTTGACAACCCAGTACAAGAGAATGAGATAAAGGATTTCAATGACTTCTAACAAGCATGTGGCATGACTGAATTACGTGCAATAGGAAGCAGATACACATGGTCAAATAGATAAATTTGTAGCATGATAGATAGAGCTTTTCTGAATTCTGCATGGTTATTGCCAGTAGCTGTTACTAAGGTGATGATTTTAAACCCTGAGATTTCAGACCATACTCCACTAAATATCCAACTTAAGGATGATGTGAAGAAGAGTGAAACCCCTTCAGATTTCTTAACTACCACATGGAATAAAACCCATTAGTTCAAAACACGAAGACTTTCTAAATGTGGTGAAAAATACTTGTTGTAGGCCAATTGGAAAGGATTACATGGCAAACATACAGTGGAAACAAAAAGCAGTGAAGAAAGAGTTAAAACCGCTGAATCAAAAAGAATTCAAGAATGTAGGGGAGAAGATTGAGTCCTATAGGAAAACGTTGCATGACATTCAAACACAAATGTGAAGCCATACTCAGCCAGATATGTTGTTTGCAGAAGAAAAAGAAGTGAAGCTTGAATTAGAGAAATGGAACCTAGGAAAAAGGAAAGTATTCTTAAACAGAAATCAAGAAACAAATGGTTGGAACAGGAGATGATAGCAATGCCTGTTTATTTGCTAGGTTGAAGAGTATATAGGCTCAAAACAGGATCAAAAGCCTTATTGATTCTGATGGTGATATCCTTCAACGGCCAGAAGACATAATAGAGGAGGTGACTAGTTTCTATAAAAAGCTCCCAGGTAGTGTTACTTATCAACTACCAACAATAAATCCTAAGATCATAAAGTGTGGGAATGTGCTTAATATGCAACAACAAATGCAACTGATAACACATGTTACTCATGATGAAGTATATCAAACTCTTAGGAGTATTGATGATCACAAAGCTCCTAGTTGTGATAGGTTTAATGCACCCTTCTTCGAGAAAGCTTGGGTTGTGATTGGTAGAGATGTTAGAACTGTTGGGCTTCAGTTCTTCATAGATGGGGATATATGCAAAACTATGAATTCTACAACAACATTGATCCCAAAAATTAAGAACCTATCTATGATATCTGAATTTAGACCAATAGCTTACTGCACTAAGCTTTATAAACTGATTTCCAAAATCGTTACTACTGGTATGCAGGGTGTGATGGACATCATTGTGGATAAAAGCCAATCAGCTTTTGTCTTAGGAAGATTAATCACAAATTATATTATATTGAACCATGAACTGGTAAAAGGGTATGGAAGGAAAGGTATCACTACTAGATGTATGTTGAAATTGACATGATGAAAGCCTATGGCTCAGTAGAATGGCCATATATTGAACAGATCCTTAACTGCCTTTAGTTTCCAGCTAACTTTATCAAATGGATCATGTGTTGCATTGCAATATTTCATACTTAATCATTCTCAATGGTAAGCAGTGTTACCATCTGTAGCTAGAAAACGGTTGAGACAAGGGGATCCTCTCTTCCTTTTCTTATTTTATACTTTCCATGGAGTATTTCAACAGATATTTAGAAGGACTTAGTGAGGAGAAAAGTAAGTTTTAAATAGCCAATATATAATTTATAATAAATAGTAGATAATTTCTAAGAAATAATTCCGTGTACTAAAAATGATTTAAAATAGATAATTGATATTTTTCGTAAATATAGAACATCATTTTATGCATATAAATATAATTATACGTTAATAAGGCTAATATTGTAATTATATGCAAATTGACTTTAAAAAAATATAATGCAATTATAAAACATGCACAAAATATTTAAGCATTATTTTGGCATAAATATAGGATTTAGGTGGTTAAATTATCACAATAATAATTTGAAGGATAATTTAGAAATTTTATATGTAAATGATGAAGAAATAAATCAATTTATAACCTTTAAAATTATAGAAAATCATTAAAAACCTATTTTTTCTTATATATGCATATATGTTATTTTGAAAGTATAAATGTCTACAAAATCTATAGGGAAAAATTCGGTATCAATAAAAGGTACAAAACGAAGAAAAGGAAATGCAATAAAAAAGAAAGAAAATCAAAAAGTCAAAAAGAATGAACAATGTAGAAGAAATGAAGGGATTCAATAAAAAAAAGAGATGAAAGGTGTGGAAAGTTAAAAAGGAGAAAGGGGTTTGAAAAGAACAAGGAAAAATGACAGTGTGTCTCTCTAACCACTAAGAGAGAAGTAAATGACTCAAAAAAGCCAAAGGAATGTATGCCAAAATGAAAAAATAAAGTGCTTAAAGGAAGATAGAGCTTACTTACACCAAATATTTCCTAACCTAAACCAAAAGCCTTCACTCTATCTTCTCAAAAGCCCTTTATGATCTTGAGTTGAATGAAGCTTACATTAGTGGTGACTCACATAAGGGGAAATCTTATGGTACTTCGAGCCAGACTTATGACCTTTCTTTGAGAGAGATTATGTGCATTCACTATCCTCGTTCTGAGTGCTATAATTTTAAAGTGAGGTTTTCTTAGAAAAAGTTGAGGATGTATGAGTTTGGGTCCACAATGACCAAAGTACTAGAAAGAGTTTCCTTGATTAATTGAATTAACTCTTGATGCTCTTGTGTCACACTCAAACCATGGCGCTTACAAGGCTGAATGTTGTTAATAATTCATTTGTATTGAGGGCAATTGTTAGTCCAAATTGATACTAGATGAGGTCAGTTTAGGTCATCTGAATTTTCTTGGTTTTACTCTTAAAAAGGTGGGACTTATTTTATTTGCCGAGGACAATAAAAAGCTAAAGTTTGGGGGAGTTGATAACTAGGGATTCTAGTTTATTTTACATTCCGTTTTACTTGAGGTTTTTTAAAAATGTATACAAATAGTCCCAAAGACTTATGTTGTGCTTGTTTGCAGGATTTGGTGAAGAAGTTGACAAGTAGCAAAAACTAGCTCAAAAAGGAGTGAAACCTGCACAAGTACCAAGAAGAAGTCAAAGCACAGCTGCAATAGACCCACTGCGGCCGCAATCCATTTAGCGCGGTCTACAGTGAGGAGATTCAAAGAAGTGCAATTGTGGAAGCTCAAGCACTACGACCGCAAACTATTTTTTGTGTGGACCGCACTAGCCTCACCGCGGCCACAATCGAGTTTATGCGGTCCGCGGAGCAGAGGTTCAAAGAGTTGGGAGTTTGAAGATAGAAGCCAATGCGCTATGTAGTCCTTTGTGTGGACCGCAGTTGAAGCCACAATGGTGCATTTTATGTGGCCCGGGTAGCCAGATTAAGAGAATGTATAATCGAGCCAAGAAGTCTCACCGCAGTCCGCGGTGCATTTTATGAGGACTACAGTACCTCATCAAGGCATTTTTGTCCAGAAAATTTGGCCTAGTATAATTACTTTCTTTTCATATTTTTAGGGTATCTTTTGTAATCTAACTTTTTGCTGAGCAAGTGAACGGCAGTTTTGACTATTTTGAGTATTTTTATAATTGGTTTATCATTAAATCTTCAATTATTAGCTTGTAATCAAATTATATGGATTATTCTTCATCTATTTATGAGTTTTCTTCCATTATTATAAGTAGCTAGACCCATTAGCTAGGATTATGACTTAACCCTAGTGTGAGTATTTGATGGGTCTTTTGTTTTAAGACTTGGGTGTTTGATATTTGGACTAATTTGAGTTTTCCATGTTGAATTAGTAGTGCAAATACTAATTTTTGCCAATTTGACTTGGTATTTTCTTGAGAAAGAGAGTTAGAGTCTAGGAAAATCAGTCCAAGAAGGAGTTGGGGTGTAATTAAGAGATTGATAGCCCCCAATTAAAGGGTTAAACATGGAGATAGTAATAGCCAACTTCAGCCTATATTGCTTGCACAATTTTGACACCCAATTGATCTTGAAAAAGTCAATTAGGGAAAAATCACTTGAGCTACCGAGAGGTATAAAATGAGTAGTTTCGTGCATTGGCTATATCGTAATCCCAAAATAACAGCATTGCCTTAGACTATAGATCCTGTCAAGTATTCACCTAGGAGAGAGTCACTTCCCTAGTGCCTTTTTAACCATTTAGAAAACCTTTCAATCATTTTATTCTTAGTTAAATTTAGCATCTCGTTAGAATAAAAATAGAAGTAATCAAAAGACCAACTATGATTAGAAGTGCAATTAAAAGCTATACTAATTTATATAGGAATCCAAATACCAACCAATTCTAGCTACATGTGGATTGGATCCCGACCATCTCGGGTAAAAGCTACTTCGACCACTCTTGCCACTTTGTAGTGGTGTAGGGTTGGCCTCGATTAGTAAAAAATAAAACGATCAAACAGATGTTGTGAACCCTTCTCAGAGAACAAGAAACAAAATACTTAGGAATGGATATAGGGAACCATACTCATCATCTCACCGTTGTGACGTGCAACTGGAACCATACATGATACAGTTGCGACGTGCAACCCGATCCAAAAAACAATGTATGATTCCAGTTGCGACGTGCAACCCGATCCAAAAAACAATGTATGATTCCAGTTGCGACGTGCAACCCGATCCAAAAAACAAACCTGTGGTGGCGTGCCACCCAATCCATACATAATGATAAATAATGAAATACCTAACAAGCCAAAATGCTTATACCTACAAAATACCGAATATCGAACACAAGCACGCCAAGTGCAAAAATACAATCCTGGGGAGGCAGACAATGCCATATGCAACGAAACCCAAGAACAACTAAGGTGTGATAAAAGACCTACATCTCGAGAGCCATCCTACTCATATAACACTACAAGCTACACGGGACCTCAATATACGTGCAAATAATCAAGTCTTCTCACAACCCACATGGCATAATAGAGTATTATATAGGATGGCTGATGATGGGAATAACATCCAATTCTCAAAGACTCCTCTGTAAGTATAACTTTGACGAATGACCATATTTGACTTGATGTAGAGTACACATTCATATTAGACTCACCAATGGACCTTAAATCGATTTTATTCATACCATACTAGGCCAATAACTTTTCAAAGATTCACAGTTGCCATATTCATGAACCATACAATCAGTTGTCCAATATGGAACAAACTTCCACAGTTCATAGCAAACTAAATAGAGCATCGTTCATGCATAAATTCTCAAATTAGAGACAGTAGAAGAATCTCTATACTTGGCTTCAATCCCCAACAATCAAGTGACTAACATGTCACACTTATAAAAATTTTCCTGTGCAATACGCTTCCACGACTCTGTGCGAAAAGTAGTAAAGTATGCACCTCCATACCACCAATCGTACTAATTTTATAAGGCAAATCAATAGACCAAGCCTCGTACATAGGACATCGCTTCTCATGTGACTTTAAGGAAATTGTTAGCTTACTCTGAACATCTGAATTCCTCCTTGCTCATTTGAGCTCATGACATTCATATCAATAATGAGTCACAATCTTGATCTCCAACTTCAAATTTCCATGCCGCTCACTACATCTATCATGCTTCTAAACGAGAGTACTAGAATTCATCATAACCCTTGATCAACTAGTAGAATAAATACTTCATTGAATAGATTCCTTTAACTTAATTCATTCAGAAGAACCATTGCAACACACAACCGAATTCTCATAACAATAGAAAATACAAACCTCAGTTATGGTCTAAACCGCCATAACTCTTCCGGAATCCATTTACATGACGAGGCCATCTGAATAAAATACCTCCTAAGTTCATCAAGTTATGGTGGCTGCCAAACTCACATGTACAACTGCCAACCATATGCATAACTTCACATGTTAAAGGAACTTGTCACGACCCCAAATCCGGTCGTGATGGCGCCCAGCACACTGCTAGGCCAGCCCGACCAATTAACAACAATCACGGAGCCATAAGCTCACTTTATCCAATTTAAGCATACGGAAATAATTCAACAGTGATAGATACATATTAAAAACAGGGAACCAAGTCCCAACACGTGCCAACTCCCATAGACCGAAGGGTCAAGAGTCATGAGCCTCTACGGAATATACAAGTGTAAATAGTGAATATAATTGTGCACAAGTGTGGGGTGATCAGAACAAAATATAGACAAACTGGAGAATCAGGTCCTGCGAACGCTGGCAGCTACCTCGACCGTCCAAAAGCACTCCCGAGCCGCAATGGAATCAGCTCTGCTGTAATGTACCTGGATCTGCACACAAGGTGCAGGGAGTCGAGTGTGAGTACTTCCAACTCAGCGGTAATAAAAGTAAATAATGCTGAAGGGAAGAAAACCACGCAAGGCACTATCTCTTGCTACACAATACAGAACTATCATTAAACTTCAAAACACTATCATTTTATTCCTTTTCAGCATATGTGAGTAGATTATTTAGAAATCTCAATTTTTAGCTACTTTCTTTCATTATAACATACCAATACCAGGGAGAATCTCAAGCAGTGCAAGTCAGCACTCAAATCAGCCTCTCGGGCTCAGCACTCCTTAACAATTTATACCGGGAGATCTGGTCAATAAAGCAACAAATGCACATGTGCCAGTAAAGTATGAGTGCTAAAATGTTATGCCACGTAGTACACGTAAACCAATGTATGTATGCCATGCAATGCATATGACCACTACGGCGTGTAGCCCGATCCAATTTGGGTACCCGTGCTCACTGTGGGGGTTCAGACTCCGGAGGGGCTCCTACAGCCCAAGCACAATAATAATATCACACCTGCTGCGGCGCGCAGCCCGATCCGTATACCACTGCGGCGTGCAGTCCGATCCATGCATGTGTATGCATATGCTCACATGAAATGTCATGCCCTAACATATGGCCCTTGGCCCAATCAGTCTAACAAATAATCAAGAAAGCCCTACGGGCAACAATATCACATTAGCTCACAGATAAAATATTATTAAGACCTTGTTCAAGTTTTTCATAACCTTATAAGAATGCTGAATAGCAAAAATACCATTTAAAACCTTAAATTTATAATAAAATATGCACAGTGTTATCAAAACAGTGATACCAATCCCTGAAGGACTCAAATAATTGGCACGAAGCCCAAACATGATAATTAGTCCAAATCACTTCAACAATTAGGTATTATTATTTATTACGCGGGACGGACCAAGTCACAATCCCCAATGGTGCTCTACCCCACGCCCGTCATCCGGCGTGCAAGTCACCTCAACACAACACTAAGATGTGCAAGTCCGGGGTTTACTAACCCTCAGGACATCATTTACAAGTATTACCCACCTCAAACCGACGAAAGTTCATGCCCGCGATGCCTTATCTCCTCGAACCGGCATCCACGCACGTCAAAACTAGCACAAATCAGCACAAATATATCAAAATAGGCTAATGGAACATCACCCAATCGAAAGAACTCGAAAAATATCATAAATCACGAAATTTGCAAAACCCGAGCCCCGGGCCCACATCTCGAAAAAATATGAAACTCACATTTTCGGAATCCTCGTCTCTCCACGAGTCCGTACATACCAAGAACTCCCAATTCGGACCACAAATGGTCCTTCAAATCCCCATTTTAAGATTTTTGTTCAAAGCCCTAATTTTCTTGATTTCTTACCCAAATTCAGAGAATTAATGGAGGATTCTTTGATAAAATCATGTATTTAACTCATAAAACTTACCTCCAATGATTCCCCGTCGAAATCCCTTCAATTCCCGTCCCAAAGCTCTCAAGAATGACCAAAAATGGTGGAAAAATGGGTTGATTTCGCGACTGGAACGTTTTAAAAACATTCTGCCCAGGCATATTACTCATCGCGATCGCGGGAGTGGCTCTGCGATCGCGGAGAACAAAATTTGGCCCAAAATTTACCCTTCGCGATCGCGGGAAAGGCTTCGCGATCGCGGTGAACAAACTCTGGTTCCTCCGGACAGGCTTCAGTATAATGGTCATAACTTTTTGCACACAACTCCAAATGATGAATGGTTTGATGTTCTGGAAACTAGACACATAGGGCTATAACTTTCATTTGATGGTCATTTCCTGAATCCGTATATATTTCTAGATTAAGCTTCCCAAGTTATACATGTGTATTAGAGATCCTTCTCGGACACCCTATAGTGTAACGTCTATAACTCTTTACACATATATCCAAATCATGATTTCTTTATCTTTCTGAAAACTAGACACGATGGACTACAACTTTCATTTTTGAATCACCTTAAAATTCCTTGTATATAAAAAGATATGAGCTTCCGAAGTAGGATCAATGCACAGAAATTTTCCTTCTTCGCGATCGCGGAGCATTTCACGCGATCGCGATTCATTAATAATTTTCGCACATTTTACTCACCGCGATCGCGTCCCATTGTCCGCGATCGCGTAGAACACTGCTACAGACATAAACCAGCAGTTAAAAATGGCCTAGAAATGGTCCGAAACCACCCCGAAACTCACCCGAGGCCCCGGGACCTCAACCAAAAGAACCAACACGCCCTATAACCTTATTCGAACTTGTTCCAATCATCAAAACTCTATCGTTAACATCAAAATCGTCCGTTTTCAACAAATTTAAGCTTAAGTTTAACTTTAACTTCAAAAATTCACATTCGATCAAAAACCCGACCAAACGATGTCCGAATGACCTCAAAATTTGCAGGCATATCCAAAATCACCTATAACGGAACTACTGCAACTGTCGGAATTCCATTCCGACTCCCGGATCAAAATCTCACATATCGATCGTATTTCGCCAAAATTCAACCTTAGCCAATTCAAGCCTATTTCTACACCGGATCTCCAAATTCAATTCCGATTACTCTCCTAAGTCATAAATGATCCCTCGAAACTAGTCGAATCATCGGAATCCGATTCCGAGCACTCTAACTCGATAGTCAACTCCAGGTTGACTTTCCTTATTCAAACTTCCTTCAAACATGCTATTTGCTTCATTTTCAATTCAATTCACTCCTAACTCACCCGATATGTTCTAACACTGATATAGAAGCATAAGATATGTTAATTCAAGGTAACGGGGTGGAGATTCCCATAACGACGGGGCGGGTCGTTACACGATCATTACCACAATCATGCTAGTTCAACCATCACTAACCGGACTAACATCCTCCAATATACTCTTGACATGCATTAGAAATAATAATAGCTCCATTAAAAACATAAAAATCTCAATCCGCACTCCTCTTGAGTAACCCGAATCACGACATAACATCATCCTAATAACCATGAACCATCTCATACCCCCGTCAAGCGCACAATATCATTTACAACTGGTACATCCATTCTGCAAGACCTTTTGCGAATCTAAAACAATTTTCTTCCATTTCTCTAACACTACACCGCAGACCCAATGATAACATATAATACTCTAAGCCCTCTTCATAATCCATTGTACGAGCTTGATCCTTAACCACACAATGGAACTGAAATCCTTAAACACTGTGCTTTAATTCTTGAACCCACAAGGACTGTTGTTGAGATTTACCCACTCTAACCTGGTCACGAATATAACCAAGCTCCAATTCAATGCTAGTATATGAATACCCCTCAAAGAAGAAACTGGTTGAATTCCTTTTCTAGTACATCATATCTACAAGAAGCATAGACTTCGAGTCCTCCCAAAACTTGCATATGGGCCGATAAGACGATATATACAACTTATTCATCAAGTTTCTTCCTCACATTACCCCTGAAATTTTCATTTCTTAGTCATAATTGATCAACCAATGCACCGATAATCAGAAATTGCACCAGCAGACAACCACACGATTCAATCATAGACAAGGGGGTACCCCACTTACTTTAAGTTATCATCACATAATGTTGAACCCAAAAGGATTCCTCCTTCTCTGTCATCATGATCTCGCTCAGTCAATCACCAAATTTCTCGAAACGTCTTGTTAAAATCTTTATACAACAACCTGAATTATCAACTACAATTGACTATTCGACCTCCCACACATAGAAGCTTTATCAGAAATTACACAATCGTTGACCTGCTCATAGGAGGTAGCCCACATGTGGAAATTTCATATTGACTCCTTCCCACACTGCTGCCCAGTCATATCAACTAGTTGTACAAATCTGTTCACGCCCCATTAATATATAGTGAAAATCTGACAATACATCCCGAACTCGAAGTCACATAGCCTCAAAAAATGATAATTAAGTTTTCACACCCCTCTTCATTTCAAGTAAATTCCTCTTTGCAATATTCAATCTTCCTCATTGCAGTAGCCTCCATCCCTAAATAAATCTATAGACCTAGTCACTTTCCACCATGTCCTTCCTTATCCTTCACTGCCCAATTGCTTCCTCAAATCAACACCCTTTTCTATAGTAGCTGAAGGAATAAATCGGTACCATCTTTAAGCCTCCTCAAATATTATCTTTCTTGGGCCATTGGCATTTAGAAATATTGATTTGATTCTGAAACCGCTGCACACCACCATCTCTGACAAACCGCTTCTCATGCACTATTGCACAACACCCTACCCCAAGGGCTATTCAAAGAAAATTGTAACACTAGTGAACTTTAATGCATTCAAACAAGGACGACGATACCAAATCACAATGAGAATTCCACCATGCTAAAAAATGTCAAGTCTCGTTACTCCACCAACTAAAGCCTGAACATCAATAGTCCGATTTTCTTTCCTCCACTAGAATTAAATGCCAAACCTCCAAATCATGCACTGAGAAATCCTCTTTTTAGGTCATCCACTACCTTTACTAGGGGTGTTCATGGTTTGGTTTCGAACGGTTTTTCCATAAAACGAAACTAAACCAAGTAAGTTAGTTTTTCAAATATTAGAACCAAACTAAACCAATTAAGTTGTTTTTTCTCGATTCGGTTTATGTCAATTTTTTCGGTTGTTTGTCAATTTTTTTCTTAATATAAGACATACACTACCAAACACATATTTCGGGGACCACATTTTTAACATAACATTATCAAATCAATTGTCTATTGAGAAATCTATTATTTACCAACAAATATTGATGATAACTGAATTAAATAGTGATGAATAATTTAAGGACTCAATTAAAAATATATTATTTTTAACATAAATTAGATTAATTTGCTTAACAAAAAAATCTACCAATCAAACTAGAATGTAAAGGTAGAGAACTGTACTAAAAGTGCAAGCGTAATTCTAAATTTAAAATAGCTACTCCTATATTCAGTTTGTTTCCATTTTTTTATTAAAACCAAAATCAAACCAAATTTGATCAGTTTTTAAATTTCAAAACCAAAACCAAACCAAACCAAAAAGTATCGGTTTTTTTGGTCGGTTTAGTTTGGTTTTCGATTTGATCCGACTTTTCAGATTTTTATGAACACCCCTAACCTAGACACATAAACTATTACCCTACCATTACACCAGCACTATTTGATAACAACGTATGAACATCGTAGAAATTTGTACATTGCCTCAATACCATCGAAAATATAGATACTGAGATGAAATGGCAGAACATCCTTTCGCAAGGCGATGATAATAGCCTGCCTAAATATGTAGTTAAACATATCCTGTACCCCGTCTGTAGTAACACTACAACTCTTCAATAACCAAATGATAACAAGCGCTCTACATGGCATAAGATTGAGTAGGAAGGAAATAAAGGCATAAGTAGGGGTGTGCATTCGAATCGGTTTATCGATAAATCGAATCGATTATTTGTTATCGGTTCATCGATAAATGAAATCGAAAAAATCGAAACATTATTGAAACGATAACGATAAGCAGTTGTACAAATCGATAATCGATAAGTAATTATCGATAAGGGTCAAAATCGAATCGATAAATCGAATGCACACCCCTAATTATTTCATCTACCACATTTAAGGAATGATCATATTTAAAGTTGAAGGGAATGAAGTTCAAATTCATGGAAAATATAATTAGCAATGATGATGTATTTTTATTTTTTTTAATACCGTTGAAGTGTTGGTGACATATATTTGATCCATTACTTTAGTTTTGTTGTATATGTCTATTGACACAATTTTTATGTTATAAACAGTGTTCATCTTATTTTAGCTTCTTTTTGTCCATATTAGTTAGGCGTGTTTATAGCGATATACTTTCCGTGGAATCTCGCAAATTTTTTTATTGGTGTAATCGATAACCGAATCGATAAGCCCCAAAAATTAATAAATCGAAATCGAAAAAATCGAAACCTTATTGAAACGATAACGATAAGCATATGTACAAATCGATAATCGATAAGTAATTATCGATAAGAATCAAAATCGAATTGATAAATCGAATGCACACCCCTAGGCATAAGCCTCAAAGAAATCAAATAGCATGATGAGAAATCAAGAGGGAAAGTTGTCCTAACAGCCATGTAACCTCTTGAAGATAAGTACAAACGTCTTCGCACTGATCTGCAAGACTCTACCGAACTTTCCCATGACTCATGAGACCCAAGTACCTAGAGCTCTGATACCAAACTGTCACGACCAAAAATCCACTATAGAGAGTGATGGCATCTAACGCCAACGTCAGGCAAACCAACAGTGACTTATTAACTTAAGTACTCATTTTATTACTTGAAATCACAATTTACCATTATTTAAAAAGTAAAGCGAATTTAGACGGTGAAATGATGAAAAAATTATGAACCGTCATACTAAATATCCAGTAGAAACCCCCAAAACTGGTGTCATAAATCAGACAGGAGAATATAAATAATGTTGATGGAGACTCTGTATGCTGCAAATCACAGTATAGAATGTAGCTCACTGTAAAATCCCGCAATAGATGTGCCTCTGCACCCAAGAGACCACCAGAATGTAAACATGCACAATAAATATAGAAGTGTAGTATGAGTATGCAAATCAATGAGTACCAAAGTAAGTATATAGACTAACCCTGGAGAAGTAGTGACGAGGGGTCGACATCGATAATTACTAGTGGTCAATTAAATCAAATATCGCATGATGTAAAAAGATATGAGGTAGAGCAAATAAATGAAATAATCAATTTTAAATACATGGTACGATTACCCTCTCAACAATAACCTCAATCTATCAATTAGGAGTTACCTCCTCAACCAGAGTATATATAAATGGACCTCACTACATAGGTTGTCATAATTTAAATTAGAAAAAATCATAGATACACTGGCTTCTCTTCAGATATGACACACAATTCCATAAGAGTATTTTATAGAAATGGTAAGGCATACGGCCCGATCCCATCATACTATGTGCACTGCCGAGGGTCGAACGACACAAATCATAGATGCATCTGTTATACTATCGATCGAACGGGCTGCTCTCATGAGAGTGTGGTATATAATCCTGCCAAGGCGAACAACCCGATTCTAGTAGAGTAAGAATCTTTAACAGGTCCTTGACCCAACTCACGAATAAGTATGTTTCCTAAGCTGACGGTCGAAGGTTTGACCCCTACCTAGCGCAATGAAGAAAATCTTTTTTGTAATGTACAAATATTGTATCCTAAGTTCGATAGTGTATCATTGGTCTATATTGAGCCTATCTCAATTGTGGTTGTGTATCTAAAGTGTATATATTTTTGTACCCCAAATATATTTTGTATCGTGAATGTATAATCTGTCTAAAGATGAATCAAAATTGTATATAATGTGTATTTTCTAATATTTTGGAGTGTATTATGTATTTTTGTATAGTGACAGTCTTTTTTGTATATATTTTGTATAGTAACATCTATTTTGTATATTTTTTGTATAGTGGCAGTCTATTTTGCATATTTTTTGTATAGTTACATCTATTTTGTCTATATTTTATTTAATTACATCTATTTTGTATATTTATTGTATAGTGACAATCTATTATATATATGTTTTGTATAATACCAGTTTATAGTGTAGATATTTCAACTTTTTATATACCTAGAGATGTTTCTTCTTTCAAACGAAACATTTAAGAGTCTTTCAGATTATCTCTAGAATTTCCCTTGGGGGAAGTCAAAGGACCTACCTATGTTATTTCACCTTTTGATTTTGTAATAATGATGAAGAACAAACAGGAAGAGCGGAGTAACGGCATAAGCAGTTGAGTCACCCCACAACCCATATTTCCCCACCCTGCTACAGTACAACACAGATTAGGTATCAATCGAATCTATTCACGTTTATTTGCATTCACTTAAAGCACTTTGATTACAATAAATGGGATTGGTCTATCAACAAAAATAGATCATCCATCATTGAACATACCCAATACTCGAGAAGAAAAAAAAACAAAAAACAAAAAAGGGAAAAATCCAAATCAAATAGGGTCTACTATTTTTTAAACTTCACCATTGGGTCAAAATCAACAGATCCAAACCCTTTTCAGTCACAACAACTCAACAAGAATGTAATACTACAGAAATTGCAAAACCCCAAGATTTAAAAAGGGTCTAAATCATACAATATTTGTTCATAACTAGAATCCAGCTAAAAAGATTTAATTTTTTCTAGGAGAGAGAGAAAAAAGAGAATATTTTGAAGAATTTAACTTTGTGTTCTAAATCTAACTGGTAAACAAATTTTGCTGTTGTATTTGTGGGGATTTTGGGATCTGAAGTAACGAAGAAGGCAAAAAGTTTGCTCTTTGCCTGTGACTAATAGTGACGGCGGCACTGAAATTGGTTCAGTGAATTTTCCGGCTAGCCCTTATTATTATTTTTAGGCTATGACTTGTATAGGTCAATTTTTGGGCTACCAGATACTATTAATTTCGAGGAAAAAACATAAGTGGGCAATATTTAAGAAAATATTTCATATACCTAGCAGCAATAAGTATTTTACAAAACAGGCAGCTAAATAAATACATGTTTAGCAGCAGGCTATAAATATGGATGTAGAATTACGTTTAAAAAAATTGAAAGCATTGAACTCCTAAAAATATCCAAGCATCCCACTTCTTCTCCTTAAACAAATATACTTCCTAAATTAGCACCAAGCAATAATGATAAGATTAGAGCATTTTTATTTTGCTACTAGCTACGTGGATATTTTATTTTGAAAACATATCATACATTTATTTTTGAAACTTTTTATGTATATTTGTTGTTGCAAATTAACATGACCGTACAAATTTTTGTCAAACAATATCGAATTAAATGGTATAATTATATATACTATTGGTATCATGTTTTATTTTTAATTATATGTCAATATAAATTTCAACACAGTATATTTGATGGTATTAATAGTTTATAAATTATAATGGTATTTTTAGTATATAAATATACAGAGTATACAAATATTTTATATATATATATATATATATATATATATATATATATATATATATATATATTTTTTATTTATATTATTTGTATAAGTATTTAAAGTACTACAAATATTCAAATAATATTTTAAAATGCTAAATTAAAGGAAAGAAATCTGGAATAACGAGAGAGAGGGTTGAATTCTAAATTTAGCAAACTAAAATTTAGAATGGAATATAGGAGTGGAGAGAATATAAGAAGATAAAGTATAAAACTGATCCGATAATTTATGTTACTCATTAATTATGCACATAATCTTTACCATATGCTAATATTGTAAAAGAATATGCTATATATGGAATAAATAAAAATTACTATTGTTTTCTTAAATACTTTTTGAAAGATGCTCTGTTGTGTATTTTTCTCATTAATTTTTACCGATGTGCCATAAGTGAAGTTTGCTCTTTTGGGCTCAAACATGCCCCATAACTAACGGATCAGACCTGGTGAATTTTGACACTTTAAAATAGTCATGTGAGACGTCATAAGCTTGCCACGTGTATTTATCTACATTAAAATTAAATCCACCTATTTTTTTTTTCAAACTCACCGGCTTTGACACTCTACCCATCTATTAACTCTCGACCCCGGTGAGTAAACCCCCGATATTTCAATCATTTGGGACATAGCCGAGAAAAAGGGAAAAACTTTAGCAGCAAATTTATGGCAATCATTATATTAATGAAGCTGTACCATTAGCACTCCACGAAATCAAAGGATTGAACCGAATGTTAGCAAGCATTTCATTAAATCTTTAACGCAAATGCACCTGCACGTCTTTGCAAATTGCGACTCAAATTTCCAGCTCCAAAACAATGTTGATGACCACTGCCATCAAATCCTTCATTGCTTCTGTTTGAGCCAAATAGAAAATATCTGAGAATTTTTTTTTTAGACCAAAAGATTAATGGAGGACATTTATGAGCCATTTCTAATATACGTGTTGGCCTTGTTCTCAACCAAGATTGTGAGACAAGTGGATGTTTCCTTTGAAAATATCTTTTAACAATTAAGCATCAGAAAATTATTCTTGTTGCCAAAGAAACCGTTCTATTTGTGTGTGGAGATCTTTTAAAATCTATGAAGTATTTTAGGGGGGAAATTCAAAACTAGCCAGATTTACAATTAGTCGTTTAAAAATAGTTCAATTTAAAAATTAATTGAAATTTCGCCACTTTTTATGTAAAGACAAATCTGAGCGAAAACGCTGTTCAAAACCCGAAAAATACTTCGGTTTATTATACTGGAGTTCCCGCATAAGTATACTTGAATTCCAGCATATTATACTGGAGTTCTAGGATAAGTATGCTAGAACTCCATCATAATATGCTGAAGTTCTAGGATAAGTATGCTGAAACTCTTCCAGCATAAGTACACGAGAACTCCAGCATAATATACTGGAGTTCCAGCAAGCATACATGTCGAGCATAATATAATAGAGTTTGGAGCACCGATGCTCCAGTCTCTACTATATTATACTGGAGCATCGGTCTAGCATAATATGCTGGAATTCATATACAGGAGCATTAAACTCCAGTATATTATGTTGGACCGGTCTCTATTGCAGCTACTTTTTACTAACTTAGTAAACGCTGGTTATTTTTTAGACCAATCCGAAAACTGATTATACCGTGTTATTCTTACCGTATTTTACATATCTGAACTGTGATGAAGTTGTTTATGCTCAACTGTGGACTTTAAGCTGAATTTGGACTCGGATAACGATCCATTAAGATTTTAAACATAATTTTCCTTCATCCTTTTATATCTTTTTGGGCCATGACCAAACAACTTTTGTTCATCATCTAACTATGGCCTTTGATCTCTACATGGTAGGTCCCTTATTTAAGACTATATATATAAATAACATTACTTATGGTTTATTTAATGAAAGAATTTTTTTAATATTTTGGCAGGTTAAGAAAATAAATAAATTCAAATTTTATTAAATAAATTCTAATGTATTACACAAATTCTATACTATGTATAATATCTAAATAATAATATAAATATAACTTATTCATCCAAGTATTCACTATTATACAAGCATTCACATTTATCAATAAAATATAGTTATACTTCCAAATAAAACGTTACAATAATTGAAATAGAGAGAAAGTACCAATAAAATCATAATTAATGATTTATATATTAGATAGAAACAAAACCCTTTGGTTTTATATTTAAGGAAATGAACACTTTAGATGCGTGCTGTTTCCAAATAGACCCCTGGCATCCTTCCCTCCAATAACTTCCTACCTTGATCTTAAGGAGACTCGAACTCACAACCTCTTGGTTGGAAGTGGGGGTTCTTCTAACTTATATAGTTAAGGAAAATTCTGCCATCAATATACAACTACAATCTTGTGCCTCGTCATAATAGTTTATAAGAGAATATATGTAGGTCATTTGTTGATTCAACACACATAATACTCAGCACTATAGAGATGGGAGTTTTCCATTTTTCTTTCCTTTAACATGAGTTAAGTGTTTCCATTCCTAGAAATCCAGCCCCTAATGATCTGTATTAAATGAAGTCATTGAGATTTCCAATGATTGATTTCACTTTTTAATTTTTGGGAACTTTTCTTAGGTCAGGAAAAGAGCCTTGTTGTTTGAAGCAAGGAGTTTACTTTTTATAACTATACGTTGTTCTTATGTAAGATTAATGCATATATTTACGTTGCAATTTGATACATTGGATCAGGAAGACAGCTTTCATCAAAGAAAAGGTAAGATCTTAATGTAGTCATCATTCATATTTATATACATCATCACTTGATCATCAGCCATTAATTGTTAACAACTTTTGCTTTATTTTTCTTTTTCCTTTTTCTCCTACGTTGAAATTCCATAGTTTCTTTTTTCTCTTTTGCTTGTAAAAAGTTACTTAGTGAGATCTACATATGCCCCCCTTAACTTTCAAAATCCATTTTCCTAAATACATAACTCTTTTTTCTAAATCTTGTGATCAATGAGAATAACATTTTGTGTTGGCTCATATGACGACATAATAAAGTTTTGAAAACCAAAATTTTTCTCCAACAATTTGCATTTAAGGAATGTTATGATACAACAACAACAACAATATAGACGGAGTAAAATTTTACTAGTGTAGTCTAGAAAGGATAGTGTGTACGCAAACCTTATCATCACCCGAAGAAGTAGAGAGTCTATTTTCGAAAGATATTCAGCTCAAGAAGACGAAAAACATAAAGAGTTATGAGATAGTCAAATGATTAATTATAAGATGTTAGATGTTTCTTATAATAAATAAAATAGAATTTAGCGTTTATTTGAGTTAAAAATAAAAATCAACAAGTTGTCACAATTAGTGCCTAATTTATATCTTTAGAAGGTAACTACACTATTGTCATTGAAATTAAGACATTGAGAAAATGAAGAAGAAATTTCAAATTAAATTTTTGCAAGAACCAAGAAAAGTGAAGAAATGTTTGAATAAAGGAGGAGTAGGGAAAGTAGAAAATAGAATGGGACTTTTAGTGACAATGACAATTGATTCTAATTCTAAGGGAATATATGATAAAGGAAATGGATGATGTATTCCCAATCTTCCATTGTGATTGAGTGTGTCTTTAGGTACACACAGACACACACTATTCAGAGACTTTAAAGTTAGTGTTTTCACCTACTGTTTACCTGTTCCCTTCCCTTTGCTTTTTCTCTCTTTCTCCCTCCTTTCATTATTTTTACATATTCCTTCCCTACTACAAATCCTGCTCTTGTCAGGATAATTCCCCACAATCTTCTACTCACATATGTTTCTTTTTTGTACAAAATTTAAACTAGAAACTTTTCGCACAAGATTGAGTAAAAGTCACTACTATGACTTAGGCGAATAGTTCAATATAATAGCAACAATAATCCTATCACGCCTCAACAAGTAAGAAAATATTCTAGACATAATTTTTAACATGAAAGATAACTCTAGTGGTCATGTAAATAGAGAAAACACAATATTAAAGAAGTAATATCAAAATAAAACATATAGTAACCTAAAATCTATCCGGATCATGAATAACCACGATGTATATATATACACTCGTCACCTCGCATTTACGGTGCCCCCAATATATAACAAATATCATAGCCAATAGAAAAATTACCTTCAAACCAAGCTTAGACAAGATATTGACACCATCCATGCTAGTCCTCAATCTCAAATCGCGTCAAAACATTGATCTAGCCCTCTAATAACATAAATCCCAGTCAAACATTATCCAACGAAGCAATCAATGCCATAGGAAACAATAAAAATCCATAGAGCTTCGATATTTGGGAAACTCTCATAAGTCAATCTGGACCTACGTGTCTGAAATCCGAGACCAACACCAAACTTCAATGACCCATAATATGTCAAATCCAAATATGTAACCATTTTCCAAAACTGAGTCCAAATTGGTGCTCAAATTCCCTAAAATATACTTTATTAAAGTGTAGAAAAAAACAAAATAAAAATCCATGGGTTATCAATATATAAAACCAAATCCAAGTGAAAATCACTTACCTTTAAGATAGTAATGAAATTTCTCTTCAAAATATCCTCCTCTTAGAGTTTAGGGCTCAAAATATGAAATAATAACTAAAATTCAGAAAATGATAACTTAAATGCAATATCCACCAATACTCTACGTAATCGATGTAGTACCTTCGTAATCGCGAAGGTCAAACTGACTCCAGCTCCAGCTATGCTTCACGAACACGAAGCCTCATACGTAAACGCGATGGTCTACACTACCCAGGCCTATGCGAACGTGACGCACCCTACACGAACGTGAACACCAAAACTCCGCCTGACAACAAAACTTTACGGACGCGACCACTTCACCATGAATGCTAAAAAATCACCAGTCCGCCAAAACACTCTACGCAAACGCAGCATACTAATCGAGAATGTGAAGAACAACAGAACATCGAGGATTAGCTAGGCCAAACTGAACTGAAATTGTCTGAAAATATCCCGAAGACTCATCCGAGCTCGGGACTCGGTCCAATCATACCAACAAATCTAAATACATCTCCCAAACCTATCAAACGGCTCCAAACACCATTAATATCAAAACCAAGAATCGTCGATCAAGATCAAACTTTTAAGTTCATAAACTTCCAACTTAAAACCAAGCGTCTGACTCAAGCCTAATAAATTAAGAATGAACCCGAACTTTGCATATAAATCGCAAATAATAAAACAAACATATTCTAATCCTCGGAATAATAATCCTCCCCTGATAACCTCAAAGTCAACTCCCCATCAAACTCATAAATTTTCCTGTTATCACGACCCAATTTCCAAGCCCGATCGTGATGGCACCTCTCGTAAAGACAAGGCTAGCCAACTAGCCCAATTTGTCTCTTTAACAATTATTAAACATAAATGAATGGATAAATACGACTAAATAGCATTAATAATAGATATTTACAACCCAACACAACTCGACCGGGGTGTCATAAGTCACGAATATCTAAAAAAGTCTAACCACAACTACAGGGCCGATAATATGCAAAATATAATTTAGAGTCAAAAAGACAAAGTCCGGTGCCGCAAACGCCGGTGGTCACCTTGCTCAGCTACGATAACAAAATCCTCAATCAGCTCAAACCCGCTACCGGGTAACAAATACTTGCAACTGCACGCGAGGTGCATGGAGTAAAGTGCGTACTCCAACTCAATGAGCAATAAAAGTAAATAATAACTGAGCAGCAAGAAATCACAAGGCACTCCATCATGCTATATAGAATAGTGCAATGCTTTTGAGAAAATAGTAAAACCGTAAAATCCTTTGGAAAATATCCGGGCTCAGTTAAAACTTCTTTTGATAATATCTTTTTCAACAGTTAGGCAAATGAATGCGAAACAGATAGTGCGAGTCAGCACATAAGTCACCCATTCGGGCACAACACTCCATTAACAAATAACACCAGGGTGTCTGGTAAATAGTGCAAGAAGTAGCATGAATGCCACTAAAATGAGAGTGCTGAATGTCATGGCACGTAATACAAACAGGAACCAATGCATGAGTGCAATGCAATCCATATGATCATTACGGCGTCCAGTCCGAGCCATCCATATTTAATGTTGACGACGTTCACTGGGGGTCTGTACAGACTTCGGAGGGGTTCGTACAGCCCAAGTACAATAATCAAGCCATCTCGTGGCATTAACCAGGCCCTCGGCCTCAATATCCATATAGAACCACTTCGGCGCGCAGCCTGAGCCAACCATATATCCATAAATTACTATAACACTGATGCGGCACGCAGTCCGATCCATGCTCAGTCCAGAAATTTATATAAGCCACTTGGGCAATATTAAAATAACAGTTCTTAACTGAAAACGTCGATGAAATATTATTTGAGTTTTAAAATCTTAGAAAAATGGCTGAGTTTGAAAATCAGTATTAAAACCCTGGAACGAGATCAAATAGTATGCAAAATAATGCAAAAACAGTGATATCAATCCCTGAAGGATTCACATAGTTGGCACGAAGCCCAAACATGGCAATCAGTCCAAATTATGATGATAACAAGTAATTTCAGTCAAATATGCAGTAAAAATCAATAACTAGGATGGACCAAGTCACAGTCCCCAACGGTGCTCTACCCCACGCTCATATCCAGCGTACAAATCACCTCAATACATCACTATGATATGCAAATCTGGGGTTTCAAACCCTCAGGATATCATTTACAAGTACTACTCACCTCAAACCAGCAAAATCTCTAACTCGTGACCCCTTTGCCCATCAAATCGACCTCCATGTGTGTCGTATCTAACCAAAATCAGAGCGAATACATCACAATATGCTAAGGGAACAATACCCAATCAAAAATAATCGAGAAATAGCAAAAATCTCAAAACTAGCAAAACCCGAACCTCGGGCCCACTTCTTGAAAAATTACAAAACTCACATTACTAGATTCCTGGTCTCGCCACGAGTCCATACACACCAAGAACTCCCAAATCCGAGCTCAAATGACCTATCAAACCCCAATTTGAAATATCAAAAGCTTAAGCCATAGCTTTACCCTTTTTTGGTAAATTTTAATCAATTTCCATGTTAAATCTATCATAATCTCGTGTATTTAGGCCAAAGAACTTACCTCCAATCAATCCTCCTTGAATCCCTCTTCAATTTGTCCTAAAGAACTCTCAAAATACTCAACAATGGTGGAAATATGACTAAAACTCGCGAATGAAATGTTTATAAACTTACTGCCCAGCTCCTGCATTTCCTTCTACGCGATCGCGACCTAGGCCCCCGATCGCGTAATACAAAAATCCAGCCTCTCAAAATAACTCTATGCGAACGCGATTTGGGCCCTGCAAACACGATGCACTACCAATTAATACTATGGGATCGCGACCTCTCACACGCGAACGCGATGGCTGACCAACTTCCCCTACGCGATCGTGTGGCCACTGATGTGAACGCATAGGTCAAATTTCCTTGCCCTCAGATTTACTCTATACGTTCGCGACTCACCCCATGCGAACACGATGAACAATATTTTTCTGCAACACCAATAGCTGAAACCTGCAATCTCAAGTCCAAAAATGGTCCGATTGACCCTCTGAAATCACCTTGAGGCCCCGGGACCTCAACCAAAAGCACCAACATGTCTTAAAACATTATCCAAACTTGTTCCAATCATCAAATCACCAATTATCTTAGGATTCAAGACTAAGTTCTTTAAAAACATCTGAAATACGCATTCGATCAAAACCCAACCAAACGATGTCCGAATAACCTGAAATTTTGTACATAAATCACATATCAAAGCTACAGAAACTCTCAGAATTCTATTCCGACCCTCGGATAAAAATCTCACCTATCAACTGGAATTTGCCGAAATACTAACTTCGCCAATTCAAGCCTAATTCTATACCAAACCTCCAAAATTAATTCTGATTGCACTCCTAAGTCACAAATCACCTCGCGAAGCTAACCGAATCATCGGAAATCACATCCGAGTCCAATAACTCATAAGTCAACGTCCGGTTTACTTTTCCAACTTAAGCCTTCCTTAAAGAGACTAAGTGTCTCATATCTTATCAAAACCAATCCAAATCAACTCTAACACACCACATACCGATAACGAAACATGAAGAAACATAAAATTGGGAAAACGAAGCAGTAACACATGATACGACGGCTCGGGTCATCATATCCTCCCCAACTTAAGCAAACGCTCGTCCTCGAGCGTACCCAGAGTTGTACTAGAAGCAACCCAATAGCTGAATGATCTTACCAAGCATATACCCGGGGTGATCCCTCATCACAATATCTCACATAGGTCCGATAACACAATATAGCTGAAATTTCATAGCCCATCTAAACCATAAACCATAGGACCGTATTACACTTTCCGAGATCATACACAAGATCAGAACCTCACATCTATACTCAGAATAAGCCCAAACCAACGGTAATAACCCATACCTGCAACCTCAGGTCAAATCATATGATATACCACGTAATCCAAACACTCGAACGGTATCCTCCATTCACAGCATTTTCCCACCACAACTAAATACCGATAGAAAACCTTTTATTAGGTAAAGTCTTATTCCAACACTTTCATACACTGCTAATAACAAGTGAAACACGCGATAAAACATAACCATTCCTTAGATCAACTATTCATGAAGCCACTTTCATTTGACTAATATCACAATAGATTTTCGGGCCAAACCTCGATATTATCCTTATAACAAGCTGAGATCAAATATGTTCGTATTCATTAATGACTCCAATGATCACCTCGGATCCAACACACCACTCTGGTGATATGACACCTCAACACATGCCGAAGCCACAACTTGCATAATACACGCACCAATGAGAAATGATATGAACATACTCAAATCATGACAAATGACTCAAACGAAAGAGATGTAACTCAAATTCCTCAGTACCATCACAACACAAGGCTGGGACCCCGTCTCACATTATAGAAATAGAATACCTGAATCTACCCCGAAGGGTCATAACTCCATGTAGCCTCGCTACAATGCGCGATCTTATCCAAACACTGTTACACATGAAGCACCTCAAGTCACTATGATCAAAATCAACAGCCACACACATTTGATGTTTGAAACCAAAGCAATTCATTACATCCAAAGTGAAACAAATAACATATGAAACGCAACCCAATAGGCCATAACCAATACTCTATTTACCGAGCAACACTCAATTACTCTTCTCGCTCGACTTTCTCTATGAATCCTCAGTAGAACCGCACCACATGTGCCTATATCCAACAAATCATGACATCTCAAAACACCGAAAAGCAACTCATATCTCTCCGTAGATCACTAGCAAGCTCAATACCGATCAAATCAACCTATCCCTCATCAACAGAATTCGGGGCCAACCAAGCTAACTCAAGCCAAATACCTAGCCACATCGGCCTGCCCACGAACTCAACACCAAGAAGCCTGAAGCTGCTCCTTCTACTACTATAACTCCTGCCGGAGCCGTACGATACGGTGCCCAGCACCAAATCAATACTGAAACCCACAATCTCGCCCAGCGACATGCTCGACCATAAGAAGCGCATCCGAAAAAGTCCCTCAATACCAAAACTAGATCAGTGGTAGAAACCTCTGCACTAACATCTGCCATGAAAGCAAAATTAAGAAAAACAATCCTACCTAGCAGTCCGCTGGTCTTTGGAATACAAATCACTCTGCTAGAACATAATCAGATGCACCTCGCCACGTAACATGTGGCATTTTCCGACATAGCCCATAGCACAATAGTCTAAATAGAATAAGCCAACACTAAGATAACCAGTCTGCACCCCAATATTATATCCAAAATCTAATATACCAAGCAAAGAAAGCTCCACTCGGGCCTCCAAATCCCAATAGCCGCTAACGGTACCAATACACACGATCCACAACCATTACATAGTCTATACCTGAGAACTCCCAGTCTCCAACTCCATATAGCACACAAATCATTGTACCTCGTCCAAGCTTCCACAGTATGAATACATATTACACCTCAAGTACCCAGTCATTCCACGAAAAATATTCTAAAACACCCATGTGGCATCAAACACACTCAAATATTAGTAGTCGATCTTGCCAGAAATCACCATAATACTAACGTAGTATCATCAGTATAATCACATTACCCTTCTTGCGAGACATATACTCTCATCAAATCACTCCCATTCAGCAGTTCCATTTCCTTGATTACCTGAGGCTACCCGTTGCCTAAGAATTTTATGAACTCCTTCTCAGAACTGAACTGTAACTCATCTAATCAAGAACTTCCGCTGATCCCATTTGGAAGAAGAATCATTACACATTCCATGCTTCGTATACCCATAGAAAATATATTCATCTCCAAAGCACGGTAAAACCCAACAAGAACATCTTTGCCAATTCCATTCGCACAAGCTAAACTACTAGGCTTGAATCCTTTTATCCAAACCAAGCTGAGCAAGCTGTCAAAACTCAAGAGCATTGCTCCAAAATACCTGTAAAAGCTCATTACCTCAAACACACACAAAGAATTAACCATACCCTTACCATATCGATTCGGTCTACTATCAAGCTATTCCATCTATCTAATTTCCCTTCTGATTCATCATAAACTCGATATTTCTCCCTCGTTGTAGCATCACAATGCCTCAATCCAGGCTTACCACACAAGACTTGAACATAAGAACACACTGTCTAAGACCCGTAGGCCACCGAATACTTTCTCAGTTGTTCCCAAAAATACCACACTCCAGAATACTTTACTTGAAGAACTTCCTTCGAATATGAATTCGTTACCATTACCTTCCAGATACTGATACATAGGATCCGATAACCGACATAAAAATACCACAAGCCTCGACATTTTCCGATGAAAACACGGCCTCTGACCACATACACAACCTTGAGACACCTTATTGTTACATGTAGAATCTTGAACATAATAAAACCATTCTCGAGAGTCATTCACTCTTATTCAAACTGCAAATTACCTGACTTAACGAACAAAACCACTCATGTATTATTAGCACTCTGAAATTGCAGGATACGATATAATTCCAATACATGCAAACATTTTTCTTCTCTATATACTAAGCATTATTAATCAACAACAGCTCAAGACATCCTATTATTTTCTCACATCTATGAAGCACCATATAACCTTTTTCAAAATATTGTTTCACTCGTGCCATCCCCGGCTCAATTTTTGCAACCAGGACTGATGCGATAGTATACCTCAAAAAGGAACCAACATAGTACATAACCGTGCAATCAGCTAATCAACAGCAACCTCCCCAACTTGGCTCGAAGTAATGTACCAGGACACACTCAATAACCCGTAATACTTTTACCCTAATAATGCTACAATATCATAGTGAGGTTAAACTCAAATCATGCACAAGTTTGTGAAAACACAGATCACCTAGTACTGTAACCCGTAAATCTCTCATTCATCCCCACATAAGTTGAGTCCACCCTCTTGAGCGACCCGAATTTATCAAATTCGAACACGTACCCTTCAATTAAACATGAGATCTTCTAACATACACTTAAGGATCATACCACTTAAGAACACTCCGCAGGAGATAACCCACTTACTTCGCCTCAATTTAGTACTTCACCATACTTTCCACTATCATATACGTTACACAGTCAATTTAATCTTCCTAAGTCTCAAATCATACCACCACATGTATTGCACTTTACTTTCCAACTAGGAGACACGAAATATTTTTCACGCGCCCATAATTCTGGCTACATATCAAATCACAATAGGAAACGAATCACTCAATAGTTCATCTATTATCTAGCCGACTCATTCATCACTACCAAGGCATATAGATACATCTCGCAGTACTTACATACTCGCCACATGGATGTCCAACAACCATTCCAGCTAATAGGGACAACACCGGACATATAAGTTCAAAGCACTTGCTCACACAATCAGCAGCTTCGTGCTCAAGCCATAGGCAAAGATCCGACCTCAAGACCTCTAGACTAGACCAATATGAACTTGCGGAGATTACCTCTCGCCCCTTGATCGAGGAATCACAAGCCATGAAGGCAAATATAATACTGAGTGCTCATGTGCGCATACAGGCGTGTGGAAGGAATTTCAAAAGTTATATTCCAAGCTGAATCAAGTACGCACGATAAGAATTCCAAGAATGGAAAGTTTTCATAAATGTTCCGCAGCCTCCCAAGGAGAAATATAGGCTACCCCGTATCGCTACGCGAGACTCTACTGAACTTCCTCATGACTCATGAGACCCAGTAACCTAGGCTCTGATACAAACTTGTCACGACCCAATTTCCAAACCCGATCGTGATGGCGCCTCTCGTGAAGACAAGGCCAACCAACTAACCTAATTCGTCTCTTTAACAATTACTAAACATAAATGAATGAATAAATATGTTTAAATGGCATTAATAACAGATATTTACAACCCAACACAACCCGACCGGGGTGTCAAGAGTCACGAGCATCTAAAGAAGTCTAGACACAACTACAGGCCCAATAATATGCAAAATAAAATTTAGAGTCAAAAAGACAAAGTCCGGTTCTGTAAACGCCGGTGGTCACCTTGCTCAGCTACGATAAAAAAAATCCTCAATCAGCTCAAACCCACTACCGGGTAACAAATACCTGCAACTGCACGCGAGGTGCAGGGAGAAAAATGCGTACTCAAACTTAGTGAGCAATAAAAGTAAATAATAACTGGGCACCAAAAAATCACGTAAGGCACTCCATAATGCTATATAGAACAGTGCAACCCTTTTGAGAAAACAGTAAAACCGTGAAATCTTTTAGAAAATATCTTGGCTCAATTAAAACCTCTTTTGAAAATATCTTTTTCAATAGTTAGGAAAATGAATGCGAAACAGATAGTGTGAGTCATCACATAAGTCAGTCCCTCGGGCACATCACTCCATTAACAAATAACACCAGGGTTTCTGGTAAACAGTGCAAGAAATAGCATGGATTCCAATGAAATGAGAGTGCTGAATGTCATGGCACGTAATACAAATAGGAACCAATGCATGAGTGCAATGAAATCCATGTGAACATTGCGGCGTGCAGCCTGAACCATCTATATTTAACATTGACGGCACTCACGGGGATGTGTACAGACTCTGGAGGGGCTCGTACAGCCCAAGCACACTAATCAAGCCAACTCGTGGCATCAACCAGGCCCTCGGCCTCATTATCAATACAATACCGTTGCGGCACACAGCCCGAGCCAACCATGTATCCAGAAATCACTATAACACTGCTGCAACGTGCATCCCGATCCATGCTCAATCTAGAAATGCATATATGCTACTTGGGCAATATTAAAATAATAGTTCTCGGCTCAAAACGTCAATAAAGTGATATTTAAGTTTTCAAATCTTAGAAAAATGGCTGAGTTTGCAAATCAGTATTAAAACCCTGGACCGAGATCAAATAGTATGCAAAATAATGCGAAAACAGTGATATCAATCCCCGAAGGATGCACATAGTTGGAACGAAGCCCAAACATGGCAATCAGCCCAAGTTATGATGATAACAAGTAATTTTAGTCAAATACGCGGTAAAAATCAACAACCAGGACGGAACAAGTCACAATCCTCAATAGTGCTCTACCCCACGCTCATATCCAGCGTTCAAGTCACCTCAATACATCACTATGATGTGCATATCCGGGGTTTCAACCCCTCAGAATATCATTTAAAAGAATTACTCACCTCGAACCGGCAAAATCTCTAGCTCAAGATGCCTTTGCCCCTCAAATTGGCCTCCACACGCGTCGTATATAACCAAAATCAGAGCGAATACATCACAATATTCTTAGGGAACAATACCCAATCGAAAACAATCAGAAATAGCAAAAAACTAGAAACTAGCATAACCAAGCCCCGTGCCCACTTCTCGAAAAATTACAAAACTCACATTAACAGATTCCAGGTCTTACCACGAGTCCCTACATACCAAGAACTCCCAAATTCGAGCTCAAATGACTTATCAAATCCCAATTTGAAATATCAAAAATTTAAGCCCTAGCTTTACCCCTTTTTGGTGGATTTCAACCAATTTCCATGTTAAATGTGTCATAATCTCGTGTATTTAGGCCAAAGAACTTACCTACAATCAATCATCCTTGAATCCCTCTTCAATTTGTCCTAAAGAGCTCTCAAAATACTCAGCAATGGTGAAAAAATGACTAAAACTCGCGAATGAAATATTTATAAACTCACTGCCCAGATCTTGCATTTCATTCTACGCGATCGCGACCTAGGCCGCGTGATCGCATAACACAAAAATCCAGCCTCTCAAAATTACTCTATGCGAACACGATTTGGGCCCTGCGCACACAATGCACTACCAACTAATACTACGCGATCGCGAACCTCTCACACGCGAACGCAGTGGCTGACCAACTTCCCATACGCGATCGCGTGGCAACTGATATGAACGCATAGGCCAAATTTCCTTGCCCTCAGATTTACTCTACGTGTTCATGACTCACCCCATGCAAAAGCAATGAACAATATTTTTCTGCAAAACCAACAGTTGAAACCTGCAATCTCAAGTCCAAAAATGGTCCGATTGACCTTCCAAAATCACTCCGAGGCCCTCGGGACGTCAACCAAAAGAGCCAACATGTCATAAAATATTATCCAAACTTGTTTCAATCATCAAAACACATCAGACAACACTACAATCATCAATTCTCATCTGATTCAAGCCTAAGTTCTTTAAAAACTTTCGAAATACGCATTCGATCAAAAACCCAACCGAACAACGTCTGATTGACCTGAAATTTTGCACACACATCACAAATCACATATCGAAACTATAGCAATTCTCAGAATTCCATTTCGACCCTCGAATAAAAATCTCACATATCAATCAGAATTCGCCAAAATACTAACTTCGCAAATTCAAGCCTAATTCTACACATGACCTTCCAAATCAATTCTGATCGCACTTCTAAGTTATAAATCACCTCCTGAAGCTAATTGAATCACCGAAAAATACATCCGAGTCCTATAACTCATAAGTCAACGTCTGGTTGACTTTTTCAACTTAAGCCTTCCTTAAAGAGATTAAGTGTCTCATTTCTTATCAAAACCAATCCAAATCAACTCTAACACACCACATAGTGATAACGAAATATGAAGAAGCATAAAATGGGGGAAACAGAGTAGTAACACATGTGACAACGGTTCGGGTCATCACATCTAACCTTCAAAGTTTTAACTTTTGACAGTTAGATCCAAATCAACCAAGAAACCTCCAAATTCAATGCTCCACAATCGTGGTCGACCTTGGCATCCTAGCTCTTCGACATAATATTCCTATATCTACCAAATAATAAAATTAAGTAGCCTCAATTTCTATCGTATACAAATTGTCCTCTCGTTTCTTACAGTAAAACAATAAGAAATGACTTGAGCTTTGACTTTTCGGAGACCCTAATAATGAGGTCATCCCCGTGACGTAAGCAATTTAATTGTCTAAAACATCATGTCGGTATAGTTAGTGACTGTCAGCCACTAACGGCACGGAATCGTCGTCGTGAACCTATAAATTTAGGCTCTTGAGGCCGATCTCAAAAGACTTACTGGGGAGCGAAATGCCCTCAAACGCCCCTACGTGTAGAAAGAAAAGGAGATTAGGGACCTCCAAGCAGACTTGGCCTAGGCTCGTAAGTAAGAGGACGAGCTAAATGAGTAAGTAACTATCCTTTTGAAAGAGTATGGTCTCAACCCAACTGTGGAGGCTAATACTTCAATATCTCAATTACAGCAAAAGCTAGAAAGGATCAAGCTGCTCCGAGGGGAAGTTGATAAAATTAGAGCTAATTATGATTGGTTGAGGTAGAACATGGACCGCCTTGCTGCAGAGAAAGAGGTTGCCTTAGAAAACTGTCATCGACCGAGGTACAACTTCGGAGCATCAAAGAGAAAAGCTCAGCCTAGGCCAAAATGATTGAGCAACATGAAGCCGAGCTTGCTGAGGCCAAGGCAGAGGCACTGAAGATAAAGATCATGCATAACAGGTCCATAGCCGTGAGCCTGGCTAATGCCTAGGCTTCTCAAATGCAGCTAAGGGAGGCTTCTAGCCGATAGCGATGGAGCAATGACCTGAAAAAGTGCCAATCCCGGAGGGATACCTTCAAGGAAATCCATGCTCGAGGTTTTGACATGTCCAAAGACATAGCTCAAGCTAAGTCGCTTGAAGTTGATGCCAAATTGCTTGTCTCCTCCGATGATGATGATGATGATGATGAAGGTAGCCAAGGAAGTTTTCATAACGATGAGGGGTCCGAAGGAGAAGCTTCCCCTGAGGGAGAAACCAGCCTCGGGTATTGTTAGGATTTTCTTTCTTTTTCTTTTTTTGTAAGACCCCTATTGGTCCCTTGTACATATTTTTTTGCCCCCCCCCCTCTCTCTCTCTATCTATATATATATATATATATATATATATATATATATATATATATATATATATATATATATATATATATATATATATATATATATATATAACACTTCCCTTTTGAATGTCTTCTCAATTTTTATCTACAAATATATTTTTTGCCTTTTAAAACTTTAGCACAATCTTATGTTTTGAATAGTGCGTTTGAGGTCTTGGGTGGCTTCCTTGAAGTCATCATAGTCTCATTCAAATAAGGTTCCAACTAGAAGCGTAGTCCATTTAGGGTCTGTGTCGATTAATAATGAATCATCGAGCCATGGTCAAGTTAGTTTTTATTTGGGCTCAGAATAGTCGACCCCTTAGGTTCAGATGGAGCGTGAACAAGATCTCGAACTCAAAGTGTATTGGACCTTAGACACTTTGGATTAACCTCTAAAAGATGGCTATTTTTCTCCTCTTTTGACTAAAAATATTTAGTTAAAAAAATTATGCCTTAGCGTGTATTTTTTTTTACCCATTAGGTTTTTTGAGGGCTCGATGTCGATTGAATTCCCTCTACTTTTTGTACCTTAGCACATTATTTTAAGATAACTTGATACCTATTAAGATTTTTAGGGCTAATTTTATCGAAGCCCTCTTGATTGTTTGCCGAGGGTAGCCTTTTTTAACCGATTTTTAAAGAACTCAAAGGCCTATTTTTCTTGTGGGATTCTAATGTCTCCGAGCCACATTAATTTGTCTGTAGCCTTTAGGTATGCCTTTCTTGATTATTCCCCAATAACACTTAAATCATATATGCGTCCAGTCAGCCTCTGCATGACTTTTACACAATCCACGACGGTGATGCCCTTGATTTTATCGAGATTGATCTGGATCCTCAGATTCGGCACCATGAAGCCTACAAATCTGCGCAAACTGAACCCAACATTACATTTCTTAGGGTTGAGCTTCATGTTATATTTTCTCAAAATCTTGAACAATTTCTACAAATGAGCCAAGCGCGCAAGGACTTAACTAGCATGTCAATCGATATAAACTTCCATTGACTTACATATTTGTCCTTCGAACATTTTATTTACTAAGGCGTTGGTAGGTAGCTCCCACATTTTTTTAGCCCAAAAAGCATTGCATTATAACAATATGTTCCATTCTTGGTGATAAATAAAGTAATTTCCGCGTCATTCGGGTTCATTTGAATTTGATTATACTCGGAATAAACATTGAGAAAAGCAAGGATCTCGTGGCCAGTCGTGACTTAGATCATACGATCGATGTTAGGCAGTGGAAAAGAATCTTTAGGGCATGCCTTATTTAAATCTTTGTAATCCACACACATTCTAAGTTTGTTCCATTTCTTAAGGACTACGACTAATTGGCTAACCATTCGGGATATTTCACTTCCCGAATGGACCCTATTTTAAGAAGTTTAGTTACCTTGTCCTATATGAATGAGTGCTTTAGCTCGGACTGGGGTCTCCGATTTTGCTTTATCAGTTTGAACCTACGGTCAAGAATTAGCCGATGTGTTCTTATCTCCGATGGGATCCCTATTATATCTAAATTGGATCAAGCAAAACAATCTATGTTATCAATAAGAAATTGAATAAGGTTTTTCCTGAGTTCGAGTGCTAATATTGTTCTAGGTATACCTTTCGCTCGGGCAGGTACTCGATCAATATACCAGTTCCAGATCTTCGACCGTTGATTTGGTAGCTTCAGAATCTTCAGGAAAAATAAAGTTTGAAGGGTTAGATAATCCTTTTCTTCTTCTTTTGTCGCCTGCTTTCCCGATTTGGTCGAGACCGGTGGATGTGATTTATATTTGGCTTCTAGTTTACCTTTGATGCTAACTCTTTCAAGGTTGATAGCGTTGATATTTGCGTCACCTTATCGACTGTAAACATTTCCTTTGTCGTATGTTGCTCCCCGTACACTAATTTTTACACCGTCCAATGTCGATAATTGCATCATTTGGTGGAGAGTCGAAGGGATTGCCCTCATATTGTGTATCCAAGGCATTTCGAGTAGGGCGTTGTACCTCATGTCGCCCTCGATCAAGTGGAACTTGGTATCTTGAATGGTTCCAACCATGTTTACCAGTAGAATAATCTCCCCTTTAGTTATTTCAATGGCTATATTAAAGTTGTTTATGATCCGAGCTGTAGGCACAATTTGATCTTGTAGGCTGAGCTGCTCCACGACCCTCGATCGGATAATATTCGACAAGGTACCTGGATCCACTAAAACATGCTTAACTTGAACTTTATTTAATAAGATAGAATTACTAGAACATCATTGTGTGGCTGAGAAATGTCTTCTGCTTCTTCGTCTTTCAATGATAAGGAGCCCTCGACCACATAATCGTGGGTTCATTTTTCCCTAGTGATTGATACCTTGGTGCATTTGAATATGGGTCCCTATGGAATGTTGACCCAACATACGATTATATGAATGACATTCTGGGGTTCCTCCTATTCATTTTTCCTCTTGGTGTCCCTTTCCTTGAAATAATTCTTGGCTCGATTGCTTAGGAACTCTCAAAGGTGGCCTTAATTGAATAGACGGGCTAACTCCTTCCTTAATTTCCTGCAATCCTCAGTCTTGTAACCATGTGTGCCATGATACTTGCACATCAACTTTGGGTTTCTTTGGGAAGGATCAGTCTGTATGGATTTGGACCACCTAGTATCTTTGATCCTTCGTATTGCTGATACAATGCCCGATGCGTCGATACTGAAGTTATATTTTGTTAACCGAAGTATTTCTGCGAGATCAACATGCTTATTAACACCACTTTTGCTCATAACTCCTCAAGAATATTTTCCTTGATCACTTCTTCGATCTTTCCAAGTGGAATTTCATCCTGAACCATTGTTCACTCAATCTGTGGTATATGGTTGATAGCGTTCTTTATTCGACCTTGGCTCCCTATCGACATCCCTCGGGGTTTTAAATACCTTCCTGTTTGGATGTACTAAACCAGAAGGGGTTCTTAATTGGTTGTTCTTGACCATGATCTTCGATTTATATCGGTTGTACACATCTTCCCAAGTCACAGCTAGATACTCGATCAAAATTTGCTTCAACTGACATGAACTCCCTTCGCTCAACCCTTGAGTGAAAGCTTGAACGGTCCAATCATCTGTGACTGGTGGAAACTTCATGCGTTCCATTTGAAATCGGGATACAAACTCCCTCAACATCTCGTTATCCCTGTGTTTTATCTTGAAAAGGTACGATTTTCTTGGTGTGACCTTTATGGCCTCGACGTGCGCCTTTACGAACGAATATGCTAACATGGAAAATAAGTCGATGGAATTTGGTTGTAGGTCGTGATACCAAATCCTTACTCCCTTCGAAAGGGTTTCCCTGAACTTCAACAACATACATTCGATTTCATCATCTTCTAAGTTGTTTCCCTTTATTCTGCACGTGTACGAATTGATGTGTTCATTAGGACCGGTGGTCTCATTGTACTTAGGTATGTCCGGTATACGCAACTTCTTAGGAATGGGCTTCGGATATGCACTTTGAGGAAAAAGCTTTTGCACGAACCTTTTTGAATCCAAACCCTTTAGGATTGGGGGTGCCCCGGTATCTAATCAACTTGGGCATTGTATGTTTATAATTTTTTTTATCATTATCTTCGATTCACTTCTCTACTGACTCAGTTCTTTTGGTGAGCTCTTTGAGCATTTTCATTATTCCAGTATCAGTCCTTGATTCGTTACCATTTGACCTTTCTCGCACTAGCTTGGTACGATGAGTGATTTCTGGCTCGGCCCCACTTGGAGTCCTATATTGATTTTTCAACTGAGCAATAACGGCCAGATGAGCCTGTAGCATCTCGAGTATCACCTAGAGACTAACTCCTAATTCTCCTCTACCTTGTATACCTTAACCACCATATCGGCCTTCCCTGCGTACACTCCCTTCAGGGTCTACACCTTGGTCCGTATATAGAGCAATGTGTGAATTGACATCGACTAGATCGGCAACTGGTGCTCTCCCGAGATTCACCGGTGGCTTCTCGGCTCCTAGAGCAATTACATTATCGTTTTCCCTGTGAAATTTGAGACCATCATCAACATGTATGGTGTGTTTTGTGAGTTTGACATATTTTAAACTGAGAGCAAAATACTTGACAAGAAAAGGCGTGAAATAATGTGTGTCATGAGAATCAACACTGAACGAACACTATTATTCTTAGCCCCACGGTGGGCGTCAAACTATTTATCCTAAAATTTGAATAATAATTCTAATATTATAGTTTTAAAGATATGTGATTCAATCCAATAGCAATTGCAAACAAGGAATTAAATAGATAAATTTAAAAATAAAATAAGCCAAACCAATATGAAAGCGAAATTTCGATCTCGACTCATTGTAGTCTCGAGGTGTGATATTAGGAATAACAAATGATACAGCATCTCTGATGAACAAAACAACAACAACAACCCAGTATATTTCCACCAGGTGGGGTCTGGGGAGGGTAATATGTAGACAGGCCTTACCTCTACCCAAGAGGGCAGAGAGGCTGCTTCCAATCGACCCTCGGCGCATGGAAAAAAGGCAAACAAAAACAAAAGACAAAACTGCATTAGTTACTCCAGCATACACCTCATAAAAATTATCTAAACATAAGATGCTTATATACCATAAAGAAACAGGCATGCAATGATATCAAAACAGTAACTACTAGAAATGACTATCAAAAGAGAACACAAACTAATCATCTATGGGCGGCCCTACCACGCCTCACACCCCGGGAAATGAGTATGAAAAATCTAGAAACCCCTATCCTAAAACCCTGATACTAGACCTCCAGACTTTCCTATCAAGGGTCATGTCCTCGGAAATCCGCATCCTGGCCATGTCATGTCTAATTACCTCTCCCCAGTATCTCTTAGGCCTCCCTCCGCCTCGCCTCACACCGACCACCGCTAGCCGCTCACAACTCCTCACCGGGGCATCGGGGCTTCTCCTCCGCACATGCCCGAACCACCGAAGTCTCGCCTCTCGCATCTTCTCATCCACTGGGGCCACCCCCACCTTCTCCCGAATAACTTCGTTTCTAATCTTATCTAACCTGGTGAGCCTGCACATCCACCTAAGCATCTCCGCCACCATCATCCTCTGAACGTGAGATTTCTTCACCGGCCAATAGCATCTCTGATGAACAATAAGCGAAAATAGCAAGAAAGCAATGAATGTATATCTTCTTGTCAGTGAACAATGATTCCCCTTGTTATATAATAGAGGAGTTCTAAACGAGGTACACTTTTAATTATAGTAGAAATGCGTATTTGACAACTGATTAATCATCAAATATCAAACCAATTCGGGATCCACACCATGATTCTCGGTCAACTGCTAATATCTCGCCTTTTTCGTTATCCAGCTACGCCGATGTCACTCGAAGTCTGCCTCTCCCCGGTCCGCAATCGAGGTCGACCTCAGCATCCTAGCTCTTGATGTGACATTCCTATCTCGACCATAGAATGAAATGGGACAGCCCCAATTTCCACCATATACAATCATATTAACCTCAATTTGTTCATTGAGAATATAATAAATACTTCTATGTTCTTTACTAAAAGGGATAACTTTGAAAAAAAAGTTAATTATTTTTTAGATATTATAGACGACACGCAAAATACAAAAAATTTATTAAAGTGGACATGAGGGAGTACCGAATTGATGTAAATATTCAACGTAGACAAATTTTATCCCACGGAGGAGGAGCGCTATTAATGCAAGGGCCTAAGTTTAAATCACGAGGGAAGAATCTTGTTGGTTTTAGTTCTTGAAGTCATAAATGCAAAAACATGTGTCAGCTTGGTTTTAGTTATACGGCGTTTTGGTGGAAAAATAAATGCACTAATTGTTAATCCATGTACAAATAGAATTAAACAAAGTACAGTAACCAACACATTACACTACTGCATGTGTTTATTAATTAATTTTAGGTATTATTATGTTTTTCAGTGCTTATATCTATGTTTTCTCAGATCCAAGTTCCCGACAAATCTTGCTGTCCTTTTTGTTAGATCAAACCTTAGGTAAATTACATAATTTTAGCATCCCACATTATACTTTTATAGACCTATGCCACAATATATGATTTAATTTTAATTATATTACGACAAAAAACTTGTTTTCATTAGCTATATACTTTAACGATTTTTTTTGTTCAAATAGAGAATTAAAAAAAGATCATATATGTATATAATTTTCAAAATTCTACTTAGAGGATCACGAAAAGAATATAAATTAATCGTGAAATCCAAAACTAATTAATGGGGAAGTTTAGGTAAGATTTTGATAGATTAGATGAGACTGCTTTCGGCTATTGTTTTAGAATATAAAATGAAGAAGTAAGCCATGCAACTCGGACATACTTTCAGTACTAATCAGCGGGCATTGATTGTCTCAATGAATAAAAAGATAAAGATAACACCTTTAATCCATAAGTTTTCTCTTACATTTTTGGCAAAAAGTAATTAATTAGCCTTTATTATATTGATTGTGGATAAAAAGTGAAGAAATTAAGGTCAAGGGTTTCCAAGATCTCGTGTCATTTTACACTTGTTTGTTTGTTTTGTTCATAAAGAAAAATTTGAAGGGGCAACAGTGCTTGATTTTAGCTGAAATCTGATCACAACATCAGCTGTTTGGATAGTATTATTACATTAATAAAACCATATATTTTATATAAATATCGGCGAAGATTCAGCCTTGTTTAGCTCTTCGAGTTGCTCACTCTTTGATTCCCAAACCCCGCGAGACTTGGGCTTTATTTTGTTTCTTTCTTTTTTGGATTTGCATTTAACTTATATGTTACTATTCAATTATGTGTCCTGATTTCTAAAAATAATTGTCTCAAATTATTTATTATTTTAAAAGTTCAAGTTAATATTTAATTATTTTTTTTCTATTCTACCCTTAATATTAATTGTTCTTGAAGACTACAATTACCTCAATTATGAGTAAGTATTAAATGAAGAATACTATATTTTAAGATATAAATAAGAGTAAAATAGTCAAATATCTCTCTTATTTAATGTATTTTCTTAAAGGAAATACGACAGATAATTTGCGACGAAGGGAGTACGAATATATAATTTTAGAGACCCTTCATTCAGGCTGATATATACCCAATTAAATTCCAATTCTAATTTCAAACGGACCAGCCCAATCCCTAAATTACCCGCCCATAACACGTTTATTTTACCCGCCCGGCTTCCCCGGTCTTATAACACTAGCTTTCTTTATTGTTTACGATATTACGCTTAACTTTCGTATTTTAATATTTTTATAACAATTCTTGTAACCAATTTACTTTAAGGTAAATGCTTACCCGCACACATATTTACATCAAACCAATGATAGTATGATATGTGTCTTCGGCACTGCAATGAATAGCATGTTGTATCTTTGAGGTTACTAAATTTACTTATTATAAACTATTTCTTGTAGTTTCCTTTAGATTAGTTGGTGTAAAAAAGCTTTATAATGTCAGGGGTATAGGTATTAAACCTTTTTTTCATTTTCTTTTTTTTTTCTTTTTTTCTTTTTTAATTTCAGTTTTTTTGGGTGGAAGAACATTAGTAAACAAGTCACAAATTGCTTTTTCTGTGTCTTTGTTTAGTAGACCAAGCAGCAGTGACCTGTCATGGACCACTTTTTACCCAAATGACCCCTTTCTTCGTCTTCTTTAATTTACATTTAAATGACTTCAAATATTTATAGCGGGCACCAAGTAGAAATGCTTTATTTTGGTTACTCTACTTTACAACATAGGCATTAGCTACGCACCAAGTGTGAAATTCTCTAGAAATTATTAATTTGTAAAATTTATACACTCAACAAATGGTTAGATGTTGAAGTAATTAATAATACTTGGCTACAATTGTAAATTTTATCACTTATGGAAGGCAGCGTAATGACTCGATAAAACAATGAGCAATTTTAACTATATAATTCATAACCATTTTAATTACACAATTCAAGAACTAAGCAATAGAGGAAATTTTAATTATAAATACTAAGTCTTTTTTATCCAACCACATATCTTGTGCTATCAATTTTGTGGCCATTCCTTCAAGATACTTCATGAGTCAAAAGAACCTCTGTCAATATTCGAGTACAATAGTACATTTTTTGCATACTTTCTTCCAAATTTAAAAACTTTAAATGAATAAAGCACATTCCTACTTCAATTTGAAGAAATTCAATTGTAGGAATTTCCATATTGTGATAATTAGCTTTTTTCTACCAAACATGACGGTACAATTTTGGTCTAAAACCCCAAAACATACTAGAGGAAGAAAAAGTCTTTGATGGAAAAAGAATTAACTTAATTACATACACAATGGAACTAAATTTTTACACTATTGCTCTATTATAAGCTACGTATAACATATTTTACTAAGTAACTTGTCATATTTTTAAGGTTACTAATTTTAGTTATTATAGAACTATCGTTTAATTGTTGATCTGATATCAGTTATTTTACGTTCTTTTAATAAGTTCAAGATTCTTTTAAGTTATATACATTGTAAAAATTCTATTGCACTGTCAATCTAGTTTAACCTATTATAGCATGTTAAATGTTAATTATCATATTAATCAAGTTATCGATCAACTAAGTACTTCCTCCGTTCCAATTTATGTAAACCTATTTAACTGGGCACTGTATTTTAATGAAAAATAAAGACTTTTAGAATTTGTGGTCATAAACAAGTCAAAAAAGCGGCCCAGAATATTTGTGTGATTATAAAGGCTTCTCATTAAGGGCAGAATTATAAGTTTAATCTAAATAGTTTCCAAATTTAGAAAGCGATCATTATTTTTGGAACGAACTAAAAAGGTAATAAATTCACATAAACTGAAAAAGAGAGAGTAATATTTATCATAAGAATTACTTATAATAACCTTAGGATTAATCTAGAGAAAACTACCCTCTATAGCCCCTCAAAATTTTAATAGCCCATGTTTTGACTCACTTTCAAAAAATGGCCCTTCGGCCCAAACATATTGCATATCCTAGCCGAACAGAATCAGTATGACAACACAAGTGCTTGTAGCTCAGTGGGTAGAGCATCTGTTTCCTAAGCAATGTATAAATATTAAATCCTAAGTTATCCCAAATATAGATAACTTGTATCGTGAATGTATAATCTATCTAAAAAATATATTAAAATTGTGTATAATGTGTATTTTCTAATATTTTGGAGTGTATCATGTATTTTTGTATAGTGACAGTCATTTTTATATATATTTTGTATAGTAGCATCTATTTTGTATATTTTTTGTATAGTGACAATCTATTTTGTATATTTTATGTATAGTTACATCTATTTTGTATATATTTATATATTGATAGTCTATTTTGTACATATTTTTATATAATGACAGTCTATTTAGTATATTTTTTGTATAATGACATTATATTTTTGTATAGTGACAATCTATTTGTATATAAATTGTATAGTGACAGTTAGTTTTGTATATTTTTTGTATAGGGGCAGTCTATTTTATATATATTTTGTATATAGCGGCAGTCTAATTTGTATATTTTTTTGTATAGTGACCGTCTATTGTATATAAATTATACACTGACAATTTGTTTTATATATTTTTGTATAGTGACAAATAACAATAAGGATATATTACTTTGAAGATGCCCAATGCTTTGATTTAGCCAATTATGAATCAACAATAACAAAAAATATTTTGCTATTCTGAAAATTGTATGACAAAATCAAAATTATGTTTATATCATGCTGCTTTTAATAACAAAAAAGATTGTAATATTATTACTAGCAAACCCAGAAAAACAAAAATAAAAATTAAAAGAATATATCCAGTTTCAGTTACACATTTTGATCAATGTCCATAAAGAAAAGTAGAAATAAAAATTAAATCTTGATTGGCAGATAAGGAAGAAATAAAAATGAATATAAGAGTGATGACTGTAAAAACTAAAATAAAAAGACATCTCCGATCTGCCGATTTATTGGATTTTTTTTAAAAAAAAAAAATTATTTGTTTCTTGGGAAGAAAAATGTGAGAGAGTGAATGAAAGATGAAGGTTATCCACCATAACCATGGGATAAGATTATCTTTTTTTCCTCGTTTATTGCTTTTCTTATATACGGGTTAGCTGAACCTTCAATTTGAAAATATCTTTGGATTTTGATTTGTGTGTTTCAGTTTCACAACCATAAAGACAAAGATTTCTGAAAAACTTGCTTTGGTTCGTCGAATCATAGCCAGCGAATTTAGCAGCTATGGAGTTAAAAACGTTTGAAATTAGAAGGGAAAGAGTAGCAGTGGCTTTGGGCTAGCCCTTGTAATTAATTTTGGGCTATTAATTGTATGATTTATTTTGTGGCTACCGGTTGTCTTTAGTTTTATCCGAATGGCTACAAATGAAGTTTGCTCATTAATCTATTCTTTAAATATTTTTTACAAACTCAAAAAAGACAAAGAAAAAAAAGAAAGAAGCAAGTTTTGAAATTTTGCAAAGTAGTTGGCACTTTCTATAAATTACCTACTTACCAGAGGCAAATTGGTAATCAAGATCCTTTATAAATCCATTAGAACAAGACACATTAACTCACACCCCTCCAAAATAAAGAGAAGAAAAAACAATGGCTGGCCCCTCTCATCCAAAAACTCTCCCTTCTTCTTCATCTTCTACTACAACTCCATCATCTTCAACCTTAAACTCCATGAAGCTCAAAACCCTAGTACAATCCTTCATTTTCCCCCATTTATACCGCATTTTTCGCGCGCTAACCAAGGCCAAATCTATCTTATTTCAACTTGTCAAGAATGTACAATTAGTCCATCTTCTTGAATTTCCCATGATGAAGAAGAACAAGAAGTACAAGAACCACAAGCTTTTTCTTGGCTCATTTAGGCTTCACTATAATTGGTGTTCTTCTCATGTAATGCCAGTGCCAGTGCCAACAGCACTTGAGGATTGTGCCACTGGCCATGTTTATTATGATTCTACGTGGAATTCTATTATTTCTACTGCTTGTGATGAATCTGAGCTCTCTGGGTATCTTCAATGGCTTGAAGAGAAGGCTTGTGAGGAAAATAATGAAAATAATACAAAGAATGGGAATGATATTGATAAGCTTGCTGATATGTTCATTGCAAATTCTCATGAAAGGTTCAGGTTGGAGAAAGTTGAATCTTATAGGAGATTTCAAGAAATGTTAGCTAGAAGTGTATGAGGCTACCAATTTCTACATAATTTCTTCTTTTTTTTGGGGGGGAGGGGGAGGGGGGTCATTTTTAGATAAGTAATTTTCTTTCCTTTTTTCTTTATAATTTTCTCTCATTTGGAAGGTGGAGTTTTTTTATTTCTTTTTTCTATTACGTCTTGTGAGATAAAAATATGTAGTGAGATGGAAAACCTCACTTTGGATGCATGATTTGTTACATCATGAGATGAGATATATGAGACTATGGAGAATTGTACATGATGGGGTCCTGGGAATTGTGCAATTCTTCTCTTTAATTTGACTTATGTTAATACCTTGATATGTGAAATTTAGTTTTCTCTATGGTTTTTTTTCACTTTTACTTGTCCATTTTAACTTTTTACATATTTTGAGAAATAATAAATTAAGTACATAGATATCCATATTAATTGATGTATATTTTTAATGAATTTGAGAAAAGAATTTGAAATTAATAATTAATATTATATAAATAATAGTAAAACAAGTGAAAAGATATTACTGGACAAATAAAAGTGAACTAAATGAGTATTAATTGCTTGTTGAATGACAAACCCCCTCTTATTTCCTTCTTTCTATAGTAATTTTTTTCTTATTTATGTTTCGAACGCTTGATCGGTTAATATTATTTAAATGTTTAGTGGCATCGAAAGTTATTAGTGAGTTTGTATTTTTCCCATATAATAGTCTAAGCTGAATTACTTCTAATTCTTAAAGGCTGTTGAAACATGCAGATTAATAAATAAAACCAGTATTGAGGCTACCAATTTTCTGACCAATTTCTACATAAATATTTTTTGTGTGTGTGTGTGGGGGGGGGGGGGATCATTTTTAGATAATTAATTTTCTTTCCTTTTTTGCTTTATAATTTTCTCTCATTTGGAAGGTGGAGTTTTTTTATTTCTTTTTTCTATTAGGTCTTGTGAGATAACAATAGGTAGTGAGATGGAAAACCTCACTTTGGATGCATGATTTGTTACATCATGAGATGAGATATATGAGACTATGGAGCATTGTACATGATGGGGGCATGGGAATTGTGCAATTTTTCTCTTTAATTTGACTTATGTTAATACATTGATATGTGAAATTTATCTTTTTTTTATCGCTTTCTTTCGTTCACTTTTACTTGTCCATTTTGACTTTTTATATTTCTTGAAAAATAATAAATGAAGTGCATAATTTATTATAATATCTATATTAATTGATTCATATTTTTAATAGATTTGAGAAAATAATTTGAAAATTAATAATTAATATTGTGGATATAATAGTAAAACAAGTGAAAAGCTATTATTGGACAAGTAAAAGTGAACTGAGCGAGTATTAAATGTTTGTTGAATGACAACCCCCCTCCCCCCTCTTATTTCCTTCTTTCTATAGTTTTTTTTTTTTTTAAATGTTTGGAACGCTTGATCGGTTAATATTATTTAAATGCTTAGTGGCATCGAAAGTTATTAGTGAGTTTGTATTTTTCCCATAATAGTCTAAGCTGAATTACTTCTAATTCTTAAAGGCTGTTGATATATGCAGATTAATAAATAAAACCAGTATTGAAAATGTACTTAAAAGAATTAAGGAGGTAGTACCCCTAATTGCCAACACCATTATTGAAACAATTATATACACAACTAAAAATGCTAAATTTTGTTAAAAGAGCAAGGAACCAAAAAAAAAGAAAAAGAAAAAAGACCAAATAATGAAATATATAAAAGAACAATAAGGTCCCTAAAAATTAGATTAGATTTTGGCTCATTAAAAATTCGTATGGGTGAACGTATTTCACTTTTCAATGTCCAGATATTTAAAAATTGGATAGTGACATTGGTTTGATTTCTTGGCGCAAACTCCTCTTTGTTTTCTGGGTATCTTCTTATTTTTCAGTTCATGAGCTTCTCTCTGTTTTGTCTCTATTCATGTGGGCCAAACTTTTGAAGCTTTTGACATTTGTAACATTATTAATGAAAATAAGAGAATTCTTTGTGCAATAAACTTTAGTTGTGGTTTTTTTATAAGTATATGGTATCATTCTCTAATGAAATGCTATCAACGGTTTAAAAGTGATTAAACAGAAAGCAATAGTTTAATCTTTATACACCGATAGTTAAAAGAATTTTATTATACCGATAGTTATAATAATTTGTACACTATACTATTAGCTAAAGGATAACAAATTAACAATAAGTAATCATTTATATTAAATGGATTAATAATTCATAAAACAAACTAGATAATCTGCTACAACAGATTAAATACATTGATAGTTAATTAAATTAAGTAGGTAATAAATTAGTGACTTATTTTGGTACAATGATTATAATCCTATTTAGAGTGTGAAGACAAAAACGTTACTTCCACGGGCGGATCTATATGCAGATTTTGGGTGCTCAAGCACCCATTACCTTTGATAAGATTTAGTAAATTTGTATAGATAATTAAAAAAATATTTAAATATATATTAATTGAGCACCCATATAACTAAACTTTTTTTTCCTCTTCTTTAAAATTTTTTATCAGTGAGCACCCACGACTTTAAAATTCTAGATCCGCCACATTTACTTCCCCTTTGTTAATAACTTGCTTAGCTACACAAGTAGAAATTATTGAGAAAGGGTTGAAAATCAAGTGTAATTTTAGCTTTCATTTATCCTTTAAAACAAAGACAAGGTCAAGATTTTGAGCATGGCAACTTGGATCCACTGTCTAACTTCTTAAGTTGTTAGGTAAAGAAGTAGTCAATGGGCTAAATTCTGTTCACCTAGTCTCGTATCACCAATTCTAACCACTCCTAGATCAACACATCAACGGTCGTTTGGTTATCAGGATTGCAACATTAATCCCTGTGTTTGGTTAATTATCAAATCCACCAATGGAACTGTGACTCAAACCTCTGAGCTTCGAAGAGGCTGAGCTTCAATGGTGAAGAGGGCTTAGCCCTTACGCCATGAGAGATGGAGAAGAACGGAGAAGAAGACAGAGAGATGAACATTCTAGAATTTAATTGCTCAATTCACTTGACTAAAAAAAATGAATGGGGAGTTCCCACTATAAACACTATAAGACCCCGTAAAACTTTGTGCTCAAAACCTAGTAATTTGTAGTGTCAAGTTCCAAGTATGTGTTAGAAATTCGGACCCTTTGTACTGATCTAAGCATTCAAAAATTAAAGAATCAAAGTTTCCCTGAAAAGTACTATTTTGCGGTCCAGAATGCAGTCACAAATCAAGTATGCAGACCGCATTTCTGCCGCAGATTTAGTTAGTGGTTCGGTTAAAATTGAGGTCAAAATGCGATCGCATAACTGATGTTCGGACCGTATTTCTATCGCAAAATGAGTCAATGTACCAGTCAAATTTGATGTCAAAATGCAATGCATTATGCAATCGCAAATCGGGTATGCGGACTGCACTTCCGCTGCAAACCCAAACAGAATGTTCAGAGTTTTGGACCACTTTCGCGGTCCATTATGCGGACTGCATTTTCACTATGCGATCGCAAAGTGCGACCGCAAACCTGACTCGCGCTCCTATTTTTCTAATTTTAAACCTAACCCCTTGTCAATAAAACACCCCAATCCCTCATTTTAACATACTTTCTGAACAAATTAAGCGAGAGGGAAGAGACGGTTCTTGAGATAGAAAGTTCATCTTCACCAATTTGATTTTCAAGGTCACCCAAGCACGGAAAATTTCAAGTAATTGTCTTCACTTCCGTTCTTGCAGGTAAAATCCCCAACCCTTTTTCATTAGTTTTCATATTTAAACAAAAAGGGGAATTCTCATGCATTGATTCTTGAAAATAAAGTTATAATAAACATGCATGTCCTTTAAAACTAAAAATCTAGTAAGAAGAATTGGGTAGGAGTAAAAGTTTGCAAAAGAAGGACTGATAACCTAAATAGGTTCAGATAATAATTGTGAATTTCAATTCTAAGATATATGTGTTAACTTGTAAACTGAATTAACATTTCTAGACTATCTGGTGGGTTGAAAGTAGAAGTTAAAAAGGGAATTCGGCTCCAGTTATGTATGGCTAACTTTGACCTTTGTAAAGTCACTTTGTTTGGTGTACGAATATTTGGTATGTGATATCTATGTCAACTATTTGTGAATTCTTGTGATTTGTATGCTTTGAGTGTTCATGGTTAAGTCTCCCGATATAATGGTGCAAGTAATTAGAACCAAACCAAATGTGTGTGTGTGAATGTGTTTATGTGGTAAGAGTTGGAAAACAAATGATGAAAGAATTGGTGCAATCGAAACAACCGTGGTAATAATGCATATTGCTTTTCATGGGCAATTACAGTTGTGACTTAAATTGCGTAGGAGATGTTAAATATGATGGAAATTGTATTGATGGTTATGGAAATTCTTAGTGAATTGTTGTTGTTGTTGTTTGTGAATTATGATTGTTTGGTGGGATCGGATTGCGTGCCGCAACACGAAGTAATAAGGTGTGGGTTGTAGTGATAAGGATGACCGAGGTAATAAGGGTGGCCGAGGTAATAAGGGTGAAAAGTGATTGAAATCACTATTGAAATTAAAATATGAGAAAACTGTGAAATCATTAATGTGATGATGCTGAAGGAAAAAAGGGGAGATTGTAAACTTGTTTGGCTTGATTCTTCCTCTCATGTATATTTGATTATTGATTCTATTACTACTCGTTACTTGTGTATGATTTGAATTTACTTGGGGCAAGTTTATTCATACATACCAGTACAATTCAAATGTACCGACGTCCCTTTTTCTGGGGGTGCTACATTCGTGTTATGATTGTAGGTGGATCCATAGCAGGTACACCAGTCCACCGACCGTAGCTCTCCTTCACTTCCCGTCAGCTGAAGTGGTGAGTCCCATTCCTCTCGGAGCCCTGTGTGGCTCGTGCCTCTTTTTTTTCGGAGTCTTGTTTTGGTATTTGTGTAAGGTATAGCCAGAGCTTTATTACCGGAAAGTATTGTATCATCCTTTTGTATCCTTAGAGGATCCGTAGATAGGTTGTGGGTAGTGTCGAGTATTGAAATTTAGAACATAAATATTGATATTTGGCAATGATGTATAAAACATGTAATAACTTTAAAATGGCGAATTAAATTGCTAATGAAAATGAAATGGAAATCGTTAATGATATGTTTATAGAATTTGATTTATGGAGTCCATCTCATATTTATTCATGAGTTAGTTTGGGTAGAATGAGACCTAATAGGCTTGCTCGGTCGGATTTACTCGGTTGAGCGCCGGTCGCGCTCCTCAGATTTTGGGGTGTGACAGACACGGATGGAATGACAGAGCAATAAACTAACTGGCAATTGTGAGCTACTCCACTAAACTAATTAACTAGCTAACGATTTAGGCTAAGTAAGGAAAAATAGATAATTAATCTTAACATCCCGCTCAAGTTAGAGGTGTACTAAACATAGCCAACTTGCGTAATGTGGCACTATGCTTGATTTCAGTTAAAGCTTTAGTTAGAATGTTGGCTATCTGAGTGTCTGTCCTAATATGGTGAAGTGAAATCAAACCTGCCTGCAGTTGATCCCGTACAAAGTGATAGTCCACCTGTATATGCTTGATTTTTTGTGGAAGATTAGATTCTTGGCAATGTGAAATGCAGACTGACAGTCACAGAATACTGAAGTAGCCATGGAAAAAGGGGCAATCAATACTTCAATAATCTATTCAACCATAACAACCCTCCCATGAATTTCCTTAAAGCCCTATACTCTATTTTTGTAGAGGGCAAATATATAGTCTCTTATTTTTTAGACTTCTAGCTGATAGTGCTTATGCTTAGAAGCACCAAATAACCTGTAATGGATCTCCTGGTGTCTGGGCAAACTGCCCAATCAGATTCACAGTAGGCTTTGACTGTGTAATCTGCATCTTAAGACATGAAGATTCCCAAAGTTGGATCGTTTCTCGGGTACTTGAGTAGATGGAATGTTGCCTTCATTTGAGGTTCTCTGCTCTCTTGTATGAACCGACTTAAAACGTTGGACACTATATGCAATCTCCAATCTAGTATTATTTAGAAAGTTTAGTTTGTCCACCAGCTTTTTATAGTAAGTAAGATCTTGTAGGATGGTGACTTCCCCGACCTTTAGTTTTTTTATAGGATCTAAGCCTATGGTCTAGGCAATTGTATTCTTTCAACATGTCTAGTACAAATTTCCTTTGAGAGATTATGACACCATCATATTTTTACATCACTTTCAAGCCCAAGAAGTAATGCAGTTGGCCCAGGTCTTTTGATCATAAACTGCTCATGTAGGAAGGCTTTAGTTGTATAATCTCCTCCTGATCAGTCCTAATAAGTAGCACATCATCTACATATACTGAGAATTCTCCATTTCTTTTATAGAAAAGTGAGTAGTAGTTCATGGAATGTGTATAGCCTTTTGAACACAAAGCCTCAATCAACTTTTCATACCACTGTCGACTAGCTTGTTCTAGGCCATAGAAAGATTTGTTTAGCTTGCCAACTAGTCATGTCTTGTCCACAACAAGTCCAGGTGGAACTTTCATGTACACTTCCTCATTAAGATCCCCATGAAGGAAGGTATTATTCACATCTAGCCGAGATATACACCACTCATTTTTCACTCTTGTGGCTAAGTGCTCTCACTATTGTCATCTTCACCACTAGTGAGGATGTCTCTATGCACTCGATTAGTGCCTGCTGAATGTAGCCTTTGACAACCAGCCTAGCTTTAAATCTTTCAATACTACCAACAGCTTTATGCTTCATTTTGTAGACCCATTTGCACCCTATTGCTTTATTCCTAGGTGGTAAAGATACTAAGTTCCAAGTACGATTGGAGTATAGTGCTTTAAACTCTCATGTTATTGCAACTTGCCATGCAAGATCAATAACTACCTCCTCATATGATGATGGTTCCCTGCCATGACAAATACTTCTCACAAGAATCTGACTATCAGGAGTTAATAGATCATAGAAAACATGGCGATTCATAGAAAATAAGGCATTAAGAGAACTAGGATTTGGTTTGAGTTTAGGTAGAGAATGCGCATATTCTTTTAAATAACTAGGTGCTCTATGTGTCCTTAAAGACTATCTCAATTATATAGGTTCTACATGAGATTGTTCTGTGAAATATTGTGGTGAATAGGGTAATAGAGAATTAGGTATTATTGAAGGTGATGGGGAGTTATCATGTGTAGGTGTGCGTTGTCAGTAGGACTCCTTTGATCGCTAAGAAATTCAGACATTTGTTGTGTGATGTTTGTGTTACCAGAAGATCATTCACATAGAGGCTCAATAAAGGGAATTTAATGAAGAACACGTGGTTGGGAAGATGCATTCATAGTGACTGCAAATGGAAAGATGGACTCAGTAAAGACTACATCTCTGGAGACAAGAATCTTTCTACTGGCCAAACTTAAAACTTTGTATCCCTTTGTGTTGAAAGGATAGACAACAAATAAATGTGGTATTGTTGTGGGCTCAAACTTGTCCCTGTATGGTTTAGGTCAGTAGGATAGCACAGGCAACCAATGTTTTTTAGGTGAGAATATTTTGGTTTCCTCTTATGCAACAATTCATCTGTAGTCTTTTATTAATAGAGGTAGATGTGAGTCCAATTATGATATAGGTGGTACAAAGTACACATTCATCCAGTATTTTAGGGGTAGATTGGATTGGAAGAGAAGTGCTCTGGCTGTTTCAAGGAGATACTTGTATATTTTTTTCTACCACACCATTCTGTTATGGGGTGTGAGGATAAGTTCTTTAGTGAATCATAACCTTAGATTGGAATAACATGTTTGATTTTGTATTTGTGAACTCTAGTCCATTATCTGTCCTCGTAGCTTTGACAGTTACTCTATATTGGTTTTCCATCAGACTAATGAATCCTTTGAGTACCTCAAAAGCATTAATTTTTCTAGATAAGAGGTGAGTACAAGGGGGACCAACTGAAATCATCTAAAATGGTCATGAAGTACTTGTATTTGTCATGTGTAGGGACGTTATATGGTCCCCATAAATCATCATATAAGAGCTTAAAGATTTTGATGGTTGTACTAGTCTTCTGAGAAAATGGAAGTCGTTCTTGTCAGGCCATTGGACAGATGGTGCAATTGAAAGGTTGTTTGAAAGAAAAGGTTACAAGAATAGAGAAAATATTTTTCATTTTGATAAAAGTAACATGTTCATTCTATTATGCCATAATATATCAATATATCCATACTGTCTCCAACACACAAATGAGAAAATATTTAGAACTTTCAGAGGATGAATTCACAAGAGAAAATTGTTCTTCAGTACTTGCACTTGATATATTTACAACTAGATAAGAGGGAACACACTTCTTGACATGCAATGGCTTATTCACAACATAATGGGAAGGATATTGTGTTTTACAAGTGCAACAAGTAATCAGGGTGATATTGTGGAGTCAAATATTGAAATAAGATTTGTGAATGTCATTTCTATCTCCCTATTATTGTTACTTGTTCTTTGTGAGGGGGAGTGTAAAAGCACGAAGAGTGATGTCATACCATATTTTATAAGTGATAATGCAAGAAGGGTGATGTCGTACCTTATTGTGAGTGTTAATGCACGAAGGTGATGTCGTGCCATGTTATGAGAGAGTTAATGCACGAAGGGTGATGACATGTCATTTTTATTGTTTGATATGGTGAGTTTGTGAGTAAAAGAATAATTGTGATGCTGTGTAGTTTCTTTTACCATTTTTACTTGTTCTATATGTTTAATGCATAATGATTGATTAATTCTTTATCATTTCTTTGTTTCTTTACATTGTGATCCTCTCAGTATGTCCCCCTCTAATATTGCTTGTCTTGTTCTTCCTTTACTACTGTCATTGGTATATGGTAGTTATACCGCACAGGTTGTTTGTGGGTATATTGTCTTAGCCTCGTCACTACTTCGTCTAGGTTAGGCTCGACACTTACTAGTGCATGGGGTTGGTTTTACTGATACCACACTATGCACTTCCTCTGCAGATTTTGGTATCGATCTGAGCTGATCTTGAGATTAGCTGCTTACTTCATTCCACATGATACCAAGGTAGATCTACCTGCGTCGGTAAACCCTGGAGTGTCTTTCTAGCTATTTCATTTTACTGTTTCTTTTAATTCAAAAACAATCGTAATTTCTTTCAATCAGTTACTTGAAGTTAATGTTAGAAGTACGTGAATTGTGACACTCGATTTTAGGTAGTTGTGTATAAATATTAAGGTTGTTATGGATTTTCGCACTTTTATAACTTGTTTTGGCTTATTTTTTGTTAGTTACTGAATGGCTTAAGAATTTGGTTTAATAATCTCTAATGTTGAATTGCCTAGCAAGTGAAATGTTAGGCACCATCATAGTCCCGGTGGTGGAAATTCCAGGCCGTGACAAGTTCGTATCAGAGCACTAGATTACCTAGGTCTCACAATTCACCAACAGGTGTAGTAGAGTCTGAGGGATCAGTACGGAGACATGTGTACATATCTCCCAGAGGCTATAGAGTTTAGGAACATTTTCACTTCTATTCTTTCTATCATGCAATTTTGTTCTATCATGCAATTTTGTTCTACTCCTGTTCTTTTGCAGATGGCGAGAACACGTACCGCATCTTCAGTTAAACAGCGGGTAGAGCCCCTGCTAGTAGATCCTATGAGGGTCAGAGGCTAAGGCCAGGCCAGAGGCCATACCAGAGGCCGGGCCGGAACACGGCTCAGCTTAGAGCTCTAGCAGCAGCACCATCAACAAAGCCTGAAGTAGAGTTTGATGAGGAGGCCCCAACCCAGACCATTTCAACAAGGCCAGCTCAGGTTCTAGAGGATTCATCGCGACCCTAGTACTTTAGGATTCTTTGGTCCATCTAGTTGGCTTCATGGAGTGTGTTATACAGTCCAGCACATTTCTGGTAGTACCAATCGTCTCTTAGGCTAGGGGAGGAGAATAGACTTCCGCTACCCACACTCTAAATTAGATGGTTCCTCAGTTTCAAACTCCAGCAGCTTAGTACGTTGGTGTAGTTTAGCCGGGTGTTGCAGCACAAACTGATGGTGGATCGGCTATGTCTTCTAAGGCTTTGTGGAGATTGGATAGGTTTACCAATCTTTTCCCAGTTCACTTCAGCATCGCTTCTTTAGAGGATCCCCAGGACTATCTGGACAGTTGCCATGAGGTGTTATAGAACATGGAGAAAGTGGAGACCAATGGGGTCTTCTACTAGAAATGGTCAATAGATTATATGTGGCCAAACCAGCTAAGTCGCCGTCTCGGACTTGGGACCAGTTCTCTCAGCTATTTCTTGAGAAGTTCTATCTTATAACTCATATACAAGACCATCGGAGGCAGTTCGAGCGTATGTCGCAGTGTTCTAGGACTGTCACTCAGTACGTGACTCAATTTATAAATCTAGCACATCATGTTATTCTTCTGCTTCCTACCGAGAGAGAGAGGGGGTGATGAGGTTTATTAAGGACTTGCATAGCCTATCAGATTGCAGATGGATAAGGAGACTGGAGTGAGATTTCTTTCCAGCCGGCATCTAATGTTGTAAGGCCTGTCGAGATGGTTTTAGCTCAAGGGAGTGGCCAAGGGTCTAACAAGAGGCCGCGTAACTCTGGGGGAGTCAGTAGGGCCTCATCTAGAGCTGAGGTACTTTTGGTAGAGTCCATCCTTTCATGTCGTTTCATTCAGCACTCCAAACACCCCACAGTGCTTCAGGTGGTCGTGGTCTTCATATGCATTATTATGATCGGCTAGCCTAAAGTACACCACTAGCTCCTATTAGTGCACCTCCACCCTAAAGTTTTAAGGGTGGTTACTCTGGCCGATAGGGTTAGTTTCAGGGTCAGCAGTTACAAAGCTGAGGTCTTGTTATACTTGTGGTGATTTGAGGCACATTGCTAGGTTATGCCATCAAGTATCAAGCGGTTCTAAGCATCAGGACTCTTGTGCCATGGTTATGGCCCTAGATGTTTTACTGCCCGCTCAGCCAGCTAAAGGTAGGTGTCAGACAACTAGAGGTGGAAGTCAGGCTGCTAGAGGTGGAGGCTAGCCAGACAGGGTCCATCCTCAAAATATTGTTCAAAGTCGTGGGGCAAGCCCCGATGCTATGTTTTTCCAGCCAGGCTCTAGGCTGAGTCATCTAACACGGTTATCAGAGGTATGATTTCAGTTTGTAGTAGGGATGCATATGTCACACCTCCCTATTTACTACCCCACATACTTAAAAGCGTATAAATACACTCGTAGGGTATACCCCGACGCTCAATTACCCGAAACGGATAAAATAACGTAAGGGAAGGAGTTTTTCCAATTAAAGGACAATCGGTTCGGGATTTTATTAGAGATTAATCAGAGTCGCCACTTGGGAATGACAATGGTGTCCCAAGTCACCGGTTAATCCCGAATCCGAGGAATTTTGACTCTTAAAAATGTCTGCGAAGCAGAGATCCGGATAAGGAACTCTGTTAACCCGGGAGAAGGTGTTAGGCACTCCCGGATTCCGTGGTTTCAGCACGGTCGCTCCACTGTTGTTCTTGACTTTTGTTTGACTTAATTATAGGTTTTAACGACATAATGTGCTTTTTACATAAATATTATTTTGAAGAATTTGCGGCATTGCGAAAACACGCCTCGAGTCATACCGCAACCAGTACGCCTATGACTTTCGGTGTATTTCAGCTTTGCCGAGATTTGGATTTGAGTCGCACCAGGTGCACACTCATTCAATGGAAGGTATATTAAAATCGTGCCCTAAAATAGTCTATCGGCTTTATTAACTTTGGGAAAGACCGTGAAATTTACTAAACGGTCCTTCCGAATCTAAAATTTTCATAACAATTACTCGAGGGCCCCGCAATTGTGTATTAGTGTGGCGAGGCTTATCTCGTTATTTTATTTAAGAGAGGTCACACTTATGGTGTACTATATTTTCTATTGTTGTTTTTTCCCTATCTATAAAAGAAAGATGCTAATCAATATTGTTCAAAATCTGGTAAACTGAATGAATGAGCGCCTGAATTGGGCCCAAATAGCTAGACCAATGGTCTCGATTTTAAAACTAATGCAAATAATATAATTTCAAATGTCTCGACATTCAGGGCAACTGTTTTGTCCACGAAAAATGCTTTGTGTAATGCTATATTTCCTTAGTGCCCATACAGATTTACAATCAGATTTCCCTTCTTATCCTTATCTTCAGTTAACTATTAATTCTACTTATTCCAGATTTAATCTAAGTGATAACATCTAACTTAATGCTTGAACCTATTTTTTTATTACTATAAAACTAAACCAAAATTTAATTCATGATGCAGTCCAACAAAATAGCTAAGAGCTATCTAATTGTAGTATGTTCTTTCAACCTTGTAATTGAATAATAACAATAAATGAGGACTTGTAATGACAGTCCAAGCAGTTTCGAATCATATAAGTAAGAACAGAATCAAATCCAAAAGGTTTTTAAGAAAGACAGTGCAACGTACTACTAGACATAAAGGTTTAATCATACATTCATCTAAATTTAACTCAAATCACTATGATAACTGATACTACAAAATTAATCTAAAGCTGAATAGGTCAAAACTTGCAAATTCCAGCTTTATTTTCATTCAATAGAGTTTATATTGACAATGATGTGTACCTGAGAAAATCCAGAAAATAGAAGAGAGATCAGCAACAGTCTTTACAGGATATCAACAACAAAATTCCAGCAGTAAATATACAGCAACAATGAAATAGACAATTAACCCAGGAGATGATTTTTAAAACTCCAAAATTGCTTCAAAATCCCAATTTCACTCAAAGAAACAGTCTCCTACTGATTTGTAATGAATCTACTATTGTTTTTGGATTTTTTGGAAGATAATTTGAAGACAAAAGGGAAGAAAAACTAATCTGAAATGTTAATTTCAGATCTGGAATTTAACTAATATTTTTTGGATTTTTCTAGGTTTATTTGGTTCCAACTTCTAAAAGAGAAAGTTAAAAAAAATCAGAAGGAAAACCCCTTTATTCAAGCTAAAATCACCTATTTATAGGCATAAAAGAAAAATCTGAATTTTTATTGAAAACCCTCCAATTCTTGACTTGTTGCCCAAGTTAGTGCAATTATCTTATTGAAATCTACACTAAGACCCCTTCTAGAATAGTCTACCATGTTCCATTTCCCTTGTATTACCTATTATGCCCTCATTCCCTTTTATTATTCACTAAGATACCTTTTGTTATGACCAAATTACCCTAAAAGCTCTATATTTATAACAACTATGCCAATTCCTATCCCAATTGTACCCTTTCTTCTTTTAAGCTTATTACCACTATACCAATTCCTATCCCCCATTTACCCCTACTTCTTAAAGCTTATTACATTCCTAAATTCTGCAATTTATCCCTATTTTAACACATTTTCAGATTTGTATTTAACAAATAGCCACAATTAAGTGACTATTGCTCAATTAGCCAATTGGCCCTTTCAACTACTTTAAATCCAAATTAATTCACTAATTAAAAACACATTTCAACTATAGCCAACCTTAGGCAATCTTACAAATATGGCCACTTATGACTAATTATCCAATTAACAAGACTCGGGGGAACAATTGATAGATGATGAGTCTTATTAGTTGAGACAACTAGCCGCAATTGATTCTATTTAATAAAACCACCTTAGGTTGCTACGAATCAAGTGATTTCAACTATTGACCTAACTTGAATCTCAATTAGTCTAAGGGACGAATCACTAATCTAGTTAAATCACTATTCTAACAGCTATAACCAATCGAACCTAAGTGTCATTCAATACTGATCACAATTAAGCAATGCCAATTAACCCACTTTAACAGGAGGATTCTAAACAGGCTCGAGCAAATTCATAAACAGATCCTAGAATTCAATTATCCTCACAAACCATCAATAAACTACAAGTATCGGAAGCAAGGCAATCTATAAACATATTTCAGAATGAAAAATAAGAAATCAAGAAGAAAACAAGAATCCTATGGCAACTCAACAAACAAACCTGAGACAAATTTACACTGCCTAACAGAAATATACTGAATTCATTTTACCCAATCTAGAATAAACCAACAGACATCATTTCCCGTTGTTGTTAATGGTCAACTTGATAATAACATTAGAAATTAACAGAAATCATCAATTAAACCGCAGTCAAACAACACTTAATGAAACATTAAAATGAACTAAGGTCTAACAATCCGAATCAAAAGTCTAACCAAAAAATCTTTAAAAAGTCTAAAACTATACAAGCATGGTCGAGAATCAACGATTAACAAAATCTAAAAACCTAAGGATACTAACAAAATCATACATGGCCGAAAGAAGAAAACTCATAAACCCAAAAACAAATCGAAACATATTTACAAGAATCAAAGATAAAAATCAATCTGTCTTATAGGATTTAACAGAAAATCTAGCAATCGAAGGTGAATCAAAATAAGAAACGAAGCAGGAACTAATACTTGATTAGCTAATTCCAGAATTATTAACAAAAATTATACTAATTCAAATCAACACAGAAGACAAACAATCGAATTAAACCAAAATCAAAGAAGAAGACTTAGCTCTCATTTTCCCTTTTTTTATTCTGTTTTTCCGCATTCTTCTTCTCCTTTTTTTTTTTGATTTTCTTCATCGCTTTCTTCAACAAACTCCGAGTCTTGAATTTCCGACGAACTAATTAAAAAAATCTCGGGCAGGCTTTATTCTTGCCGATTCTCGCGGCTCTTGACATCAATTTCTTGTATCTTGATGTAAAAGAATAGTGGGGTGACGGTTTGGGGTAGTTTGGGTGGCGGTGCAATGGGAGAGGGTGGCGGTGCGAGCTAGGGTTTGATATTTGAGGAGCTATGGTGATCTTTGAAGGAAACTATTAACGGGGTAGTGATGAGGAGGGTGAGGGGAACGTTTTGGTGTTATTTTTGACCGGAATGGCGGCCGGCCGCCGCCGTGGGTGGCGGAACCCTAGCGGCGGCGCCGTTGATGAAGAAGAGAAGAAGCAGACGGTTGTGAGAGAGAGAGAGACTGAAGGGAGACACAAATAATAACTTTGTGCAGTTCATGTTTTTTAAGGTTTTTGTCTTTAAAATGTAATAATTGATTATAGCCGTTGGATCAAGGCTTATGAACGGTTGTGATTTCACATATGACTGGACCGGTTTTTTTAATTGGGTTTGGGCAGGGATTTTGGGCTGTTGGGCGGCTGGGCAGGGCTGGCCGATTTGGGCTACTGGTTTGGCCCAATCGTTTGTTCTTTGTTTCTCTTATTATTATTCTAACTTGTATTTTTTTGTATTTTGTTGTATTTTGATTTGTTTTTGTATTATTTTTTCTTTATATTCTTCCTACTTTGTAATTATTTGGAATTAATTAAAACTAAACTAATTACCTTCTTTTTTGGCAATTTTCAATTTAAAAGCTAACTAATTTTTTTTTTTTGATTTTTTTCTTTAATTTGTTAGAAAAAGAATTAATTTTTCTAAAAAAATGCATTTTTTTGTATTTTCATTTATCACATGCAAATAACATGCAAACAATTACCACAAAATTCACACAAAATTATAAAAAAAATAAGGAAAAATCAATTATTTTGAATTTTATCGGAATAACTCATGTGTAGGGTAAAAATCACGTGCTCACAGCTGCCCCTCTTTGCTCGGGGACACGAAGAGTTTCCGTGCAAAGATAAGTGAGCAACTATGAACGATTTTTACCTGTTCGAGTATTCCATTGTGAAGCATTTTGAAAGCTTTGACCGCACCCTGCTTCAGAGGTTGCCTACATATCCTGGGCTAAACAGGAATCAGGTCAATGTAGTTTGGGAATGTCTGGTAGCTAGGACTACCAAGGACGGTGATCTCACTGTCGTTGCTGTTGTTACTGCTGTCATTGCTGACTGACTCCTTATTACACCAGGGTAAAGATAAAAGGAGCTAGCCTAAGCTACAGCCTATGAATTACAAAAATCCTATCTATGTCTTCCAACTTGTCTTTTGTATTTTCTTGATCTTGTGTCTTGTATTCCTTGCAACGGCATTCTTGTTACTGCCTTCAACTTGTATCTTCTCTCCAATGGCATTTTTGTTATCGCCTTGAACATGTTCAACTTTTCACCGGCATTCCTGTTATTGCCTTGACTTGTTCAACCTCTTCAATATGAAATATTTCGTCCATTCTCCAGGTGGACCCTTGCTTGTGACTAAATAAACAACCAAAGAAAGATTTTTCTGCCCCAGTATGGTGACTAGGCACATCATGTTATTGAATGTCCGAATTTTTTCATTTTTTTTTCATTTTTCTTTTTTCTTCTTTTCATATTTTTCTTTTTTTTTCTTTTTTTTTCTTTTTCTTTTTCCTCTTTTGTTTTTCTTTTTAAATGCAGATATGTATGAAATGCGATGCAGAAAAATATTCCCGTATTTGAAGGTGGGCACCGAAATTAAACGTGCAATGCGAATGCAGAAAAGTATTCCCGTATTTGAAGGTGGGCACCTAACGTAAATTAAACGTGCAATGCAAAATGCAGAAAAGTATTCCCGTATTAGATGGTGGGCACCTAACAGAAATTAAATTGCCATTCCATTCTTCGGGCGTTAGAAGGTGGGCACCTAACAGAAATTAAACGTGCAATGCGAATGCAGAAAAGTATTCCCGTATTTGAAGGTGGGCACCTAACGTAAATTAAACGTGCAATGCAAAATGCAGAAAAGTATTCCCGTATTAGATGGTGGGCACCTAACAGAAATTAAATTGCCATTCCATTCTTCGGGCGGGCACCCCGACTTCAACAACAATTTAAAACTTCAACATCAATTAAAACTTAAAGTAAAATGCCATTCTATTCTCCAGGCGGGCACCCCTGACTCCAACAACAAACTTCGAAAATAAATCGCCATTCCATTCTCCAGGCGGGCACCCTGACTTCAACAACAAACTTTAAAAATAAATTGCCATACCATTCTTCGGGTGGGCACCCCGATTTCAACAACAAACTTTTAAAAATAAATTGCCATACCATTCTTCGGGCGGGCACCCCGATTTCAACAACAAACTTTTAAAAATAAATTGCCATACCATTCTTCGGGCGGGCACCCCGACTTCAACAACAATTTAAAACTTCAATTAAAACTTAAAGTAAAATGCCATTCCATTCTTCAGGCGGGCACCCTGATTTCGACAATGATTTAAAAAAATGCCATTCCATTCTTCAGGCGGGCACCCTGACTTCAACAACAAACTTTAAAAATAAATTGTCATACCATTCTTCGGGCGGGCACCCCGATTTCAACAACAAACTTTTAAAAATAAATTGCCATACCATTCTTCGGGCGGGCACCCCGACTTCAACAACAATTTAAAACTTCAATTAAAACTTAAAGTAAAATGCCATTCCATTCTTCGGGCGGGCACCCCGATTTCGACAATGATTTAAAACTTCAACTAAAACTTAAAGTAAAATGCCATTCCATTCTCCAGGCGGGCACCCTGACTTCAACAACAAACTTTAAAAATAAATTGCCATACCATTCTTCGGGCGGGCACCCCGATTTTGACAATGATTTAAAACTTCAACTAAAACTTAAAGTAAAATGCCATTCCATTCTTCAGGCGGGCACCCTGATTTCAACAACAAACTTTAAAAATAAATTGCCATACCATTCTTCGGGCGGGCACCCCGATTTCGACAATGATTTAAAACTTCAACTAAAACTTAAAGTAAAATGCCATTCCATTCTTCAGGCGGGCACCCTGACTTCAACAACAAACTTTAAAAATAAATTGCCATACCATTCTTCGGGCGGGCACCCCGATTTCAACAACAATTTAAAACTTCCTCTTTTTGGTATTTTCTTTTACCAATTGTCTCTCATCTGTGAATTTCTCCACTTATCGTCAAACTTTCCTCTTTTTTGGGTGTTTTTCTATTTTTCCACATTGGTCACATTCGCTTTAAAGTGAATAATGACACTTTGTTCCTGCATGAATCATGAAACAAAATTTATTAGATATAAACTGCTGACAACTGGCATCTGCCGTCCCTGCCTCTTATTGCTTTCCTCTTTTTTGCTTTTTCTCCTGCTGTGTGGATTTTCAGCTACCTATCTCTTGCGAACTTTTTTTTTTTGTATTTTCTCACTTTTTCCATTTTTGTTTTGTTTTCTTTTCCTTTGGCCATGTTTGCCAAGCTTCCTTATTTCCTTCCCAACTCTTCCTTTCTGATCCAGTGTTGTTTCAACTTTCATTATCAGGAGCTGGTAGTTAGAACTTATCTGGGTATTTGCTGGCTGATTCCGCTGGCCATGCCATGTATTTAAACTCTGACCCAGTTCGTTCCAATCACTATTCTGTTTCCAAATTGTTTTCAACCCAAACCGATACTATATTTTTTTTGTTGTTTTTCTCTTTTCTGGTAGTCCTCACGATCGCTCTACGGTGCCTCGAAAGGTTTTCACCACTAAGACTCTCTCATTTATTCTCTCAACCTCACAATCGTCTCACAGTGCCGATTAAGGTTTTCACTGATGAGACTCTCTCATTTTATTTCTCTCAAACTCACAGTCGCCTCACAGTGCCGGTTAAGGTTTTCACCGATGAGACTCTCTCATTTTTTTCATTGTTTCTCATTTTTCCCTTTTGTATTTTGTTTCTTACCACAGGTGTTGTCCGATGTTTCGCTCCTCCTTCATTGCATTCGTTATCATTTCGGAATTGATCAGAAGGTCTTTCTTCGGACTGTAATGTGGCTTTTGGACGGGTTAAGAAAGAAAGGTATAAAGGCTCAAAATTTCACGAGGGTTCAAAAATAATTACAACTCTCGGAATTATTAAACATAACTTCTGCCCCAGTTTCAATATGTGGGGAATTTTTGGATTTTTCCTTTATTGTGACTGAACCTCAGAGAGGCTGCCTACGTACCCTTTCGGGATCAAGTCAGACGTAGTTCATCCAACTTCATAAGTTAGATGGATTTCTTTTGACTTTTTCCCGAATTTATTTGTCTTTTTCTCTTTTTCTTTCATTCATTCATTTTTTTTTATTTTTCATTTTTTTTTTCATTTCATTTTTCATCATCATTTTTTTTTCTTTTTTCTTTTTCTTTTTTTTTTTTCGTTTCGGCAACTTCGATCTTATTACGCTAAAGCGATTTCCGAGAGAGGGATATGAAAGAATATATTTATTGAGGCTCAAAGAGGTTATCAATGGATAAAGTGTTTGGATAGAGAATAAAACGCCTTCGTCATTTCAATTCCAAAATCACAACAAAATACAAAACACATAATTGAAAAGGAATCATACATAGTATCTTTTGAATGCATCTGAATTGATAGCAGTCTCTACGCACTTTCCTTCAATATCCGTTAAATATAATGCTCCATTGGACTACACCCGTGATACCATAAATGGTCCTTGCCAATTTGGCGCAAACTTGCCCTTCGTCTCGGCCCAATACGGTAAGATACGCATCGCAACCAAAATGAGCCTATGCCCATTGGAAGATGTTGGCTTTATCGGACCAATAACATCTGTGCTCCTGTTTCAAGGCAAAGAAAAATATGTTAGTTCAAATGCGGTGGTTGGTTGTGGCCTTGAACTTTGGTGGCGACTGCTTTTCACTTGAATGCCTTTCCTGTTTACCGACTATCCATTTTCACTTTTTCTTTGTTCAAAATCCAACTCTCTTTAGGTATGTATATTGTCCCTTTCTTGACGGATACCACAAACTTCGATCTCGATTCCTTTGATGACTCCACTTGACAACCTTTGGTCTTTCTCTTGTCAGAAGATATACCCCCTCTCCGTTCGAACCCCGTACTTCCATTTGTTATATTTTCCTTGAGTTGGCATCTTGCCGACCCTTGTGTTTTGCATGATCTTCATTGCACATGTTGCTCTTGTGGGCTTAAATCACTGGCTTTGTCATTCCCTGACCTACGACAATTGTTGTGTTGGCTAAATCTCATCTTGTGCAATTGGAGAGCTTGGTGGCAAATTTCGAAATCATTTCTGTACTTGTTATGACCTGATTGACTCGATAAGAAGGAGGGTAAAACAAAGTGTGAAGAATGAAGAGAAAGGAAAATACAATTCCTAACAAGAAACCTACAGACGAATGACCTAACGGATTTTGAATACCGACTCTAGCGACCTTGACACGCACTTTTGGCCTTCTCCGTATAGCAAAGTTGATGTTCAACTCTTGTTGCAAAGTTCTGCTGTGAAACCGGTCTTCAATTCTTCATTTCTTTGATCTGATCCTTAGTCGACTCGCAGCGCCCGTAGGGTTTTCGCCAACAAGCCTCTCTCATTTGATCTTTCTTTCTTTCAACTCACCGTCGCCTTACGGTGCCCGTGCGGGTTTTCACCGATAAGGCTCTCTCATTTTGACTTCTCTCATCTTGGAGTCTCGTGGTGGTTTGAGTTCTTCACTCTTCTTTGTTCGGACTGGAGTGTTGCCCCTGATGTGATTGACCTTTGTTCGCTTGACTCGGCATTTCTTGAAGATTGATCGGAAGGTCTTCCTTTGGACTGTAATGCAGGCTTTTGGATGGGGTTTAGAAAAAAGGATATAAAGGCTCAAAATTATTTCAATGTGGGTTAATGATTACAACTTTCGGAATCTTATAACTTTAACAAACATAAATTCTGCCCCAGTTTCCTTCTCGGGGGATTTTTTTTTTAAAATTTTCAGATTTTTCATTTATTGTGACTGAACCTCAGAGAGGCTGCCTACGTACCCTTTCGGGATCAAGTCAGACGTAGTTCAGACTACGTCCGTATTCATTGTTGCATCTTGACTTCTCCCGATTTTTTCTTTTTCTTTTTCTTTTCTTTCTTCTTTTTTCTTTTCTTTTTCTCTTTTTTTTTCTTTTCTTTTTTTTTTTACCTTTTCTTCTTTCTTTTTGTTTCTCCATTTGGATTTCTCCGCTCAATCCTCAATTTTTGTTGTTGATTCCGAAAGAGGGGTATGAAAGAAAATATAATATGGCTCAAAGGGGATAACAATGGACGAAGTGTTTGGGTAGCCGAATAAAATGCCTTCGTCATTCCAATCTTCAAAGCCTACCAAGTACAAACTATCTTTCGACCAAATCACATATTTGCCTTCTGTTTTTGACGATTCTCAATGCCATTGGGCAACAATCTCGATACCACGGATGGTTCCTTTAGTCTTGGGGTACTTTTGCCTTTGGCTTTAAACCGATGAAGCATGATGCATTTCCAAGGCATTTCTTTATGTTATGTTTTCCCCTAGTATTCACTTGATTCCGGCTTCACAGTATTCCAATATGTTTTTATTTCTTCCGAGCATCATTACATCTTCAACATTGTTTCATTGACTTTTAAAATCAGGCTTAGAATTATGTGCATGTCATGTTGCTAAAATCAGTATGAGAAGAATGGTAAAGTAATTAGAAATGGAATGACTAGAAATGACGGGAAACAAAGAGCAGACTAGACTAAAATTACAAACCTAGACAACACTAAACAAAGCAAAGTAGTAAGATAGAAGGGTTTTCGACTTTCAAGACAACGTCCGGATTACAACCCTGAAATAACCCGAGTAACAGAAATGACAACAAAATAAGCCACCAAAAATTCTACTTTGGATAAACCCCAAATGAAGCATATTTCCAATTACCAAGCACAATATCTTTAGCCACTGCCTTCTGCATCAACCATACGGGTGTCGACTATATCCGGATTTTGTACGGCAATGTAGCCTGCATTGATAAGCTCCTCGAATTGCCTTTTTTAGCTTCCAACATTTTTCTGTGTCATGCCCCGGGGCGCCCGAGCAATATGCGCACATTTGAGAAAAATCACACCTCTTTGACCGATGATTTGGCATTTTTATCTGAATTGGTTTCAACATGCCCAGTTGCTTCAACTTGTGGAACAAACTGGCATACGATTCTCCCAAAGGGGTAAGAGACTTTTCTCGTTTTAGTAGCCTCTCATTTCTAAAGGCCTGATTTGGCCTAAAACCTGACCCGTGGGGTTTCTGGTATGCTCGTGGGGAGAAGTAAGGGCCGGGAGAATTACAAGGATATCCATGGGTTCGATATAGAGGGCCTTTAGCAAAGACGACCACTGGACCTTGTCGTTGGGGAGGTTCAACCTGCGGGCTCTGTTTGGGGTCCCGATGAGCAACCTCGGAGGGGTAATGTTGGGCAACATGAGCTTCGGGTGGGTGTTTACTATCGGGAACAGTGGATGTGATTGGAGCGCATTCCTGGGAAAAAATAGGTGGATACCGAGTGATGGAGCTATTGGGGTGGATGGAAAGGCTGCGATAGGCAGGTATATTTGGCATCGGGTTTGGTGTAAGGACAGGGTCCATGAAACTAGGTGGTGGCGGGGGTAGTGATTTTCCATCCATCCACGCCCGATATATTTCATCCACGTGTTGTCTCAACATTTTGACTTCTTCAACTAACATGTGGTTCCGTTCAACCAGCTGTTGTCGGGTGCCGGTACCAACCCACTCAGCCTTGAGATTCTCTGCCATTGTCCTCTGACTTTGTGTTACAGGGAAGAGTTATCTTAGAACCACAACCAACCACCTTCCTGGAAACGGACACAACAAAATAAAGCCACCATGTCAGCATTAAGGTATCCCGCTTATTGATCACCCTTTTTTTTCTACTATTTATTTTTTTTATTTTTTTATTTTATTTTTTTGTTTCTTTTTGTAGTTTTCCAATTTTTTTTTCTTTTTGGTTATGGAAATGGTCGAATCCTATGTGGATTGCCTACGTATCATGACCCCGCATGAATCAGACCGAGCGTAGTTCTTGCAAATTAATGCAAGAAATAAAGAGATGTTTATTCGATTTTTTTTTGATTTTTTTTTCTTTGAGGGAAAATTATATAAGCCGACTCCAACTACAAACTTGAAAAACTTTCACATTTTGTACCGGAGATTTCTACGAGAATAAGAATATTTTTGGCGTCAATTATGACTATTTCCACAAAATTGGCCACATAACGGCTTATTTGACAAAATGACTATTTTTTGCAAAATTTTGTTTAAGAAAAATACAAATTTTTTTTTATCGTGTGGCTCATGGGGCATTGTTCGGCATCACCACAGGCCAACACAAGACTGAGGAAGTTAAAAATGCAAAAATATGGCTATTTCAGCAAAATTCCGGCCATGTAATGGCTTATTTGATAAAGTGGATATTTTTTGAAGTTGAGTAATGACTCAAACTTGATTTTTGCGGATACAGCCTTTCGACATTTCCGCGAGGGAATATTTCAAGGCTGTGTCCAAAATTATTTAAAAACGACTCAAAGTGGCTATTTTTGCAAAAACAGCCTTCCGACGTCCTTTTGAGGGACATTCGGCTTATTTTAAACAAGAATAGCATCACCCGACTTATTTATAACAAAATCAAAAATTTGACATTTTTTGGTTATTTTTGCAAACGGGGTGTGAACCCGAACTTGATTTTTGTGGCTATGGCCTTGCAACATTTCCACAAGGAATATTTCAAGGCTGTGCTCGCAAATTATTAAAAATGATTCAAAGTGGCTATTTTTGCAAAAACAGCCTTCCGGCGTCCTTTCGGAACATTCGGCTATTTACAAAAACGGCATCACTTCGATTTTATTGACAAAAACACACACATTTTTTTTTTGATTTTTTTTTAAAAGGGGTGGTTGGACCCGATGAGGGTTGCCTACGTATCCCACCTAATGGCGAGAATCAAACCTGCGTAGTTCGGTCAGATTAAATGACCAATTATTTTCAACAAAAACTGTTCCTCCTATTTTTTTAAAAATTCGATTTTTCTGGGTACCTATTTTCTTAATTTCTTCTCTCTCTCTTTTTTTCAACAATTTTTCCAATCTCGGGATTTTCGCCGGTCCGCATAACGATCAAGGACAATAAAATGCAACACATAGCATGCTCGGTCTCTTCAATACCGGGTCACCTGTCCCAGACGGACCCAACCCCCGTGTTGAGTCCCCTAAGTCAAATATGATGCAAATAATCGTCCTAGACCTATGTTCAAAATCTTATGGTTTCATGGATTGCTAGACCGTGTACCCGAGCGGACAACTCGAATCGAGGAGGGGCTACGTACCGGTGACCCGCGGAGTCAATCGGCTTTGTAACTTATCCGGCCTCTGTTTTCTTAATTTAAGGTGACTTTAACAGAAAGGGGAGTCTCAACCAGTAAGCACATCCCCGGGGGAGAAGAGAGAAGGGTTTTCGGCACAATTTTATATATACAGTTCACATAATATCAAAGCGATAAAGCACATAGCATGTTATTCAAATCTCATAATGAAGTCAAACAAAAAACGCGAATAGCAGTTCAAAAGAGCTCGAGTTCTTAAACCCTGAAATCGAAATTCAGGGTTGGGTCCCCAGCAGAGTCGCCAGAGCTGTCACACCTCCCTATTTACTACCCCACATACTTAAAAGCGTATAAATACACTCGTAGGGTATACCCTGACGCTCAATTACCCGAAACGGATAAAATAGCGTAAGGGAAGGAGTTTTTCCAATTTAAGGACAATCGGTTCGGGATTTTATTAGAGATTAATCATAGTCGCCACTTGGGAATGACAATGGTGTCCCAAGTCACCGGTTAATCCCGAATCCGAGGAATTTTGACTCTTATAAATGTCTGCGAAGCAGAGGTCCGAATAAGGAACTCTGTTAACCCGGGAGAAGGTGTTAGGCACTCCCGAATTCCGTGGTTTCAGCACGGTCGCTCCACTGTTGTTCTTGACTTTTGTTTGACTTAATTATAGGTTTTAACAACATAATGTGCTTTTTACATAAATATTATTTTGAAGAATTTGCGGCATTGCGAAAACACGCCTCGAGTCATACCGCAACCAGTACGCCTATGACTTTCGGTGTATTTCAGCTTTGCCGAGATTTGGATTTGAGTCGCACCAGGTGCACACTCATTCAATGGAAGGTATATTAAAATCGTGCCCTAAAATAGTCTATCGGCTTTATTAACTTTGGGAAAGACCGTGAAATTTACTAAACGGTCCTTTCGAATCTAAAATTTTCATAACAATTACTCGAGGGCCCCGCAATTGTGTATTAGTGTGGCGAGGCTTATCTCGTTATTTTATTTAAGAGAGGTCACACTTGTGGTGTACTATATTTTCTATTGTTGTTTTTTCCCTATCTATAAAAGAAAGATGCTAATCAATATTGTTCAAAATCTGGTAAACTGAATGAATGAGCGCCTGAATTGGGCCCAAATAGCTAGACCAATGGTCTCGATTTTAAAACTAATGCAAATAATATAATTTCAAATGTCTCGACATTCAGGGCAACTGTTTTGTCCACGAAAAATGCTTTGTGTAATGCTATATTTCCTTAGTGCCCATACAGATTTACAATCAGATTTCCCTTCTTATCCTTATCTTCAGTTAACTATTAATTCTACTTATTCCAGATTTAATCTAAGTGATAACATCTAACTTAATGCTTGAACCTATTTTTTTATTACTATAAAACTAAACCAAAATTTAATTCATGATGCAGTCCAACAAAATAGCTAAGAGCTATCTAATTGTAGTATGTTCTTTCAACCTTGTAATTGAATAATAACAAGTAAATGAGGACTTGTAATGACAGTCCAAGCAGTTTCGAATCATATAAGTAAGAACAGAATCAAATCCAAAAGGTTTTTAAGAAAGACAGTCCAACGTACTACTAGACATAAAGGTTTAATCATACATTCATCTAAATTTAACTCAAATCACTATGATAACTGATACTACAAAATTTAGCTAAAGCTGAATAGGTCAAAACTTGCAAATTCCAGCTTTATTTTCATTCAATAGAGTTTATATTGACAATGATGTGTACCTGAGAAAATCCAGAAAATAGAAGAGAGATCAGCAACAGTCTTTACAGGATATCAGCAACAAAATTCCAGCAGTAAATATACAGCAGCAATGAAATAGACAATTAACCCAGGAGATGATTTTTAAAACTCCAAAATTGCTTCAAAATCCCAATTTCACTCAAAGAAACAGTCTCCTACTGATTTGTAATGAATCTACTATTGTTTTTGGATTTTTTGGAAGATAATTTGAAGACAAAAGGGAAGAAAAACTAATCTGAAATGTTAATTTCAGATCTGGAATTTAACTAATATTTTTTGGATTTTTCTAGGTTTATTTGGTTCCAACTTCTAAAAGAGAAAGTTAAAAAAAATCAGAAGGAAAACCCCTTTATTCAAGCTAAAATCACCTATTTATAGGCATAAAAGAAAAATCTGAATTTTTATTGAAAACCCTCCAATTCTTGACTTGTTGCCCAAGTTAGTGCAATTATCTTATTGAAATCTACACTAAGACCCCTTCTAGAATAGTCTACCATGTTCCATTTCCCTTGTATTACCTATTATGCCCTCATTCCCTTTTATTATTCACTAAGATACCTTTTGTTATGACCAAATTACCCTAAAAGCTCTATATTTATAACAACTATGCCAATTCCTATCCCAATTGTACCCTTTCTTCTTTTAAGCTTATTACCACTATACCAATTCCTATCCCCCATTTACCCCTACTTCTTAAAGCTTATTACATTCCTAAATTCTGCAATTTATCCCTATTTTAACACATTTTCAGATTTGTATTTAACAAATAGCCACAATTAAGTGACTATTGCTCAATTAGCCAATTGGCCCTTTCAACTACTTTAAATCCAAATTAATTCACTAATTAAAAACACATTTCAACTATAGCCAACCTTAGGCAATCTTACAAATATGGCCACTTATGACTATTTATCCAATTAACAAGACTCGGGGGAACAATTGATAGATGATGAGTCTTATTAGTCGAGACAACTAGCCGCAATTGATTCTATTTAATAAAACCACCTTAGGTTGCTACGAATCAAGTGATTTCAACTATTGACCTAACTTGAATCTCAATTAGTCTAAGGGACGAATCACTAATCTAGTTAAATCACTATTCTAACAGCTATAACCAATCGAACCTAAGTGTCATTCAATACTGATCACAATTAAGCAATGCCAATTAACCCACTTTAACAGGAGGATTCTAAACAGGCTCGAGCAAATTCATAAACAGATCCTAGAATTCAATTATCCTCACAAACCATCAATAAACTACAAGTATCGGAAGCAAGGCAATCTATAAACATATTTCAGAATGAAAAATAAGAAATCAAGAAGAAAACAAGAATCCTATGGCAACTCAACAAACAAACCTGAGACAAATTTACACTGCCTAACAGAAATATACTGAATTCATTTTACCCAATCTAGAATAAACCAACAGACATCATTTCCCGTTGTTGTTAATGGTCAACTTGATAATAACATTAGAAATTAACAGAAATCATCAATTAAACCGCAGTCAAACAACACTTAATGAAACATTAAAATGAACTAAGGTCTAACAATCCGAATCAAAAGTCTAACCAAAAAATCTTTAAAAAGTCTAAAACTATACAAGCATGGCCGAGAATCAACGATTAACAAAATCTAAAAACCTAAGGATACTAACAAAATCATACATGGCCGAAAGAAGAAAACTCAGAAACCCAAAAACAAATCGAAACATATTTACAAGAATCAAAGATAAAAATCAATCTGTCTTATAGGATTTAACAGAAAATCTAGCAATCGAAGGTGAATCAAAATAAGAAACGAAGCAGGAACTAATACTTGATTAGCTAATTCCAGAATTATTAACAAAAATTATACTAATTCAAATCAACACAGAAGACAAACAATCGAATTAAACCAAAATCAAAGAAGAAGACTTAGCTCTCATTTTCCCTTTTTTTATTCTGTTTTTCCGCATTCTTCTTCTCCTTTTTTTTTTTGATTTTCTTCATCGCTTTCTTCAACAAACTCCGAGTCTTGAATTTCCGACGAACTAATTAAAAAAATCTCGGGCAGGCTTTATTCTTGCCGATTCTCGCGGCTCTTGACATCAATTTCTTGTATCTTGATGTAAAAGAATAGTGGGGTGACGGTTTGGGGTAGTTTGGGTGGCGGTGCAATGGGAGAGGGTGGCAGTGCGAGCTAGGGTTTGATATTTGAGGAGCTATGGTGATCTTTGAAGGAAACTATTAACGGGGTAGTGATGAGGAGGGTGAGGGGAACGTTTTGGTGTTATTTTTGACCGGAATGGCGGCCGGCCGCCGCCGTGGGTGGCGGAACCCTAGCGGCGGCGCCGTTGATGAAGAAGAGAAGAAGCAGACGGTTGTGAGAGAGAGAGAGACTGAAGGGAGACACAAATAATAACTTTGTTCAGTTCATGTTTTTTAAGGTTTTTGTCTTGAAAATGTAATAATTGATTATAGCCGTTGGATCAAGGCTTATGAACGGTTGTGATTTCACATATGACTGGACCGGTTTTTTTAATTGGGTTTGGGCAGGGATTTTGGGCTGTTGGGCGGCTGGGCAGGGCTGGCCGATTTGGGCTACTGGTTTGGCCCAATCGTTTGTTCTTTGTTTCTCTTATTATTATTCTAACTTGTATTTTTTTGTATTTTGTTGTATTTTGATTTGTTTTTGTATTATTTTTTCTTTATATTCTTCCTACTTTGTAATTATTTGGAATTAATTAAAACTAAACTAATTACCTTCTTTTTTGGCAATTTTTAATTTAAAAGCTAACTAATTTTTTTTTTTTTGATTTTTTTCTTTAATTTGTTAGAAAAAGAATTAATTTTTCTAAAAAAATGCATTTTTTTGTATTTTCATTTATCACATGCAAATAACATGCAAACAATTACCACAAAATTCACACAAAATTATAAAAAAAATAAGGAAAAATCAATTATTTTGAATTTTATCGGAATAACTCATGTGTAGGGTAAAAATCACGTGCTCACAGCTGCCCCTCTTTGCTCGGGGACACGAAGAGTTTCCGTGCAAAGATAAGTGAGCAACTATGAACGATTTTTACCCGTTCGAGTATTCCATTGTGAAGCATTTTGAAAGCTTTGACCGCACCCTGCTTCAGAGGTTGCCTACATATCCTGGGCTAAACAGGAATCGGGTCAGTGTAGTTCGGGAAGGTCTGGTAGCTGGGACTACCAAGGACTGTGATCTCACTGCTGTTGCTGTTGTTACTGTTGTCATTGCTGACTGACTCCTTATTACACCAGGGTAAAGATAAAAGGAGCTAGCCTAAGCTACAGCCTATGAATTACAAAAATCCTATCTATGTCTTCCAACTTGTCTTTTGTATTTTCTTGATCTTGTGTCTTGTATTCCTTGCAACGGCATTCTTGTTATTGCCTTCAACTTGTATCTTCGCTCCAATGGCATTCTTGTTATCGCCTTGAACATGTTCAACTTTTCACCGGCATTCCTGTTATTGCCTTGACTTGTTCAACCTCTTCAATATGAAATATTTCGTCCATTCTCCAGGTGGACCCTTGCTTGTGACTAAATAAACAACCAAAGAAAGATTTTTCTGCCCCAGTATGGTGACTAGGCACATCATGTTATTGAATGTCCGAATTTTTTCATTTTTTTTTCATTTTTCTTTTTTCTTCTTTTCATATTTTTTCTTTTTTTTTTCTTTTCTTTTTTTTTTTTTTTTTCTTTTTCTTTTTCCTCTTTTTTTTTTCTTTTTAAATGCAGATATGTATGAAATGCGATGCAGAAAAATATTCCCGTATTTGAAGGTGGGCACCTAACAGAAATTAAACGTGCAATGCAGAAATGTATTCCCGTATTAGAAGGTGGGCACCTAACAGAAATTAAACGTGCAATGCAGAAATGTATTCCCGTATTAGAAGGTGGGCGCCTAACAGAAATTAAAAATGCAATGCGATGCAAAAATATTCCCGTATTTGAAGGTGGGCACCTAACAGAAATTAAACGTGCAATGAGATGCAAAAATATTCCCGTATTTGAAGGTGGGCACCTAACAGAAATTAAAAATGCAATGCAGAAATGTATTCCCGTATTAGAAGGTGGGCACCTAACAGAAATTAAACGTGCAATGAGATGCAAAAATATTCCCGTATTTGAAGGTGGGCACCTAACAGAAATTAAAAATGCAATGCAGAAATGTATTCCCGTATTAGAAGGTGGGCGCCTAACAGAAATTAAATTGCCATTCCATTCTTCAGGCGGGCACCTGACTCCAACAACAAACTTCGAAAATAAATCGCCATTCCATTCTCCAGGCGGGCACCCTGACTTCAACAACAAACTTTAAAAATAAATTGCCATACCATTCTTCGGGTGGGAACCCCGATTTCAACAACAAACTTTTAAAAATAAATTGCCATACCATTCTTCGGGCGGGCACCCCGATTTCAACAACAAACTTTTAAAAATAAATTTCCATACCATTCTTCGGGCGGGCACCCCGACTTCAACAACAATTTAAAACTTCAATTAAAACTTAAAATAAATCGCCATACCATTCTTCGGGAGGGCACCCCGATTTCGACAATGATTTAAAACTTCAACTAAAACTTAAAGTAAAATGCCATTCCATTCTCCAGGCGGGCACCCTGACTTCAACAACAAACTTTAAAAATAAATTGCCATACCATTCTTCGGGCGGGCACCCCGATTTCAACAACAATTTAAAACTTCCTCTGCCATACCATTCTTCGGGCGGGCACCCCGACTTCAACAACAATTTAAAACTTCAATTAAAACTTAAAGTAAAATGCCATTCCATTCTTCAGGCGGGCACCCTGATTTCGACAATGATTTAAAACTTCAACTAAAACTTAAAGTAAAATGCCATTCCATTCTCCAGGCGGGCACCCTGACTTCAACAACAAACTTTAAAAATAAATTGCCATACCATTCTTCGGGCGGGCACCCCGATTTTGACAATGATTTAAAACTTCAACTAAAACTTAAAGTAAAATGCCATTCCATTCTTCAGGCGGGCACCCTGATTTCAACAACAAACTTTAAAAATAAATTGCCATACCATTCTTCGGGCGGGCACCCCGATTTCGACAATGATTTAAAACTTCAACTAAAACTTAAAGTAAAATGCCATTCCATTCTTCAGGCGGGCACCCTGACTTCAACAACAATTTAAAAATAAATTGCCATACCATTCTTCGGGCGGGCACCCCGATTTCAACAACAATTTAAAACTTCCTCTTTTTGGTATTTTCTTTTACCAATTGTCTCTCATCTGTGAATTTCTCCACTTATCGTCAAACTTTCCTCTTTTTTGGGTGTTTTTCTATTTTTCCACATTGGTCACATTCGCTTTAAAGTGAATAATGACACTTTGTTCCTGCATGAATCATGAAACAAAATTTATTAGATATAAACTGCTGACAACTGGCATCTGCCGTCCCTGCCTCTTATTGCTTTCCTCTTTTTTGCTTTTTCTCCTGCTGTGTGGATTTTCAGCTACCTATCTCTTGCGAACTTTTTTTTTTTTTGTATTTTCTCACTTTTTCCATTTTTGTTTTGTTTTCTTTTCCTTTGGCCATGTTTGCCAAGCTTCCTTATTTCCTTCCCAACTCTTCCTTTCTGATCCAGTGTTGTTTCAACTTTCATTATCAGGAGCTGGTAGTTAGAACTTATCTGGGTATTTGCTGGCTGATTCCGCTGGCCATGCCATGTATTTAAACTCTGACCCAGTTCGTTCCAATCACTATTCTGTTTCCAAATTGTTTTCAACCCAAACCGATACTATATTTTTTTTGTTGTTTTTCTCTTTTCTGGTAGTCCTCACGATCGCTCTACGGTGCCTCGAAAGGTTTTCACCACTAAGACTCTCTCATTTATTCTCTCAACCTCACAATCGTCTCACAGTGCCGATTAAGGTTTTCACTGATGAGACTCTCTCATTTTATTTCTCTCAAACTCACAGTCGCCTCACAGTGCCGGTTAAGGTTTTCACCGATGAGACTCTCTCATTTTTTTCATTGTTTCTCATTTTTCCCTTTTGTATTTTGTTTCTTACCACAGGTGTTGTCCGATGTTTCGCTCCTCCTTCATTGCATTCGTTATCATTTCGGAATTGATCAGAAGGTCTTTCTTCGGACTGTAATGTGGCTTTTGGACGGGTTAAGAAAGAAAGGTATAAAGGCTCAAAATTTCACGAGGGTTCAAAAATAATTACAACTCTCGGAATTATTAAACATAACTTCTGCCCCAGTTTCAATATGTGGGGAATTTTTGGATTTTTCCTTTATTGTGACTGAACCTCAGAGAGGCTGCCTACGTACCCTTTCGGGATCAAGTCAGACGTAGTTCATCCAACTTCATAAGTTAGATGGATTTCTTTTGACTTTTTCCCGAATTTATTTGTCTTTTTCTCTTTTTCTTTCATTCATTCATTTTTTTTTATTTTTCATTTTTTTTTTCATTTCATTTTTCATCATCATTTTTTTTTTTTTTTTTTTTTTTTTTTTTTTTTTTTTTTTTTCGTTTCGGCAACTTCGATCTTATTGCGCTAAAGCGATTTCCGAGAGAGGGATATGAAAGAATATATTTATTGAGGCTCAAAGAGGTTATCAATGGATAAAGTGTTTGGATAGAGAATAAAACGCCTTCGTCATTTCAATTCCAAAATCACAACAAAATACAAAACACATAATTGAAAAGGAATCATACATAGTATCTTTTGAATGCATCTGAATTGATAGCAGTCTCTACGCACTTTCCTTCAATATCCGTTAAATATAATGCTCCATTGGACTACACCCGTGATACCATAAATGGTCCTTGCCAATTTGGCGCAAACTTGCCCTTCGTCTCGGCCCAATACGGTAAGATACGCATCGCAACCAAAATGAGCCTATGCCCATTGGAAGATGTTGGCTTTATCGGACCAATAACATCTGTGCTCCTGTTTCAAGGCAAAGAAAAATATGTTAGTTCAAATGCGGTGGTTGGTTGTGGCCTTGAACTTTGGTGGCGACTGCTTTTCACTTGAATGCCTTTCCTGTTTACCGACTATCCATTTTCACTTTTTCTTTGTTCAAAATCCAACTCTCTTTAGGTATGTATATTGTCCCTTTCTTGACGGATACCACAAACTTCGATCTCGATTCCTTTGATGACTCCACTTGACAACCTTTGGTCTTTCTCTTGTCAGAAGATATACCCCCTCTCCGTTCGAACCCCGTACTTCCATTTGTTATATTTTCCTTGAGTTGGCATCTTGCCGACCCTTGTGTTTTGCATGATCTTCATTGCACATGTTGCTCTTGTGGGCTTAAATCACTGGCTTTGTCATTCCCTGACCTACGACAATTGTTGTGTTGGCTAAATCTCATCTTGTGCAATTGGAGAGCTTGGTGGCAAATTTCGAAATCATTTCTGTACTTGTTATGACCTGACTGACTCGATAAGAGGGAGGGTAAAACAAAGTGTGAAGAATAAAGAGAAAGGAAAATACAATTCCTAACAAGAAACCTACAGACGAATGACCTAACGGATTTTGAATACCGACTCTAGCGACCTTGACACGCACTTTTGGCCTTCTCCGTATAGCAAAGTTGATGTTCAACTCTTGTTGCAAAGTTCTGTTGTGAAACCGGTCTTCAATTCTTCATTTCTTTGATCTGATCCTTAGTTGACTCGCAGCGCCCGTAGGGTTTTCGCCAACAAGCCTCTCTCATTTGATCTTTCTTTCTTTCAACTCACCGTCGCCTTACGGTGCCCGTGCGGGTTTTCACCGATAAGGCTCTCTCATTTTGACTTCTCTCATCTTGGAGTCTCGTGGTGGTTTGAGTTCTTCACTCTTCTTTGTTCGGACTGGAGTGTTGCCCCCTGATGTGATTGACCTTTGTTCGCTTGACTCGGCATTTCTTGAAGATTGGTCGGAAGGTCTTCCTTTGGACCGTAATGCAGGCTTTTGGATGGGGTTTAGAAAAAAGGATATAAAGGCTCAAAATTATTTCAATGTGGGTTAATGATTACAACTTTCGGAATCTTATAACTTTAACAAACATAAATTCTGCCCCAGTTTCCTTCTCGGGGGATTTTTTTTAAAATTTTCAGATTTTTCATTTATTGTGACTGAACCTCAGTGAGGCTGCCTACGTACCCTTTCGGGATCAAGTCAGACGTAGTTCAGACTACGTCCGTATTCATTGTTGCATCTTGACTTCTCCCGATTTTTCTTTTCTTTTCTTTTTCTTTCTTCTTTTTCTTTTCTTTTTCTCTTTTTTTTTTTTTTCTTTTTTTTTTTACCTTTTCTTCTTTCTTTTTGTTTCTCCATTTGGATTTCTCCGCTCAATCCTCAATTTTTGTTGTTGATTCCGAAAGAGGGGTATGAAAGAAAATATAATATGGCTCAAAGGGGATAACAATGGACGAAGTGTTTGGGTAGCCGAATAAAATGCCTTCGTCATTCCAATCTTCAAAGCCTACCAAGTACAAACTATCTTTCGACCAAATCACATATTTGCCTTCTGTTTTTGACGATTCTCAATGCCATTGGGCAACAATCTCGATACCACGGATGGTTCCTTTAGTCTTGGGGTACTTTTGCCTTTGGCTTTAAACCGATGAAGCATGATGCATTTCCAAGGCATTTCTTTATGTTATGTTTTCCCTTAGTATTCACTTGATTCCGGCTTCACAGTATTCCAATATGTTTTTATTTCTTCCGAGCATCATTACATCTTCAACATTGTTTCATTGACTTTTAAAATCAGGCTTAGAATTATGTGCATGTCATGTTGCTAAAATCAGTATGAGAAGAATGGTAAAGTAAAGAGTTGTATTAAACTGATGGGTTGAAACAACAAGACAAACAACAAAACGAACAGACTAGACTAAAATTACAAACCTAGACAACACTAAACAAAGCAAAGTAGTAAGATAGAAGGGTTTTGACTTTCAAGACAACGTCCGGATTACAACCCTGAAATAACCCGGGTAACATAAATGACAACAAAATAAGCCACCAAAAATTCTACTTTGGATAAACCCCAAATGAAGCATATTTCCAATTACCAAGCACAATATCTTTAGCCACTGCCTTCTGCATCAACCATACAGGTGTCGACTATATCCGGATTTTGTACGGCAATGTAGCCTGCATTGATAAGCTCCCGAATTGCCTTTTTTAGCTTCCAACATTTTTCTGTGTCATGCCCCGGGGCGCCCGAGCAATATGCGCACATTTGAGAAAAATCACACCTCTTTGACCGATGATTTGGCATTTTTATCTGAATTGGTTTCAACATGCCCAGTTGCTTCAACTTGTGGAACAAACTGGCATACGATTCTCCCAAAGGGGTAAGAGACTTTTCTCGTTTTAGTAGCCTCTCATTTCTAAAGGCCTGATTTGGCCTAAAACCTGACCCGTGGGGTTTCTGGTATGCTCGTGGGGAGAAGTAAGGGCCAGGAGAATTACAAGGATATCCATGGGTTTGATATAGAGGGCCTTTAGCAAAGACGACCACCGGACCTTGTCGTTGGGGAGGTTCAACCTGAGGGCTCTGTTTGGGGTCCTGATGAGCAACCTCGGAGGGGTAATGTTGGGCAACATGAGCTTCGGGTGGGTGTTTATCGTCGGGAACAGTGGATGTGATTGGAGCGCATTCCTGGGAAAAAATAGGTGGATACCGAGTGATGGAGCTATTGGGGTGGATGGAAAGGCTGCGATAGGCAGGTATATTTGGCATCGGGTTCGGTGTAAGGACAGGGTCCATGAAACTAGGTGGTGGCGGGGGTAGTGATTTTCCATCCATCCACGCCCGATATATTTCATCCACGTGTTGTCTCAACATTTTGACTTCTTCAACTAACATGTGGTTCCGTTCAACCAGCTGTTGTCGGGTGCCGGTACCAACCCACTCAGCCTTGAGATTCTCTGCCATTGTCCTCTGACTTTGTGTTACAGGGAAGAGTTATCTTAGAACCACAACCAACCACCTTCCTGGAAACGGACACAACAAAATAAAGCCACCATGTCAGCATTAAGGTATCCCGCTTATTGATCACCCTTTTTTTCTACTATTTATTTTTTTTATTTTTTTATTTTATTTTTTTGTTTCTTTTTGTAGTTTTCCAATTTTTTTTTCTTTTTGGTTATGGAAATGGTCGAATCCTATGTGGATTGCCTACGTATCATGACCCCGCATGAATCAGACCGAGCGTAGTTCTTGCAAATTAATGCAAGAAATAAAGAGATGTTTATTCGATTTTTTTTTGATTTTTTTTTCTTTGAAGGAAAATTATATAAGCCGACTCCAACTACAAACTTGAAAAACTTTCACATTTTGTACCGGAGATTTCTACGAGAATAAGAATATTTTTGGCGTCAATTATGACTATTTCCACAAAATTGGCCACATAACGGCTTATTTGACAAAATGACTATTTTTTGCAAAATTTTGTTTAAGAAAAATACAAATTTTTTTTTATCGTGTGGCTCATGGGGCATTGTTCGGCATCACCACAGGCCAACACAAGACTGAGGAAGTTAAAAATGCAAAAATATGGCTATTTCAGCAAAATTCCGGCCATGTAATGGCTTATTTGATAAAGTGGATATTTTTTGAAGTTGAGTAATGACTCAAACTTGATTTTTGCGGATACAGCCTTTCGACATTTCCGCGAGGGAATATTTCAAGGCTGTGTCCAAAATTATTTAAAAACGACTCAAAGTGGCTATTTTTGCAAAAACAGCCTTCCGACGTCCTTTTGAGGGACATTCGGCTTATTTTAAACAAGAATAGCATCACCCGACTTATTTATAACAAAATCAAAAATTTGACATTTTTTGGTTATTTTTGCAAACGGGGTGTGAACCCGAACTTGATTTTTGTGGCTATGGCCTTGCAACATTTCCACAAGGAATATTTCAAGGCTGTGCTCGCAAATTATTAAAAATGATTCAAAGTGGCTATTTTTGCAAAAACAGCCTTCCGGCGTCCTTTCGGAACATTCGGCTATTTACAAAAACGGCATCACTTCGATTTTATTGACAAAAACACACACATTTTTTTTTTGATTTTTTTTTAAAAGGGGTGGTTGGACCCGATGAGGGTTGCCTACGTATCCCACCTAATGGCGAGAATCAAACCTGCGTAGTTCGGTCAGATTAAATGACCAATTATTTTCAACAAAAACTGTTCCTCCTATTTTTTTAAAAATTCGATTTTTCTGGGTACCTATTTTCTTAATTTCTTCTCTCTCTCTTTTTTTCAACAATTTTTCCAATCTCGGGATTTTCGCCGGTCCGCATAACGATCAAGGACAATAAAATGCAACACATAGCATGCTCGGTCTCTTCAATACCGGGTCACCTGTCCTAGACGGACCCAACCCCTGTGTTGAGTCCCCTAAGTCAAATATGATGCAAATAATCGTCCTAGACCTATGTTCAAAATCTTATGGTTTCATGGATTGCTAGACCGTGTACCCGAGCGGACAACTCGAATCGAGGAGGGGCTACGTACCGGTGACCCGCGGAGTCAATCGGCTTTGTAACTTATCCGGCCTCTGTTTTCTTAATTTAAGGTGACTTTAACAGAAAGGGGAGTCTCAACCAGTAAGCACATCCCCAGGGAAGAAGAGAGAAGGGTTTTTCGGCACAATTTTATATACAGTTCACATAATATCAAAGCGATAAAGCACATAGCATGTTATTCAAATCTCATAATGAAGTCAAACAAAAAACGCGAATAGCAGTTCAAAAGAGCTCGAGTTCTTAAACCCTGAAATCGAAATTCAGGGTTGGGTCCCCAGCAGAGTCGCCAGAGCTGTCACACCTCCCTATTTACTACCCCACATACTTAAAAGCGTATAAATACACTCGTAGGGTATACCCTGACGCTCAATTACCCGAAACGGATAAAATAGCGTAAGGGAAGGAGTTTTTCCAATTAAAGGACAATCGGTTTGGGATTTTATTAGAGATTAATCAGAGTCGCCACTTGGGAATGACAATGGTGTCCCAAGTCACCGGTTAATCCCGAATCCGAGGAATTTTGACTCTTAAAAATGTCTGCGAAGTAGAGATCCGGATAAGGAACTCTGTTAACCCGGGAGAAGGTGTTAGGCACTCCCGAATTCCGTGGTTTCAGCACGGTCGCTCCACTGTTGTTCTTGACTTTTGTTTGACTTAATTATAGGTTTTAACAACATAATGTGCTTTTTACATAAATATTATTTTGAAGAATTTGCGGCATTGCGAAAACACGCCTCGAGTCATACCGCAACCAGTACGCCTATGACTTTCGGTGTATTTCAGCTTTGCCGAGATTTGGATTTGAGTCGCACCAGGTGCACACTCATTCAATGGAAGGTATATTAAAATCGTGCCCTAAAATAGTCTATCGGCTTTATTAACTTTGGGAAAGACCGTGAAATTTACTAAACGGTCCTTTCGAATCTAAAATTTTCATAACAATTACTCGAGGGCCCCGCAATTGTGTATTAGTGTGGCGAGGCTTATCTCGTTATTTTATTTAAGAGAGGTCACACTTGTGGTGTACTATATTTTCTATTGTTGTTTTTTCCCTATCTATAAAAGAAAGATGCTAATCAATATTGTTCAAAATCTGGTAAACTGAATGAATGAGCGCCTGAATTGGGCCCAAATAGCTAGACCAATGGTCTCGATTTTAAAACTAATGCAAATAATATAATTTCAAATGTCTCGACATTCAGGGCAACTGTTTTGTACACGAAAAATGCTTTGTGTAATGCTATATTTCCTTAGTGCCCATACAGATTTACAATCAGATTTCCCTTCTTATCCTTATCTTCAGTTAACTATTAATTCTACTTATTCCAGATTTAATCTAAGTGATAACATCTAACTTAATGCTTGAACCTATTTTTTATTACTATAAAACTAAACCAAAATTTAATTCATGATGCAGTCCAACAAAATAGCTAAGAGCTATCTAATTGTAGTATGTTCTTTCAACCTTGTAATTGAATAATAACAGTAAATGAGGACTTGTAATGACAGTCCAAGCAGTTTCGAATCATATAAGTAAGAACAGAATCAAATCCAAAAGGTTTTTAAGAAAGACAGTCCAACGTACTACTAGACATAAAGGTTTAATCATACATTCATCTAAATTTAACTCAAATCACTATGATAACTGATACTACAAAATTTAGCTAAAGCTGAATAGGTCAAAACTTGCAAATTCCAGCTTTATTTTCATTCAATAGAGTTTATATTGACAATGATGTGTACCTGAGAAAATCCAGAAAATAGAAGAGAGATCAGCAACAGTCTTTACAGGATATCAGCAACAAAATTCCAGCAGTAAATATACAGCAGCAATGAAATAGACAATTAACCCAGGAGATGATTTTTAAAACTCCAAAATTGCTTCAAAATCCCAATTTCACTCAAAGAAACAGTCTCCTACTGATTTGTAATGAATCTACTATTGTTTTTGGATTTTTTGGAAGATAATTTGAAGACAAAAGGGAAGAAAAACTAATCTGAAATGTTAATTTCAGATCTGGAATTTAACTAATATTTTTTGGATTTTTCTAGGTTTATTTGGTTCCAACTTCTAAAAGAGAAAGTTAAAAAAAATCAGAAGGAAAACCCCTTTATTCAAGCTAAAATCACCTATTTATAGGCATAAAAGAAAAATCTGAATTTTTATTGAAAACCCTCCAATTCTTGACTTGTTGCCCAAGTTAGTGCAATTATCTTATTGAAATCTACACTAAGACCCCTTCTAGAATAGTCTACCATGTTCCATTTCCCTTGTATTACCTATTATGCCCTCATTCCCTTTTATTATTCACTAAGATACCTTTTGTTATGACCAAATTACCCTAAAAGCTCTATATTTATAACAACTATGCCAATTCCTATCCCAATTGTACCCTTTCTTCTTTTAAGCTTATTACCACTATACCAATTCCTATCCCCCATTTACCCCTACTTCTTAAAGCTTATTACATTCCTAAATTCTGCAATTTATCCCTATTTTAACACATTTTCAGATTTGTATTTAACAAATAGCCACAATTAAGTGACTATTGCTCAATTAGCCAATTGGCCCTTTCAACTACTTTAAATCCAAATTAATTCACTAATTAAAAACACATTTCAACTATAGCCAACCTTAGGCAATCTTACAAATATGGCCACTTATGACTATTTATCCAATTAACAAGACTCGGGGGAACAATTGATAGATGATGAGTCTTATTAGTCGAGACAACTAGCCGCAATTGATTCTATTTAATAAAACCACCTTAGGTTGCTACGAATCAAGTGATTTCAACTATTGACCTAACTTGAATCTCAATTAGTCTAAGGGACGAATCACTAATCTAGTTAAATCACTATTCTAACAGCTATAACCAATCGAACCTAAGTGTCATTCAATACTGATCACAATTAAGCAATGCCAATTAACCCACTTTAACAGGAGGATTCTAAACAGGCTCGAGCAAATTCATAAACAGATCCTAGAATTCAATTATCCTCACAAACCATCAATAAACTACAAGTATCGGAAGCAAGGCAATCTATAAACATATTTCAGAATGAAAAATAAGAAATCAAGAAGAAAACAAGAATCCTATGGCAACTCAACAAACAAACCTGAGACAAATTTACACTGCCTAACAGAAATATACTGAATTCATTTTACCCAATCTAGAATAAACCAACAGACATCATTTCCCGTTGTTGTTAATGGTCAACTTGATAATAACATTAGAAATTAACAGAAATCATCAATTAAACCGCAGTCAAACAACACTTAATGAAACATTAAAATGAACTAAGGTCTAACAATCCGAATCAAAAGTCTAACCAAAAAATCTTTAAAAAGTCTAAAACTATACAAGCATGGCCGAGAATCAACGATTAACAAAATCTAAAAACCTAAGGATACTAACAAAATCATACATGGCCGAAAGAAGAAAACTCAGAAACCCAAAAACGAATCGAAACATATTTACAAGAATCAAAGATAAAAATCAATCTGTCTTATAGGATTTAACAGAAAATCTAGCAATCGAAGGTGAATCAAAATAAGAAACGAAGCAGGAACTAATACTTGATTAGCTAATTCCAGAATTATTAACAAAAATTATACTAATTCAAATCAACACAGAAGACAAACAATCGAATTAAACCAAAATCAAAGAAGAAGACTTAGCTCTCATTTTCCCTTTTTTTATTCTGTTTTTCCGCATTCTTCTTCTCTTTTTTTTTTTTGATTTTCTTCATCACTTTCTTCAACAAACTCCGAGTCTTGAATTTCCGACGAACTAATTAAAAAAATCTCGGGCAGGCTTTATTCTTGCCGATTCTCGCGGCTCTTGACATCAATTTCTTGTATCTTGATGTAAAAGAATAGTGGGGTGACGGTTTGGGGTAGTTTGGGTGGCGGTGCAATGGGAGAGGGTGGCGGTGCGAGCTAGGGTTTGATATTTGAGGAGCTATGGTGATCTTTGAAGGAAACTATTAACGGGGTAGTGATGAGGAGGGTGAGGGGAACGTTTTGGTGTTATTTTTGACCGGAGTGGCGGCCGGCCGCCGCCGTGGGTGGCGGAACCCTAGCGGCGGCGCCGTTGATGAAGAAGAGAAGAAGCAGACGGTTGTGAGAGAGAGAGAGACTGAAGGGAGACACAAACAATAACTTTGTTCAGTTCATGTTTTTTAAGGTTTTTGTCTTTAAAATGTAATAATTGATTATAGCCGTTGGATCAAGGCTTATGAACGGTTGTGATTTCACATATGACTGGACCGGTTTTTTTAATTGGGTTTGGGCAGGGATTTTGGGCTGTTGGGCGGCTGGGCAGGGCTGGCCGATTTGGGCTACTGGTTTGGCCCAATCGTTTGTTCTTTGTTTCTCTTATTATTATTCTAACTTGTATTTTTTTGTATTTTGTTGTATTTTGATTTGTTTTTGTATTATTTTTTCTTTATATTCTTCCTACTTTGTAATTATTTGGAATTAATTAAAACTAAACTAATTACCTTCTTTTTTGGCAATTTTCAATTTAAAAGCTAAGTAATTTTTTTTTTTTGATTTTTTTCTTTAATTTGTTAGAAAAAGAATTAATTTTTCTAAAAAATGCATTTTTTTGTATTTTCATTTATCACATGCAAATAACATGCAAACAATTACCACAAAATTCACACAAAATTATAAAAAAAATAAGGAAAAATCAATTATTTTGAATTTTATCGGAATAACTCATGTGTAGGGTAAACATCACGTGCTCACAGCATCAGTACTATTTGATCTGGGTTCCACTTATTATATGTGTTATCCTATTTAGCTTCATATTTTGTTGTGCCTCGTGATTCTTTGATTGCTCCCATATGTGTGTGAACCCCTGTAGGAGATGCTATCTTTATAGATTGCATTTATCGTTCGTATGTGGTCACCATAGGGAGTTTTGAGACTCGTGTAGATCTCATACTTCTCGATATGGTCAATTTTGATGTCATTTTGGGATGGATTGGCTGTCACCTTATCATGCAGTAGTGGATTGTCACGCCAAAATGGTGGCCTTAGCATTGCCGGGGTTTCCCCTATTAGAGTGGAGATGGACTCTTGGTCATTTTACCAGCAGGCTTATCTCTTTTATTAAGGCTCGGAATTTGGTCGAGAATGGGTGTCTAGCTTATTTGGCTTATGTCCCTAATTCAAGTGTGGAGGTTCCTTCCATGGATTTTGTACCAGTTGTCCGAGAGTTTCCAGAGGTATTTCTTGCAGATCTGTCAGAGATGACACCCGATAGGGATATTCACTTCTGTATTGACTTGGTTCTAGGCACTCAGCCCATTTCTATCCCGCCATACCGTATGGCCTCACCAGAGCTGAAAGAATAGTTTTACTCCCTCAATTCCAATTTATGTGAACTTGCTTGACTAGGTACGAAGTTTAAGAAAAAAATGAAGACTTCTGGAATTTGTGGTCCTAAATAAGTTCAAATGGAGCCTAGAGTATTTATGTGGTTATAAAAGCTTCTCATTAAGGATAGAGCTGTAACATTAAGCTAAATTTTTACCAAATTTAGAAAGGGTTCATTCTTTTTGGAACGAACCAAAAAGAAAATAGGTTCATATAAAATGCAATATAGGGAATAAGACTTTCTTGATAAGGGCTTCATTAGACCAGTGTCCCACCCTAGGGTGCACGTGTATTATTTGCAAAGAAGAAATATGGGTCGATGAGGATGTGCATAGACTATCGGTAGCTGAAAAAAGTCAATATCAGGAACAAGTATCTATTTCTCTAGGGTGCCAAGGTATTTTCAAAGATCGATTTGAGGTCTGGATACCACCAATTGAGAATTATGGCATCCAATGTCCCTAAGATAACTTTTCGGACTCAGTATTGGTAATACGAGTTCCTAGTGATGTTATTTGGCTTGACAAATGCCCCAACAACATTTATGGATTTGATGATCCGAGTGTTCAAGCCTTACCTGGATTCCTTTGTGATTGTGTTCATTGATGATATCTTGACCTACTCCCGCAACCGAGAAGAGCACGAGCAACATCTTTGGATCGTACTTCTAACTTTGAGAGACAATCATTTATATGCTAAGTTTTCAAAGTGCAAGTTTTGGTTGGAATCGATCGTCCTCTTAGGGCATGTTGTATCAGTAGAGGGTATTCAGGTGGATCCTAAGAAGATTGAGGCCGTTCAGAATTGGCCTAGGCTTACTTCAGCCATATAGATTCATAATTTCTTAGGATTGGCGGGCTATTATCATCGGTTTGTGGAGGATTTTTCATCTATAGAAGCCTTGTTTACCAGGTTGACCCAGATAGGTACCCTATTTAGATGCTCAGATGAGTGTGAGGTGAGCTTTTAAAAGCTCAAGACAGCTTTGACTATGGCGTCGGTGTTGGTGTTACCCACAAGTTTAGGGCCTTATATAGTATATTATGATACATCTTGTATTGGACTTGGAACGGTATTGATGTAGGGTGACAAGGTAATTGCATATGCTTAACGGCAACTGAAGGCTCACAAGAAGAATTATCATGTTCATAACTTAGAGCTAGCAGCCATTGTTCGCACGCTGAAGATTTTGAGGCACTATCTTTATGGTGTATCATGTGTGGTGTTCACAGATCATAGGAATTTGCAGTATTTGTTCGAGAAAAAGGAACTCAATTTGAGGCAGGGGAGGTGGTTGGAGCTATTGAAAGACTATGATATCACTATCTTGTATCATCCCAGGAAGGCCAATGTAGTGGCTGATGCTTTGAGTAGGAAGTCAGCTAGTATAACAGCCTTACGTACATTTCAGTCAGTAAGAGACTACTTGTGTTAGATGTTCAGTGTCATACCATAAAAATCATGGAACGTGCCTGGCGCTCAACTGAGTAAACCTGACTAAGCAAGCCTGTTAGATTTCATTCTACCCAAACTAGTTCATGAATAATAAGGGAATGTTATCCCATTTTATCAAAATCATAAGCAATCTTCCATTAGCAGTTTTCAGTTCATTTCCATTAATGACTTCATTCGTAGTTTTAAAACTATTACAAGTTTACAAATCTAATGAAAAAGCATCCTTATCAAATACCAACATTCTAGTCTTGACCCCCAATATCTACCATCACCCACAAATAGTCTACGAAGCCTCTAAATATAATATAAGAGAAATAGGAAAATGCCGAAAACATGGCTCCGACTATACCTTAAAACGTGATAAGAAAATGAAAAAAAGATACATGACATGACCCCGGTATGGAATGGGCCTCACTAAGTCCGTTGGGAAGAGAATACCGCTATCACTGGCTGATGTCGCTCGCTGTGGAACCATCTGTATCATAAAATTATATAGTGCCCCTGGGAAAAGGGACGTTAGCGCCGTGAAATAGCACTCGTATACAAGGCTAAAAGTCATCTTTCAGAATAGAATAACCATACAAGCAAAGAAACCATGAAACAATAAATCAAAGTCAACAATGTACAAGCTCCCAATTTGCAGCATGTAAGTCTTCTAGTTTACGAAAATAATATATAATTATTTTGGTTGGGAGATCATTAGCACCGATATGAGTTATACCACCATCTTTGTTAGCACGAAGTCTGATCATGACCCGATAGACTAGGTCGTTCCTTTGGAGACAAGTACCACAATCATAATTTCCAGTTTTGAATTTCTAGTTTTTAGTCCCAGCATAATATCACCATGTGTGCGGCATGGCCTCTAGGCTGCCTTCCCACATATGCCGTATGGGTTGGAGTTACCAATTTACGAATGTTACCAAGTTCATCCCAATTAATGAGAATAACCATGATCCACACCTACACCAGCACGTATAGTTTCAGGTATGAGCCTTATTACGCACCCTTCCTCGATTTTGCTAATGATACCCCAAAAATATTTTTAATTCAATTTAATATTGCACACAATTGTAGCATAAATAGAAATATAATATAAATACAACCACGCTTACCTCAATATCTTTCACATTTTATAGTTTTTATCAATGTTCTCAATCTCTCTCGATAACAGTAATTCTTTGGCCCTTTGGGACTTTCTCAAGGTTCATCTTTTTCATGGCACGAAGGCCACATTTGGTTTTCCATATTTTCATCTCCTTTAATTCCAATCATCACCAACCAATATCAATGTATCGAATATTCCATGAATCATATATTTTCGAGTTCAATAGTAATAGAATCATCAAATAAAGGGGATTCTTCCCAAAGAGGGATATGCCAAGTAACAATTGAAATAAACATTGAAGTGATACACAAACAATCACCTCAATTACCCTTGAATTACCCTTTTTCCAACATGACAAAAGCACAACTTCAGCATCAGAATGTGTAAGAACTCAAATTACATTGAATGTATTTATAAGGCAAAGCATTATCTAAAACAGCCACTTATGTGCATAATTTGGGTAAAAGAACTTTAGGCTGTACTATTTTTTTTAAAGTTAGTTCATAACGATTGGGTCAAGGCTTATTTCATAATTGTTCCACGTTTTCTCATTCGATTCATTTCAATACATCTTTATAGTTTATCAACAAGTAGACATATTAAATCAAGGCATTTAGTACACATAAGAGCAACTAGGAGCATTAAGTAAATCGATTTCTTCTCACCTAATTAGTATACTAACCTTCATTTAAAATGTGACTCAAGACTATACCATTTTGGTAGATATACCACACTTAAACTTACAAAAACAATATGGAATTCACTTCCAAGAGAGAAATTTTGGCCTACATACCTCGATTGAACTTTCCTTAAGTCCTAATATATTTTGATACTCTTAGCAACGTCAATCTCTTAGGAACATGACAAATCGAACCTCAAATTAGAGAGGTTGTTATAGTTTTAGCTCGTTTGAGCATATTTCAAAACATTAAGGGTGCATTATGCTTTTCAAACCCTTTTGTGAAAGATCCTACCATCCCTAATCCCATTTAGCTCAAAACCTCACCAAACACATTAAGAACTCATGCATGCAAGATTTTCATTCCCATCCTCATGGATTACCCTTCTAGTGGTCTATCCTAGTCATATCTTGAAATTAAGATCTTGGGTTACAGAACCTTACCTCTTAGGAAGAAGACCTAGGTTCTTTTCTTGACAAATCTTCAAGGTTTAAGCTAGATCTTAGGAGAAATGTTGATGAATAACCCCCTTCTCCCTCTAGGACTCTCTCTCTCTCTCTCTCTCTCTCTCTCTCTCTCTCTCTCTCTCTCTCTCTCTCTCTCTCTCTCTAAATGCATCAGATATAGGCCTAAAATGAAGGGTATTGTATAATATATTAACGTGGGATCGAATGAGAAAATCTAAAATTTGGAGAACTGGAACAGATCTGCGATCGCATATATGATTGCATAATTGACATGCAGCCGTGAAAGGGACCATAGAATGGCTCCTAAAACATAAACAAACTGTCCGGGTATGCGATAGGAATGCGGTTCGCATACTTGTCTTGCGATCGCATAATTTACCACAAAACTGCCCCTTGTAAAATTTCAAGGAGATTGTACGATGACTATGCCACCAGCATATTGATTATGTGATCACATGATTGGCCGCATATTTGAATTCAAAATTAACCATCAAACTACCTCACTCTACAGCGACTATGACGTCCACATAGCTATTATGCGGCCGCATAATGGACCACAGAAACACGCTCTTCTGAAAAAAACATTATTCCTTAACTTTTAATTGACAAATTAATGCATGAAGAATTTTACGAATTTCTAACACATATTAATAACTTGGCACTACGAGATCTCGGGTTTTTGAGTAAAAATTTTCATAGGGCCTTATATTCAGGCCTTAGCCAACCAGTTCATGAGGTTGGATATATTTTAGCCCAGTCGTGTTTTAGCTTGTATAGTCTCTAGATCTTTTTTGCTTGAGCGCATCAGGGAGAGACAGTATGATGACCCTTATTTGCATGTCCACTGGTACACAATGCAGCACAATAATGACACGTAGGTTATGATTGGAGGTGATGGAGTTTTGAGGATGCAAGGTCGTATTTGTGTACCTAAGGTGGATGAACTTCGTAATTTGATTCTAGAGGAGGCCTACAGTTTTGGGTATTCTATTCATTCGAACTCCACCAAGATATATCAGGACTTGCGGTAACATTATTGGTGGAGGAGGATGAATAAGGATATACTTGCATATATAGCTCGCTGTCTAAATTGTCAGCAAGTAAAGTACGAGCATTAGAGACATGGTGGTTTGCTTTAGAAGATAGATATTCCTGTGGAAGTGGGAGTGTATCACGATGGATTTTGTTGTTGGACTCCCACAAACTTAGAAGAAGTTCGATGTAGATTGGGTTACTGTGGATAGACTGACCAAATTAGCGTATTTCATTCTTATGGCAATTACCCATTCTTCAGAGTGATTGGCAGAGATTTATATCTGTGAGATCTTTTATCTTCACGGTGTGAGTGTGTCTATCATTTCTGATAGAGGTACACAGTTTACCTCGTATTTCTGGAGGGTAGTGCAACATGAGTTAGGCATGTGGGTTGAGCAGAGCATAATATTTCATCCGCATACAGACGGGCAATCTGAGCGTACTATTCGGATATTGGAGGATATGCTCCGAACATGTGTTATTAACTTTGAAAATTCGCGGGATCAGTTCTTGCTGCTAGTAGAGTTTGCCTACAACAACAACTATCATTCGAGCATCTAAATATCTTTCTATGAGGCATTATATGGTAGACGATATCGATCGCCGGTTGGATGGTTTGAACTGGGAGAGGCTCGATTCTTGGGTACATATTTGGTACGAGATGCCTTGAATAAGGATAAGATCATTCAGGATAGAATTTGCACAGCGCAGTCCAAGTAGAAGAGTTACGCCGACCGTAAGGCAATGATGTTGCATTCATGGTCGGAGAAAGAGTATTGCTTTGTGTGTCACCCATAAAAGGCGTAATGAGGTTTGAAAAGAAGGGAAAGTTGAGCCCTAGATATCTTGGGCCTTTTGAGATCCTTGAGCGAGTAGGAGAGGTAGCCAACAAAGTTGCGTTGCTATTTGAGTTATTTGTGGTCTATCCAACGTATTAGACTTCAACACTGTCCAACTGTTCAAGCATTTGACCTACAAGAAGGAGCCGGTAGCTATTCTAGACTGGCAGGTCCGTCAGTTGAGATCAAAGAGTTATCCCTCAGTTCGAGTGCAGTCCAGAGGTCAGCCTGTTAAGGCAGCTACTTGGGAGTTATATTTGGATAAGTGGAGTAAATATCCCCACCTTTTCACAAGCTCGGGTACTTTCCTGTGTCAGTTCGAGGACGAACATTTATTTTAGAGGTGGAGAATGTGATGACCCAAAAGGTCATTTTATGTTTTAGATCTCAATTATGTGCTCTTATGAATTAAAATCTCATTATACCCCCTTCGATTTGCATGCGGAATTCGGGCATGTGTTCGGGAAAGTTTTATGTTAAAAGTTGCTAAAAATAACAATTTTTGCCTTGAAAGATTATTTTAGTTGACTTCGGTCAACGTTTTGAGAAAATGAACCCGAACTCCGAATTATCAAAATTGAATTCCTAGGGATCTGGGCGTAAGCTGGAAATCGGATTTCGAGGTCCCTAACTCAAGTTATAAATTTTTGTTAAAAAATTAAAAGCTAAAAATCTAATAGTTTTAAAGAATTGATTGATGTTTGGCCTTGTTGATACCAGATCCGTATTTTGGTTATGGAGCCTAGTACAAGTCAGATAAAATATTTACAACATATTTGAAATTTAGTGAGAAATATAGTTGGTTTGACGTGATTTGGACGTCCGGATGAGAAAATATAAATTTTAAAAGTGTTCTTGGGAAACACACTTGATTTGGTGCTATATTCATAGTTCTAGGTGTTATTTTGGTAATTTGTTCGCGCGAGCAAGTTTTTATGATGTTTTTAGACTTGTGCGCATGTTTGGTTAGGAGCCCAGAGGGCTCGGGTGAGTTTCTAATAGGCTACGGGTGAATTGACTTAGAAATCATCGCTGGTGTGCTTCAGGTTGCAGACATAGTTGGTGTGCTTCTTAGTATTTGTGAGCAGGGGGTGAGACTGGGATTCCTACATTTGCGAGATTACTATCTCATTTGCGAAGGCAGCAGAGGTGCGAGGAGTTCGCATTTGCGATACTTATCTCCCATTTGCGAAGCCCAGGTCACAAATGTGACATCTGCAGCTGATGAAAAGTGACTTAGGCGGGATTTTTCTCCCATTCTTCAAATTTTCAAAACGTAAAACACAAGAGGCAATTTTCTTAGAACCTTTCTCCTTCTAAACTAGTTTGTTTCAATCATTTATTTTTATTTACAAGATTTCAACCTAGAATCTAAGGCTTTCCTTGTGGAATTGGAGATTTTTGGGTAGAAACTAGGGATTTTAAAATTTGGGGACTTAGACATTAAATTGATGTCAGATTCCAAAACTAATTATATATCCGGGCTCGGAGATGAATGGGTATTCGGGTTTTGGTCTGAATTTCGGATTTGGACCAAACGAGCACACATGTTGAATTTTTGTTGCCTTTTTCAAAATGACCTAAATTGAATCATTTGATATGGTGGATAGTTCCTAGGGCTTAAATTGAATTATTTTGGTTGGTAATTTGCTAGATTAGATCTACTGGTCAGGATGCTTGTGTGAAGGGAAAATCCATGATTGAGCTTTGAGTTGGCCATTGCAGCAAGGTAAGTATCGTGGTTAACCTTGGCATGGTGGATTACATCTTATTTGCCTATTTTTTGAATGTCAGGTACAACTTATAAATGAGGTGATGACTATTTATGCATTGTTGTCAAGTTATAGCATGTGAGTAGGTCCTATTCTTGTGATTATTACTTTCTTTGATCATATTACCCTTTTTTAGACTAGATGCTTGTTATGTTGAGCGCTTATATCATGTTTATGAAATTGGCATTGATTGAGTATTAACTCAAAGATGAGGTTGATATTGTGGAATCAAATGTTGAAATAAGATTTGTTAATGTCATTTCTATCTCCATGTTATTATTGTTACTTGTTATTGGTGAGGGTGTGTGTAAAAGAACGAAAGATGATGTCGTGCCATATTTTGTGAGTGATAATGCACGGAGGGTGATGCAGTTCTACATCGTGAATGTTAATACACGAAAGGTGATGTTGTGCCATGTTATGAGAAAGTTAATGCAGAAAGGGTGATGTCATGTCATTTCTATTGTTTCATATGCTAAGATTGAGAGTAAAAGCACGAAGGGTGATGCCATGCAGTTTCCTTTACCATTTTTACTTGTCTATCTGGTTAAGGCACAGTGATTGATCAAGTCTTTATCACTACTTTGTTTCTTTACCTTGTGATCCCCTCAGCATGTCCCCCTCTCAATATTGCTTGTCTTGTTCTCCCTTTACTATTGCCATTGGTATATGTATGGTTATACTACGCAAGATGTTTACGGGTGTCTTGTTTAGCCTCGTCACTACTTCGCCGATGTTAGGCTTGACACTTGCCAGTACATGGGGTCAGTTATACTGATACTGCACTCTGAACTTCTTGTGCAGATTTTGGTGTCGGTCCGAGCTGATCTTGAGACTAGCTGCTGACTTCATTCCATGGGATATCTAAGGTAGATCTGTCGTCGTTCACAGACCCTGGAGTCCCCTTCAAGCTATTCAGTTTACTGTTTCTTTTAATTCAAAAATAGATGTACCTTCTTTCTGCCAGTTACTTGTACTGAATCTTAATTGGTTCACGAATTGTCACACCAGATTCTTGGTAGTTGAGTATAAATATTATGGTTGTTACTAATTTTTGCACTTTTATAACTTGTTATGGCTTAGTTTTGTTAATTACTAAATGGTTTAAGAATTTAGTTTAACAATCTCTAATGTTGGCTTGCGTAGCAAGTGAAATGTTAGGCGCCATCATGGTCCAGACGCTTGAAATTTCGGGTTGTGATAGAATTTTAGGCAATTAAAGACTAGAAGGTTGCAACTACAAATTTGGGACTTTGACAGTGAATTCCAAAAACTACGACTCAGAAATCGATGAGAAAAGAGTTTGCATGTATGTGATCAAATTGAAATCGAGATTTAGATCTAACAAATTTATAGGGATGAATCAAAACTTGTAGCGTCGCTCTGATACCATATCAAATTCACCCATGGAATAGTGACTCAGACCTCAACTAAGCTTCGAAGAGGCTGAGCTTCAATGGTTGAGAGGGCTTAGCCCTTACGCCATGAGAGATAGAGAAGAACGGAGAAGAAGGCAGAGAGAGATGAACATTTTAGAATGTAATTGCTCAATTCACTTGACTGAAAAATTGAGTGGAGTTCCCACTATATACACGGATAGAATGACAAACCAACTAACTAACTGACAAATGTTAGCTACTCCACTAAATTAACTAACTAGCTAATGACTTAGGCTAAGTGAGATAAAATAGATAATTAATCTTAACACTAATAGTATTAGCTAAAATTATTAAAACTTCTATATCAAAATTTGATATTATTTATCCAATATTAAATGTTGGATAGTAATTTATCCTTGTTCCTATCCGAACTACCCCCAAAATTTTAGATTTTACTTTATTCAAAGTGCCACGACCCAAATTCACTACGGGTCGTGATGGCACCGGACATCACTGTCAGACCGGCCAATTAGATTACCAATAAATTTTTTATTTTAATACCTTTGAAAATCTAAGGTTTTTCTTCCATTTTTGTATGAATGAAATTTCACCACTAGAATTCAAATTTAAAATAATAATTGTTAGAATAAATCCACTGTGAACCCTCCTAGAAACCCGGTGTCACAAGTACATGAGTAACTACAGATAAAGACATAAGATACAACCTTTGTCCGGATTACAGTGGCCAGGAAATAAGTAATAAAAGTACAGAAAGGAGTTACGCTAGCTGCGGGTCGCCTCGCAAGTTGCAGCTCACCTAGTCCCAGAGATGTCCATGCTGCTACGCCAGTAGGCTGCTAGAAATGTATATGTACTTGTGCAACAAAAATACACATAAGTGTAGTATGAGTACGTAATCAACGTGTACTCAGTGAGTATCTCGCCTAATCCCAAAGGAGTAGAGACGAGATTGTCGACTTCGACACTTACTAGAGGTCCACTAACCGCGTAATAAAATGTGGGAAAAATATGGATTTTATAACTATTCTATCTCACAAGGTAGAAAAACAGGTAAACACCTTTAACAAGTAATCAAAGATTTTCAAGCCTACACTTTATTATCTTATCAATTTACATCAATCCACGGAGGGCCATTTCATATTTAAAATTTCTCAAGTGAAAAATAACATACGCAAATCATACCGAGGCGACGGCCCGAACCAATAGAAATATAAATTGTGCACTGCCCAGGGTCGAACTACGCGAACCATAGATGCATCTATTACCCCGCTCGCGAATCATCCATGAGACGCGGTCAACATAAAATAAACAATCACCTTGCTCGCGAATCATCCATGCGACGTAGGTACACATAAGATATACAATCACCCTGCTCGCGAATCATTCGTGCGACACATGTACACATAATATACACACTCAAGTAGGAAATTAAGAGATCGTCGAGGATAATCCTCTAAATAAACAACGTTCTCTTTTTAACATTTTAGGAAAATTTACTATTAAATCTCTTTTTAAATTCCTTTACCAATTAGAGGTGATCTAAACAGTTCAAACTATCAATGAGTTCATAGTATTCCAAGTATAACATGCTTTCGAGTCCTAAGCTACCCGGACAATAGCATAATAGTAGCTACGCACGGACTCTCGTTACCTCGTGCATGTGTAGCCCTTACAAATAAGAGCACATAACCATTTTACTCGCCTATGGGGTAAGTTCTCTCTCACAGAATTAGAAAGGAGACTCACCTCGCTCCGAACTCGCAATGGGCATTCTACCTCCTTCCGAAAGCTTGAACCACCAAAATTAGCCAATTAAAGACAAACTAATGAGAATATAAACAAATACTTGTTAACAATTCAGATTATACAAGTTTCCAACTCCATTTGGTGAAATGACCAAAATGCCCTCGGGCTCACGTGCCCGAAATACAATATTTCTCGAAGGTAAAGGTTAACCATGACCTTAGAAACTAAAATATATAATTTCCTCCTAATTTCATGCTTCAAATCATGGCTAAAATTCAAGATTATAATTTTCTAGGTTTTCAACCAAAGCCTCAATATTTACACTAATTTTCATGCTTAATCTCATACATAATCAATGTATTTAGCTATAATAGGTGGAAATAACTTACCTCCACATTGTTGATGAAGACCCTCCTTTGAACCATCCAAAAATCGCCAAATGAAGTGAAGAAAATGAGAGAAATGAGCAAAAAATCCGACTTTAAAATAACCACTTTGCCTTCTGCAATTTCCGTTTCTGTGGAATTTTAACCGCCTATGCGGTTTCGCTTTTGCGGATTCATGGCCGCTTTTGAGATCCTGGGCTTGGCCCCATTTTCCGCTTCCGCGATGACCTTTCCCGCTTCCGCGGTTCGCTTCTGCGGACCGCTTGCCGCTTCTGCGGTTCCTAACGATCCGAGGGTTTTCGCTTCTGCGATTATCCTTACCGCATCTGCAGTTCTGCATCAGCGGATCAAGGGCCGCTTCTGCGGTCTTTCCTGCTCTCGCCCTTGTCCGCTTATGTGGTTCTTCTCTCCGCCTTTGCGGGGCCATTTCTGCTGTCCCATTTCCGCAGAAGCGGAAATACCAGCAACTTCGCTCTTCCCAAAATCAAATTTTTGATCCGTTAACCACCCGGAATTCACCCGAGTCCCCCGGGTCCCCAATCAAATATACCAACCGAACCCAAAACATATACGGACTTGCTCAAGGCTTCAAATCACATCAAACAACACTAATTATACCCCAAATTCAAGTTTATGATCTTTGAACTTTCCAACCTTCATCTCTTATGTTTAAACATATCAAATCACGTCCGATTAACCTCAAGTTTTGCTCGCAAATCATATTTAACATTACAGACCTACTCCAACTTTTGGAATTGGATTCTGACCCCGATATCAAAAAGTCAACTCCCAGTCAAATTCCTCAAAAACCTTCAAATGTCTATCTTTAGCCAAATGGCTTCAAAATAATCTACGGACCTCCGAATTCACTTCCGATCGCGCTCCCAACTCCAGAATCACCATTCGAAGTTACTCCCAGTCTCGGAATTCCAAACAAATATCGATAACACTGAATTGCACATCAAGCCAAACTTATAAAATTTCTTCTAAATTGCTAACTTCCACATTAGGTGCCAAAACGCTCCTAGGTTATCCAAAACCCAATCCGGGCATACGCCCAAGTTCAAAATCATCATACAAACTTGTTGGGACCTTTAGATCCCGATTCCGAGGTCGTTTACTAAGAATTCCAATCCTGGCTCTTTCTTTCAACTTTAAGCTTCCGAAATGAGAATTCTCTTCCCAAATTAACTCTGAATTTCTCGAAATCAAATTCCAACAACGCGTACAAGTCATAATACCTGAAATGAAGCTGTTCATAGCCTCCGACTGCCGAACGGAGCGCTAGTACTCAAAACGACCGATCGGATCGTTACACAAAGCTAATTTATGTTATATATTAAAAATTAAAAAAATAAATAAAAAGAAGTTAGACAAAAATGAGCCGAAAGATTATATTGTTGAAAGTAAATTTTAAGTTAATGTCCGTAATATAAGACAATGGACATTTTCTTATCATCTTTATACAATTAAAGTGATTATGAAGATGAAGCCAAATGCAGCTTCAAGGATTTTAGTTGGATCATAGGAGTATAAGATATTTTAGAGTCGACAATTCTAGGTAAATTAAAATTTAACTCATAGCCGATGTACGATACTATCGGCAAATCACTATCTTCTACTAAAACAAATTAAAATCATAAAATAAAAGATAAAAAAGAATATCATTTACTTCTCTTTTACCTGCCACAATCCATCCAAAGAAAAAGAAAGAAATATTGATTATATGCCAGATAACACTCATTTGGTTACGTATATTTTAGTACCATATTTGGTAATTAAAGAATACTTTTTGTTATATATCTTTTATTTTCCCGTATTATAAGGAATTCTAACGAACTTTTGGACGCGAATGACTGTATTTTAAGAGTTTAAAAAATGAAAAATTAGCACGTAGAATAGCACAGAAAATATGAATCTGAAAATCTCTCTTCCAACCACTCTTCTTATGTCATTTGGGACCATCATTTTTTTCCATACATGTGTATCTTTTTGCTTGTAAGCTTCATCTTTGATTAGCAAAGGTTGAAGTCGCTTTTAGACAAATTCATGATTTTTTTAATATCTAAGTGTATTATTAACGTATACCAACAATATGGAAACATGTTATACAAGTGATAATTTAAGGTGTACGCGTAAGTTTATGAATATTTTATACTATCTAATTTACATGTTTGATAAATATTTAAAGAAATTATAAAACAAGTACTTATAAGCTAAAATCAGCTAAAGTCATTAGTGGCCAGCTTATAATCACTATCTTTTAGGGTTTTATCCTTAATATTATTTAATTTGTATTTCTTAAAATACCTTTTACAAAATAAAACCCTTAATTCCTTCATCATTTCGTTTCTGCATTCATCTTTTTGCGTATACCTTTTAATTTATATTTTGTGTAGATAGTTTTCTTGACATGTCGGTTATATTAAAACAAAATCTTATCAACAACTTTTACCAAACGGGCTAATTGCTTTTTATCAAATTTAATACTTTATCAACGTACATAACTGCTTATTTTTAAAATTAATTTCACGTTCTTTTACAACATTTGATATTTATCAGCTGCTTTTGACTAGTTATTTAACCCAAGCAGGCTCTTATTTGAGCATTCAAGAGCATTTTAATGTAATGAAGACCAATCATCACTGTCACAATCCAAAATTCACTAATTATGATGTCACCTAATACAATTCGCTAGATAAGCCAACTATAATATTCAATTCCCATAATATTTAATTAGGCAGTTTAGACAAGAGAATTATTTAAATCTTACACACTTTCTCAAAGACCGGTATTACAAATCATGAGTTTCTAAGAATAGAGTTTACAAAGTTGATATAAAATAAATACATCTTCTGTTTGAAAAGTACGTAAACAGAGTTTTGTAAAATTAAGGCTACCATGAACAAGAGACAGCTACAACAGGAACGCATGTACGCCTTCAAATCCAGCAACCATCAAACACGGCAAACATCGTCATATGGGATCTGCACGCAATGTGCATGAAATGCAGTATAAGAACAACCAACCCCATGTATTCAAAATGTAACAAACCTAACCTCATGTTGAAAGCAATCACGAGCTGGAACATAGGTTGGGTCCAACACCAATTAACCAACAGCGGTTCATACAACGTAGAGCATACAAACAAGAAAATAATCTCAGAGATTAAAATATATTCATCTTTTGCACAGTTTTCCAAAAATAGTTTCATTTTTTAAGGATATCTCTTGAAACCCAAATCCATTATCGAAATCATCAAAAATATTTGAGATAGTTTGAAAACTGTAATTTTCCTGAAATATCCTTTCCACCTTAAAAACATTTCATTTCAACAACAACAACAACAACAACTACCCAGTATGTTCCCACAAAGTGGGGTCTGGGGAGGGTAATACGTACACAGGCCTTACCCCTACCCGAAAGGGTAGAGAGGCTGTTTCCGGCCGACCCTCGGCTCAGAAAAAGAGAGAGAAAATCAACAAACAAAACAAAACAAAACAATGTTAGTAAATTCAGGATAAATCAAATAAATAATTATCTAAACATAAAACCAAAAGTAGAATGACATGCAATAATACCAATCGGTTACTACCATAAGAGGCACAACACAATACATTAATTAACTATAGAGATCGCTACCAAACCCCACTCAGCCCCTAACCGAAGTACTAAGAATTCTAGAAGGCCCTACCCTACAACCCTAATACTAGACCTCCAAACTTTCCTATCAAGGGTCATGTCCTCGGAAATCCCCATTCTAGCCATATCCCGCCTAATCACCTCACCCCAATACCTCTTAGGCCTCCCTCTGCCTCGACTCGCGCCAACCACCGCCAGTCGCTCACAACTCCTCACCGGTGCATCAGGGCTTCTCCTCCGCACATGCCCAAACCACCTGAGTCTCGCTTCTCGCATCTTCTCATCCACCGGGGCCACCCCCACCTTCTCCCGAATAACTTCATTCTTAATCTTATCTAATCTGGTGAGCCCGCACATCCACCTGAGCATCCTCATCTCCGCAACTCTCATTCTCTGGACATGAGAGTTCTTCACGAGCCAGCACTCCACCCCATACAACATGGCAGGTCTAACCACCGCTCTATAAAACTTTCCCTTGAGTTTCTGTGGAACTTTCTTGTCACACAAGACTCCTGATGCGAGCCTCCACTTCAACCACCCCGCTCCTATACGGTGAGTGACATCCCCGTCAATCTCTCCGTCCCCTTGAATCACCGATCCAAGATATCTGAAACTGTCCCTCTTGGCTATGACCTGAGATCCCAGCTTCACGTCCCAGCCTACTTCGCTCGACTCGGCGCTAAACTTGCACTCTAGATATTCCGTCTTAGACCTGCTTAGTTTAAAACCCTTAGACTCGAGGGTCTGTCTCCAGACCTCCAACCTCGCATTAACACCAGCCCTCGTCTCGTCTATCAAGACTATGTCGTCAGCAAAGAGCATACACCATGGCACATCCCCTCGAATATGGCGAGTTAGAGCATCCATTACCAAGGCAAATAAGAGAGGGCTTAACGCAGATCCTTGATGTAGCCCCATAACCACCGGAAAATGGTCCGAGTCGCCACCCACCGTCCTAACCCTAGTCTTGGCTCCTACATACATGTCTTTGATCACTCTGATGTAGGCTTCTGGCACGCTCTTCGCCTCCAAGCATCTCCACAGAACCTCTCTAGGGACCTTATCGTACGCCTTCTCCAAGTCGATAAACACCATATGCAGGTCCTTCCTCTTATCCCTGAACGGTTCCACCACCCTCCTCGCAAGGTGGATAGCTTCTGTAGTAGAGCGACCCGGCATGAAACCAAACTGGTTCACAGATATAGATGACATCTCCCTCACCCTCGCCTCGATCACCCTCTCCCAGACCTTCATGGTGTGACGCCGTCACTGACCACATTGCGTCCGCTTCCCCAGAGCTACTCCAAGCTCCCCCATCAACTAGCTTCCTCTCCAGCTCCCGGGCTTTCTCCTTAGTCAAAGTTCCCCATCTAATCCGCGGTCGGCCCCGAGAACCCCTCCTCTTCCTCTTCACCCAGAGACCTACATCCATCACTAGGAGAACATTTCATTTCCTTTCCAAGTAATAAGTGTGAAATACCACTGTATGCCCACATATCATTGCGTGTTAAAAGTCATGAATCATGCGATACCATACAACATGAGAAAAATGCATCTCTATGCATGTATGTCATATATGCATGCCAATGACATGTATCTCAGAGATTAATCGTGTACTCACACTCTTATAGTACTCAACCTCATTGTATCACACTTTTTACTCATCATACTTAACCATTCGGTACTGTATATGACCCACACGGCCTATTAAAATCGATCCCGTAACATATACAACACTAACTATAAGTCACCTAGTACTGAGGAATAAGGGCAGTCCAACCGTGTACAGAAATCTATCTCCAAGTATCAAGTACTTCAGAAAAGCCCATGTCCAGGAAAATCCGTCTCGAAAAATATATAATACTGGTAACAAATCACCTAGTACCGAGGAAAAAGAGTAATCCAACCCTGTGGAGAAATCTATCTCTAGACATCAAATACTTCGGATAAATCCATGTCCAGGGAAATTCATCCCTCAATAATGTCATCAGCAACTATTAGGGATGTGTAGACTCTGGAGGGGTTCCATTTGCCCAAGCACTATAATAAGCCAATCATGCAGTAAATCAAAAAATATTGTGGTGTGCAACCAGATTCTATAACTATTACTCATAACCAGGCTCTCGTCTCACTTAGTCATTAATCTCTCCAGTCCCACCCACGAGTTGACAATATCATGAAAATTTACCCGGAATAGTGATATGATGTATCAATAAGTAACAACTGGGCTGAGATATGATATGAATGCATGAATATGATTGAGTGCGATATATCAATGCAATCGATTAGATGGTAACAATAAACGACCACTAGGTGTCCCAACAATATCAACATAAAACCTAAACATGATATCTAGCATGATGTACAATTCAATAACTTTATCACATGGTGAAAAATACAAATATCAGCAAAGTGGGCCAGTGAACAACAACAACAACAACAACAAAGGCCCAATATAATCCCACAAGTGGGGTCTGGGGAGGGTAATATGTACGCAAACCTTACCTCTACCCCGAGGGGTAGAGAGGCTATTTCTAAGAGTCCATCGGCTCAAGAAAGTGGGCTACTAAACAGTGCCCTGGAAATAACAGAGTCAGAACTCACATAGTGCAGGCCCACATGCCTGTCATCTAGCATGTTTGTCACCTCAACACCAATCACATAATATATAACTCGGGGTTTTATACCTTCGGCGCTAATTTTAGAAGAGTTACTTCTCTTAAATAAGCTAATTCGACACCAAGCAAGCCAAGTGATGTTCCACGAATGCTATCATGTGAGCTCCGACTTCTGAACCACTTGAAACTAATAAAAACAACTTAAATACATCAAACATGCTATAGGAACCAATCCTAATCGAAAAAGGTCGAATCTTTAATCAAAAGCCCAAAACGGTCAAAAAGCCCAACCTGGGCCCGCACATTGGAACCTAACAAAACTCACAAATCCGTTAACCCATTCAGTTATGAGTTCAACAATACTATTTTTTATTCAAATCCGACTCTGAATCAATGTTCAAATCTCAAAAATTCATATTATGAAACTTTAGGTCAAAATCCCCTTTCTTCTTTAAAATTCATCAACCAAAAGCTAAAATTAAAAATAGATTCACAAAATATAACCAAAATCGAGTAGAGAACACGTACCCCTATTCATATGTTGCAAATCACCTCGAAATTGCCTAATTCCAAGCTCCCCAACTCAAAATATATTAAATACACAAAACCATTGTTTTAACAATGGTCAACCTCCTTGTGCCAAAAGATCTCGAAACTACTATTGATGCCTCCAATGTATTCCTTGTGAAATTCTAGTCAAGTTAGGCTCTTGAATTACTTTATTTGACATTATATTGAAGGTCATATGTTGGTTTCAATATTTAAAAATATTGCAGATTTTTGAATACACCGTTAGTGGCAATTTCGTAATTAATCTAAAAACTCTATCAACCAATTCTTAGTAAAATGACCATAAAATCTTCATACGAAGTCCAAGTTTGACGATTCTTTGTGTTATGGCTCCGTAATTACGATATAGATTTTTTGCTTCAATAAAAAAAAAATCGGAGCGCATTTGTTCAATGTAGTATCATTTATGCTTGAATAAACGACGTCGAAACATAAGAAATTAAAAACGAGCGCAACACAACCCAAACCTATATGAAACTCACCTGAGCCCCTCGAGACCCCGTACGAACATACCAACAAGTACCATAATATTACACTTGAGGCCTCAAATCATGCATAACAACATTGAAATGATGAAACGCACCCAAATCAAACTTAGTGAACTTTTAACTTCCAAAAACTCGCGTTGAAACATATCAAATCAACTCGGAATAAAATCAAATTTTGCACACAAGTCCTAATACGTCATACGGAGCTACTCATACCCCCAAAGTACCAAGCGGAATGCAAATACTCAAAACGACCGATCGGGTCGTTACAATCCTCCTCCCAATCCATCCCGCCAAAGAAAGGAAAAACAATTGAAAAAAGGGGAAAGAGGTGTTTCGAAAGTCAATGGAACATTTAGTAAAACCATGTTGTTATTACTATTTATTGTATTTCCACAATGTGGTTATGTCTACATCTTGGTTTCTTGAGGAGGTGCAACATTTTAAGGGTTCAAAACATGCAAAATAATAGCATTATGAATTAGCACTTAGAAAAATTAATGCTAGTATCTCTTCCAACCACTCCTCTTATGTCATTCAGTACTACTATTTTACTTTTTTTTTTTAAAAAAAAATTACATATGTATCTTTTTACACTCAAACCGTCATCTTTGATTAGCAAGGATTGATGTTTCTTACGCAAAATTCATGCTTTTACATAGATATTGTAACATGAAAGTTTTATCAACATGTTAAAAGCTCTTATAAAAGTAATTCTTCCTAGCACTCAAGAACATGTTAATAATTTTATAAAGAAAGCGTACCATGTGATGCAGGACTCTAACAACCCACTCCCCCCACCCCCACCCCCACCCCCACAAACCCCCAACAAAGAAAAAAATAAACACTAGAAAAAGAAGGAATTGGACAAGCTACCTCCCAAGTCAATGGAACAATTAGTAAAAACACCATGTCATAGCTACTTATTAATAATGTTCTTCCACTATGTGTACAGCTTTAGTGATGCTGAGATGAATGTAGTGGTAATCTAGTAGGGCCATTGTTGGAGATTTGCTTAAGTACTAAAAGAAGTTAATTTTCAACTTTCCCATATTTTAAAAGATTAAAAAAACATGTCATATGGACCAACTCATAAGGGTACTTTACTTATCATTTTGGTTCACTAACAAACAATCTTATAGCTGGACGTAATGGTGCTATCCAACAATTAAAATCACTAAATCCAACAAATTAATAACTAGATCATAAAATGATTAAGTTTTAAATTTCTATTAAGTCCCTCAAAAACACATTACTTAGTCTCAAACAAAAAGGAAACACAAGTATTTAACTAGTGAATGCTTTTTCAAGAGAGTGTCTACTATTCAAATTTCATGAGGATTTCTTTCTTTTACGACTACTATTTGCTTCTTTATTCGAAAACATCTTTACTCTGCTTTTCTACATAGGAAAAGGATATATAGAGCTAACTTTAGCAGAAACATCATTGGTTCTTTTGGTCTCCTTGTCTTTCATTTTTATCTTCAAGAGTAGCTTTTATTCCAAAAAGTAAATACCTGAATTTTCTTGGGATTTTCGTCGATGTTTGTTTAGCTTTCTTCTTTTCTCTTTATCTTATCATATTTGTTAGTTGAAGAATATAGTATTACAAGAATAAAGAAGTGAAGTTTGAGGTGAGTCAAACTTTTTTTTCCTTGTCCTCATGTCATGTGTCTCAGTGTGTAGAACCAGAAATCTTTCCGTATGTTAAGCATAAAACTAGCTAGCTACAGGACAGAATTCAGCACCCTTGAGTAAGTAAATTAATTAAAATAATAAGTGCATGACATGTATTTTTATAAAAAAATTTATCAATTGCTCATGATTTAATTTTTGTAGGGAAATGACACCGAAAATAATAACAATAATAATACTGCAATAATATTATTTACGAGCGGATACACGGACTGGCTTGAGTCGTGCTAGGCACCGTCCTAAGAAACTATTTCAGCAATGTGAAATATTTTCCTAGTATTAAACAAGTCTACCTCTATTAGGGAGGATACAAGAATCAGCAAAATTAAATAATACACAAATTCAGCTAGTAGAAAAAAAGGAAGATCAAATAATGTAATGTTAATTAAATATTATAGAAAAGGAATTGGTAGGAAGAAGAGAGAGACGTAGGAGAAGGATGTCTGATCATTGAAATTGGCTTAAAGGTGTCACGACCCCAACCACGGTCGTGATGGCGCCCAACACACTACTAGGCAAGCCCGACCAATTTAACAATCTTAACCCTTCTTTATACAGTTCATGATCCAATTAACACAAATAATTACTAAGTCATAATACTGAAACTCTGAAATATAGTTAAAACATGCGGAAGACCCAAGTAGAAATACCACTACTACACCGCCCGAAGAATCCGGTGTCACAAGTCTGAGCATCTAATAAACGAATGTCAACCTGCTACATATCGTTTTAAAGAAATGCGAAAAATAAAGCAATAAGATAGGTGGAAAGATCAGGACTGCGGACGTCATGCAGCTACCTTGATGCTCCCGGATATAATGCTTGACAGAGAAAGTCTCACTCAGCCTTAGTGGGTGCACCTAGATCTACACACAAGGTGCAGGGAGTAATGTGATTACTTCCAGCCCAAAGAGTAATAAACACAAATAAAGGCTGAGAGGAAGAAATCCAGGATATGCACAATGTAAGCTATAAATATAGCAGTTCAATCCAGATAATATCAACTCAATAAACCAATAAAAACAATGATGATGCAACAGATAAGTAAATGAATGACAATCAGTTAAGAAATGTAATAAATAGTAAGGTACTCTCTAGTACCCGTTGCGGCGTGCAGCCCGCTCCATTTATTTATCGTCGACGGCGCTCACTAGGGTGTGCAGACTCCGGGAAGGGCCCCTTATGGCCCAATCGCAGTATCAAGCCATCTCGTGGCATCCATTAGGCCCTAAGCCTCATATCAATATCAATATAATACTGATGCAGCACGCAGCCCGATCCACATATCACTGCGGCACGCAGCCCGATCCACATATCGTTGTGGCGCGCAGCCTGATCCACATATCGCTATGGCGTGCAACCCGGTCCATATCTCGTTGCGGCGTGCAGCCAGATCTATATCGTGTTGTGGTGTGCAGCCCGATCTACATCTCGTTGCGGCGTGTAGCCCAATCCATATCTCGTTGCGGCGTGCAGCCCGATCCATATCTCGTTGCGGCATGCAGCCCAATCCATATATCTTTGCGGCGTGCAGTTCGATCCATATGTATAGTCCAGAATCATATAAGCCCCTCGGGCATAATAATATATAAATATTCAGCCCAAACTTCATTAGAAATATTATTTAAGTTCCAAGTTTTGAGAAAAATGGCTGAGTTTGCAAGACAGTATTAAATATTAGGAATAGTTCGATTATATGTAAATATGGTAAGAAACCAGTAATAGCAATCCCTGAAGGATTCAATCAGTTGGCACAAGGCTTAACTACGACAATTAATCCATTGTTATAAGGATGCCAACTAAGCTTCAATCAATTAGGTAATTATTTCATTAAGCAGGATAAACTAAGTCGCAATCCCCAACGGTTCTCTACTCCTCGCCCGGTATCTGGCGTGCAAGTCACCTCAATATAGCACTACGATATGCAAATTCGGGTTTCAAACCCTCAACACAACATTTATATCTATTACTAACCTCAAGCCGGCCAAAACCTAGCTCGCTATGTCTTTGCTTCTCAAATCGACCTCCTCGTGCGTCGAATCTCTATAATATCCACTGATTTTCTTTCTTAAAAATTGCATCAGAAGCTTTTTCCCGTTCAAAAATTGGAAGAAAACTCAACCAGCTCATTATAGGTATACTTTTCGCGCGTTTACTGCTCGCAATGGATTCCTTATGAAATTCTAATGAATTTAAGCTTTTGAATCACTCAATTTGACCTTATAATGAAGGAGATATGTAGGTTTTAAGATTTGCAAATAATGCAGGTTTTTAACACGCCGTCATGGACAATTTCGTCATTAACCTGAAAATCTGGGCAAGCTTGATAAAATGGCCATAAAATCCTCATACAATGTCCAAATTTGATGATTCTTTTTGCTACGGACCCGTAATTACAATACGGATCTAATTCTTCATTCAAAATAGTGATTGTAACTCATTTGCTTAATATGATATCATTTATGCTTGAACAAACAACGTCGAAGCATAAGAAAAACGAGCACAACGCAGCCCAAACCTATCTGAAACTCACCCGAGCTCCTCGGGACCTCATACGAACATACTAACATGTCACGTATGATCATTCAAACTTAGTTGCACTCTCAAAACACCAAAACTAACTTCAAAACACCAAATTTATATCGGATTCAGGCCTAAATTGTTCTAAAACTTTCGAAACACGCATTTGATCAAAAAATCAACCAAATCACCTCCGAATAAACAGAAATTTTGCAAACACATCCCAAATCACCTAAAGAGGCTACAGCAACTCTCCAAATTCCATTCCGAGACTCGGATCAAAATCTCACCTATCAACCGAAATTCGTCAAAATACTAACTTCGGCAATTCAAGCCTAATTCTACACCAGACCTCCAAAATCACTTCCGATCACACTCCTAAGTCACAAATCATCCCCTTTAGCTAACCGAATCGTCGGAACCCATATCCGAGCCCTCTGACTCATAGGTCAACATCCAGTTGAGCTTTCCAAAACAAGCCTTCCTTGAAAAGACTAAGTGTCTCATTTCCTTCCAAAATCAACCCAATTCAACTTGTTCACACAAGACACTGATAATGAATCATAGAGAAGCTTGAAATGGGGGAAACGGAGTGGTTCTCATGAGACGACGGATCGGATCGTCATATCCTCCCCAACATAAACAAACGCTCGTCCTTGAGCGTACCTAGAGTTGTCCTAGAAGCCAACCAATACCTGAATGACCTTACCAAGCATATACTCGGGGGTGATCCCACGTCACCCTATCTCGTATAGATCCGATAACACAACATAGCTGAAATTTCACAATCCATCTAGTCAATAAACCATAGAACCACATTGCACTTTTCGAAATCATACACAAGATCACAACCTCACATCTATACTCACAATAAACCCGAACCAACTGTAATAACCCATACCTGCAACCTCAGGTGCAATCATATGATATACCACATAACCCAAACACTCAAAATGATAACTTCTATTCACAGCAGTCACCCACAACACCCGAATACCGATAAAAAACCTCTTATCAACGAAGATCTTATTCCAATACTTTCATATATTGCCTACGATAAATGAAACATGCAATAAACTATAACCATCTCAAGGTCAGCCATTCATGAAGTCACTTCTCTTTTTGGCTAACACCACAGCAGATATCCGGGCCGTACCTCGATATTATCCTTCTAACCAGCTGAATTCCAATCCGTTCGCATTCATTAATGACTCAAATGATCTCCTCGAATCCAACACACCACTCCAATAACATGACACATCAATGCAGGCTTAAGCCACGACTTGCATATTTTGTGCGCCAATAAGGAATGACCTGAACATACTCAAATCATGAAGATGACCAAAACGAAAGAGCTGTACCGCAAGCTCATCAGTACCATCACAATACAAAGCTGAGATCATGTTTCATATCATAGAAATAGAACACATGAATCTACCCTAAAAGGTCATAACTCTATGTAGCCTCGCTACAAATGCGCGATCATAACCAAACACTATTACACCTGAAACACCTCAAGTCATTATGATCAAATCGACAGCCACGCACAATTTGATGTCTGGAACCAAAGAAATTTATTACATCCACAGTGAAACAAATAACATATCCCACGCAACCCGATAGGTCATAACCAGTTCTCCATTTATAGAGCAACACCCAATTACTCTTCCCGCTCGACTTTAACTATGAATCCCCAATAGAACCGCACCACATGTTCCCATAACTAACAAATCATAACATCTCACAACACCGAAAAGCAACTCATCACTAACAAGCTTAATAATGATCAAATCAACCTATCCCTCAACAATACAATTCAGGGAAAACCAAGCTAAACATTTATCCACGTCGGCCTACAAATGAACTCATTACCAAGAAAGCCTGAAGCTGCTCCTTCCACTACTATAACTTCTGCCGGAGCTGTACAATACGATGCCCGACACCAAATCAATATCAAAATCCACAACCTCGCCCAGGGACATGCCCGCCGAAAAGTCCCTTAACACCGAAACGGAACCAATGGTAGAAACTTCTACACTAACATCCATCAAGAAGGCCCAAGTAAGAAAATCAATCCTTCCCAGTCGTCTGCTGGGTCTTTGAAAAATAAACCACTCTACAAGAACATAATCCAATGCATCTCGCCACTCAACCTGTAGCATTTTCGACATAGCACGTAGCGCAATAGTTCAGAATTACCTAACACTAAGACAACCAGGCTGAATTTTAACATCACATCCAAAACTAACATACCAGCAAATAAAGATCCACTCGAGCCTCCAAATCCCGATAACCTCTAAACGGTGTTGAATAGAGATGATCCACAACCACGACATAACTTGTACATGAGAACTCCCAGTCTCTAACTCTATATAGCACACGAATCATCATACCTGATCCCAATTTTGCCGTTCGAACGTATACCACACCTTAAATACCCCATCACTCCATGATAGATACTTTAAAATTTCTTGTGCCACCAATTTATCCAACAAGAAAATGCCACAATATTACCGAAGTATCATCAATTTAATCACATTACCCTTTTTTTTAGACATATACTCTCGTCAAATCGCTTCCAATTAGCAGCACCATTTCCTTGATTATCTGAGGCTACCCGTTGCCTAAGAGTTTTATGAACTTCTTTTCAGAACTGAACTGAAACTTCGTACATGCAAATGTCGATCCTCCACAACATACCGCATAGACCATACCATCCGAGGATACCAAGAAAACGTTTACGTCCCTTCCAAGCTACAGACATCTACGCACTCAACTAGTCAAGAACTTCCATTGATCCCATCTAGAAGAAAAATTATTACATATTTCATGTTTCTCATATTCGTAGAAAATGCACCTCTTCAACCACGGTACAAATCAACAAGAACTCTCTCATTTCCGTTTGCATAAATTAAACTGCCAGGACAAAATCCTTCTAACTCGACCAAGCTAAGAAAGCCATCGAAACCTATGAGCATTGCTGCAAAATACCTGTAAGAACCTATTACCTCAAACACACACAAAGAATTAATCATATCCTTACCATACCGATTTGGTCTACTATCAAGTTAATCCATCTATCAAAGTTTCCTTCTTATTCATTTTCAACTTGATATTCCCCCTTGTTGTACCACCACAGTTCCTCAACCCAGGCTCACTACATAAGACCCAAGCACAAAACCACACTGTCTAAGACCCATAAGCCATTGAATCCTCTCTCAAATATTCCCAGAAACACCACATTCCAAAATCTGAAGAACTTCCTGCAAATCTAAATCGGTTACCTTTACTTTCCAGATATTGATACATAGAATCTCATAATTAACATAAAATACCCCAAGTCTTGACCTTTCCCAATGAAAACATAGTCTCTAACCACATACACAACCTTAAGGCACCTGATTGTTACATGTAGAATCTTGAACAAATTAAAACCAATCTCGAGAGTCATTTACTTCTTATTCAAACTGCAATTCACCTGATCAATCGAACATAACCACCCGTGCCTCAGTAGCACTCTAATACCGCAGAATATGACCTCATTCCAATACAAACAAACATTTTCCTGCTCCATGCACCGAGCATTCTTTACCAATAACAGCTTAAGACATTCTGTAATTCTCACACATCTATGAAGCACCATATAACCTTTGTCAAAATTTTGCTTCACTCGTGCCATCCTCGGCTTATTTTACACAACCAGAACCGATTCGCCAGCATGCCTCAAATCGGAACCAACATAGCACATAACCATACAATTAGCTAATCAATAGCAAACTCCCCAACTTGGATCGAAGCCATAGATCAAAACACTCCCAACAACTCATAACGCACATACTCCATTGCTGCCTTAATACAAAAGTGAGATTAAAATCAATCATTCATAATCTTGTAGAGACACAAATCATCTAGATTTTTTTAACTCTTCTGCAAAACTCGCATTCACTCACACAACAGTTGAGCTCACTCTCTAGGCGATCTAATTTGGATGTCAACATATTTTCTTTACTTGTAAATGAGATCTTCTAATAGATAACATAAGGATCACACAATGTTAGAACACTCCGCAGGAGATGACCCACCTGCTTTGCCTCCAACTACCATTTTTGTATACCTTCCACCGTCCTAAATTGTACGCAGTCACTTAGTCTTTCTAGGTCTGAACTTATACCGAAATATAAAATTTTTACTTCACACTCAATTGGAAACATGAAAAGATTCTTCATGTGCCCATAACTCGGGTTATACCTCGAATCGCAATGGAATTCAAACACCTAATAGTTCTTCTATCGTCCAGCAGGCCTTCCTCATCACCTCCAAGTCACATAGATGCACCTTGTAGCACTAACATACTCACCACGTAGCTAACCAACTGTCACTCCCATTAATAGGGGCAATTCAAACATATAAGTTCGAAACACTTGCTTACACAATCATCACCTCGGTGCTCAAGCCATAGGAAAACATCCGGCCTCAAGTCCTCCAGACTGGACCAACATAAACTCACATAGATTACATCTCGCCCCTTGATCGGGGAATCACAAGCCATCAAGGCACATATGATATTGAGCGCTCATACGCGCGTATGAACACGTGGAAGGAATTTCAAGAGTTTATTTTCAAGTTGAATCAAAGATACACGATAAGAATTCAAGAATGTGAAGTTTTCCTAAAGGTTATGCTGCCTCTCGCGGATAAATACAGACATCTCCGTACTGATCCGCGAGACTCTACAAAACCAGCTAATGACTCGTGAGACCTAGTAACCTTGGCTATGATACCAACTTGTCACAACCCCAACCCCGATCGTGATGGCGCCCAACACACTGCTAGGAAAGCCCGAACAATTTAACAACCTTAACACTTCTTTATACAGTTCATGATCCAACTAACACAAATAATTACTAAGTCATAATACTGAAACTCTAAAATATAGTTAAAACATACGAAAGACCTAAGCAGAAATACTACTACTACACCGCCCGAAGAATCCGGTATCACAAGTCTGAGCCTCTAATAAACGAGTGTCAACCTACTACATATCGTTCTAAGGAAATACAGAAAAAAAAATAAGCAATAAGATAGGTGGGAAGATTAGGATTGCGGACGTCATGCAGCTGCCTTGATGCTCCCGAATATAATGCTCGACAAAGAAAGTCTCACTCAGCCTTAGTGGGTGCACCTAGATCTGCACACAAGATGCAGGGAGTAATGTGAATACTTCCAACCCTGTGAGTAATAAACATAAATAACGGTTAAGAGTAAAAAATCCTGGATATGCACAATGTAAGCTATAATTACAGCAGTTCAATCCAGATAATATCAACTCAATAAACCAATAAAACAATGATGCTACAACAGATAAGTAAATTAATAACAATCAATTAAGAAATGAAACAAATAGTAAGGTACTCTCTAGTACCCATTGCGGCGTGCAGCCCGCTCCATTTATTTTTTATCGACGGCGCTCACTTGGGGTGTGCAGACTTCGAGAGGTGCCCCTTACGGCCCAAGCGCAATATCAAGCCATCTTGTGGCATCCATTAGGCCTTAAGCCTCATATAAATATCAATATAATACTATTGCGGCATGCAGCCTGATCCATATATCGCTGCAGCGCACAACCCGATCCACATATCGCTACAGAGTGCAACCCGATCCATATCTCGCTGCGGCGTGCAACCCGATCCATATCTAGCTGCGACGCGCAGCTCGATCTACATCTCGCTACGACATGCAGCCTTATTCATATCTCGCTGCGGCGTGCAGCACAATCCATATCTCGCTGCGGTATGCAGCCCTATCCATATCTCGCTGCAGCATGCAGCCCGATCCACATGGGTAGTCCAGATTCATATAAACCCCTCGGGCATAATAATATATAAATATTCAGCCCAAACTTCATTAGAAATATTATTTAAGTTCCAAGTTTTGAGAAAAATGGCTGAGTTTGCAAAATAGTATTAAATATTAGGACTAAGTTTGATTATATGTAAATATGGTAAGAAACCAATAATAGCAATCCCTGAAGGATTAATCAGTTGGCACAAGGCCTAACTACGACAATTAATTCATTTTTATAAGAATATCGACTAAGCTTCAATCAATTAGGTAATTATTCATTAAGCGGGACAAGCTAAGTCACAATCCCCAACGGTAATCTACCCCACGCCTGTTATCCGGCGTGCAAGTCACCTCAATATAGCACTACGATATGCAAATTTAGGGTTTAAAACCCTCAACGCAGCATTTACATCTATTACTAACCTCAAGCCGGCCAAAATCCTATCTCGCTATGTCTTTGCCTCTTAAATCGACCTCCTCGTGCGTCAAATCTCTGTGATACCCACCGGTTTTCTCTCTTAAAAATTGCCTCAGAAGCTTCTTCCCGTTCAAAAATTTGAAGAAAACTTGACCTACTCATTAAAGGTATATTGTTCACGCATTTTGCTACTCCCAATGGATTCCTTGTGAAATTCTAATGAATTTAGGATTTTGAATCACTCAACGTAACCTTATAATGAAGGAGATATGTAGGTTTTAAGATTTTCAAATAGTGCATGTTTTTAATACGTCGTCAGTGGCAATTTCGTTATTAACATGAAAATCTGGACAACCTTGGCAAAATGGCCATAAAATCCTTATACAATGTCCAAATTTGACGATTCTCTTTGCTATGGGTCCGTAATTACTATACGGATCTAATTATTTATTCAAAAAAGTAATCGGGGCTCATTTGTTAAATATGATATCTTTTATCCTTGAAGAAACAACGTCAAAGCATAAGAAAAACGAGCACAACGCAGCCCAAACCTGTCTGAAACTCACCCGAGCTCTTCGGGACCGCATACGAACATACTAACACGTCACATATGATCATTAAAACTTCGTTTCACTCTCAAAATACCAAAACTAACATCAAAATACCAAATTTACATTGGATTAAACCCTAAATTCTTCTAAAACTTCCGAAACATGCATTTGATCAAAAACCCAAACAAATCTCCTTCGAATAACCAGAAATTTTGCACATACAACCCATATCACCTAACGAAGATAGAGCAACTCTCGGAATTCTATTCCAACCCTCGGATCAAAATCTCTCCTTTCAATTGGAATTCGCCAAAATACTAACTTCGCCAATTCAAGCCTAATTCTACACCAGACCTCCAAAATTCCTTCCGATCACACTCCTAAGTCACAAATCACCCCCCTTAGCTAACCAAATCTTCAGGAACCACATCCAAGCCCTCTAACTCATAAGTCAACAACTGGTTGACTTTTCCAAAACAAGCCTTCCTTAAAGAGACTAAGTGTCTCATTTCCTTCCAAAATCAACCCAATTCAACTTGTTCACACAAGACACTGATAATGAAGCATAACGAAGCAGTAAATGGGGGAAACAAAGCAGTTCTCATGAGACGACGGGTCGGGTCGTGTGACGACCCAAAGGGTCATCACTTATTTAATTAATCATTTCGAGCTTCTGAGGCCTTGAAAACCTCATTCTATGTTGCCTCGATTTGCGTGCACAGTCCGGGCACAAAGCTGAAAAATATTTATGTTGAAATATGTGAAATATGTGAAAAAGTAGAAGAATTTTGATATTAATATTGATACGGTTGACTTTGGTCAACATTTTTGGTAAACGGACCCGGATCCGTGATTTGACTATTTCAGAAAATCCGTAGAAAAATATGGAACTTGGGCATATGTCCGGAATTGAAATCCGAGGTCTAGAACCCCGATAAAAGAATTTTTCTGTTAAATTGTTTTCTGAAAATGTTTAAGGAAAATGAAACTGATTTTTTATTAAAAAGTACTGGTATCGGGCTCGTATTTTGGTTCCGACGCCCGGTACAGGTCATATATATTGGTTAAGCGCTTCCTGTAAAGTTTGGTTGGAAACGGACGTCGTTTGACGTGTTTCGGCCTTAAATTGGAAAGTTTGGAAGTTATGAAATTTTGAAAGAATTCTTGAGATTTAAGGCTAAATTCCTTGATTTTGATGTTATTTTGGTGATTTGATCGCGCGAGCAAGTTCGTATGATGTTTTTGAGTTAGTGTGCATATTTGGTTTGAATCCCCGAGGGCTCGGGTGAGTTTCGGATAGGTAGCGGGATGGTTTTGAACTTGAAATTGCAGCAGAAACTCTGCAATTTTTGCACAGAGATTTTCTTCTATGCGATCGCATAGGTGAGGCTGCGATCGCATAGAGCAAAGATTAGAGGTCCCAAAAATCCTTCTGTGCGATCGCAATAGAGCCTATGCGATCGCATAGCTTCCACTTTTCATCCTATGCGATCGCATACTATTCCTCGCGATCGCATAGAGTAAGACTGAGGCCCAGAATTTCCTTCTATGCGATCGCGTACCATTCCCTGCGATCGCATAGAGTAATTTCAGTTCATCCATTTCCTGCTATGCGATCGCATTTGTCCTCCGCGATCGCATAGAGCAATTTTGTTGTCTCCTTATTTTCTTCTATGCGATCGCATCACAGGCCCTGCGATCGCATAGAGTAAATTTTCGCCCAGTGAATTTAAGACAGAAAACAGAACAGAAACGGGATAAAAATCCCATTTCTGTTCAACTCTCTTCTCCACAACATTTTAGGCGATTTTTGAGGCATTTCTTCATCAAAGTTCATTGGGTAAGTATTGTTAACTCGTTTTCTTCATTTTTCATCAACATCAATCAAATCCTTAGGCTTAAACATGTATAAATTGGTTGAAAATTTGAGAAATGGGTATAGTTAGGGCTTTCAAAGAATTTGCGATTTAGACCTCGTTTTGGAGTCGAACTTAACAACAATTTGTATATTTGAACTCATGGAAGATTGGGTGAAATTATTTTGGTTCGAAACTTGAGTTTCGATTATGTGGGCCCGGGGTCGGTTTTTACTATTCCGGGCAGAATGTTGTAAAAACCATATTTAGCAATATGAACTAGTTTGTTAAGTAGAATTGATGATATTAAATCAATTGTGTATAGATACGATTGGATTGGAGTCAAATTCAAAAGGAAAAGACATTTCCACGGGGTGAATTGTTCATAAGCATTCGAGGTAAGTGTTTGTTCTATCCTAGCTTGAGGGAATAGGATTATGTGTTATGTGTTATGTGATCGAGTGCGGTGTATGGGTCTGTGGTGACGAGCATCCATACATTGGCGTCTAGTATGACCGTGAGTCGTTGGAAAATGATATTTTGAGATATATTACAGGTGAATCGTTATTGTTCTCCCTTGTTGGGACTTGTTGTGAAGATAATTATTGATTGCCCTTGATGGGACGATTTATGAATTGTTGTTTCTTTCTTTGCCCTTAACTGTGATTGTTATTTGGGTGAGGAAGAGTGATAATGCACGAAGGGTGATGCCGTGCCATGTTTATTTATTTATGCACGAAGGTTAATGCCGTGCCATGTTTATTTATTGATTATGCATGAAGGATCATGTCGTGCCCTGTTATTGAACCATGTACGAAGGATCATGCCGTACTATGGATGTGAGGATGAGAGTAAAAGCACGAAGGGTGATGCCGTGTACTTTATTTGTTTGTTTGGTGAGGATGAGAGTAAAAGCACGAAGGGTGATGCCGTGTACTTTATTTGTTTATTTGGTGAGGATGAGAGTAAAAGCACGAAGGGTGATGCCGTGCAATTGCTTGCTAGTTCTTGAAGTGATATAATTCGTGTTTACATTATACTTTGTTTTCTTTGTGAAATTATTAATTGTGGTTAATTGTTGAATTCTTTAAGATGTTCCTTATTGTGTTATTACTTGATTATTTCTTGTTATTTTGTGGTACACATATATATATATATATTGAATTGCACAGGTTTATGTGGGTGTCTGGTCCTAGGCTTGTCACTACTTCGCCGGGATAGGCCAGGCACTTACCAGCACATGGGGTCGGTTGTGCTGATACTACACTTCGTGCGTTTTTGCACAGGTCCAGGTTACGATCAGGAGCAGCAGCAGTAAATCGATTGCGTGGGAGTTGATCATATTTGAGACCGAGGTAGCTTGCAGACGTCCGCAGGCCCGGCGTCTCTTTCTTTATTTATGTTAATAGCTGTAGTCTCATTGTTCCGAGACAAACAGAATTATGTTATATTTCCTTCAGACTTTTATGTGTAGTATTCCATAGTAGATTGTGAGTTGGTGACTCCAAGTCTTGGGTAGAGGATTTCAGTATGATTTTTACCTTGTGATTTATTATTTCCATTTCGATAAAGTATTCCGCATTTATTTAATTAAAATTGTGTTAAAAATAGGATAGTATAAATACAGTGGCTTCCCTAGCTACCACGAGTAGGCGCCATCACGATCCCGATATTGGGGGAAAATCCGGGTCGTGACAAGTTGGTATCAAAGCTCTAGGTTACATAGGTCTCACCACTCACGAACAAGCTTAGTAGAGTTTGAGAGGTAGGTACGGAGACGTCCGTACTTGTCCTCCAAAGTCTATTGAGTTAGGAAAGAGTCTCTCATTTGTTCTTTCTTGTCGTGCGACTTGTTCCTCAATTACTGATTGAATTTCTATTTTGTCCTTTCGCACATGGTGAGGACACGCGCTTCTTCATCCGCTGATCAGCAGCCTGAGCCCCAGGAAGCTCCCGTGAGGGGCAGGGGCCGAGGCCGTATCGGAGGCCATGGTAGGGGTAGAGCTCAGCCCCAGGCAGCTATTCCAGAGGTGGATCCTCATGTTGAGATTGGTGGGGAGGTTCCAGTCCCAGCAGCTCCAGTGGGCCCAGCTCAGGTCCCAGGGGAGGCCTTATTTACCCTGGATCTTTGGGAGGCTCTGGTCAGAATAGCGGGTTTTATGGACAGTGTTGCCAGAGCAGGCTTATTACCAGCTACACCAGCCGCTTCTCAGGCTGGAGGAGGGGTCCAGACTCCTAATGCACGTACTCCGGAGCCAGTAGCTCCCCAGCCTCAGGCACCAGTGGTTCCGACAGCTGTGGCCACTCAGTCAGGTACAACAGCTCAGGCCGGAGATGGAGCATCCATGACTTCTGATTCTTTATGGAGGCTTGATCGGTTCTCCAAGCTATTTACCACTACTTTCAGTGGAGCCGCATCAGAGGATCCTCAGGACTTTTTATTCAGTTGCCATGAGATTCTCAAGACTATGGGGATCGTGGAGACAAACGGAGTTGATTTCTGTACCTTCAGACTTGCAGGATCCGCCAAGACTTGGTGGAGAGATTATTGCCTGACTCGACCAGCAGGGTCCCCAACTCTATCATGGGACCAGTTTGCGGAACTATTTATGGAGAAGTTTCTCCCTACTACTCGGCGGGATTTACTTCGGAGGCAGTTTGAGCGCCTCCATCAGGGCACTATGACAGTTACACAGTATGAGACGAGATTTATCGACTTGGCTCGTCATGCGGTGGTGATACTTCCCACGGAGCGGGAGAGGGTCCGCGGATTTATAGATGGGCTTAATCAGCCGATTAGACTCCGGATGGCTATGGGTGTGGGGAGTGACATATCATTTCGGGAGGCAGCCAATGGAGCACGCAGAGTTGAGATGGCTCTTGCTAGGGGGCGGTTATTCTTCGGATAAGAGGCCTCGTCATTCGAGTAGATTTGGTGGTTCTTCCTCCGGTGGGAGAGAATCCTTTGATAGAGGCCAGTCTTCCAGGCCTTTTCATTCCGCCCTTCAGGCTTCACAGGGTGGACCAGGTGATCGTGGTTTTCGGGGGCATTATTCAGACCAGCCTCCTATTAATGCTCAGCCTCTTCAGAGTGTTCGTGGAGGCCATTCAGGTCGTCAGGGCCAGCAGCCCTATCAGTCTAAGAGTTGCTACGGTTGTGGTGACCCAGGTTATTTTATCAGGTATTGCCCTTTAGCAGCGGGCAACTCTCAGCAGCGAGGTCCTCGTCCTATGATTCAGGCCCCAGCTGACCCTCGGCCTGCCCAGCCAACCAGAGGCGGGGGTAGAGATTATAGAGGTGGAGGTCGAGACCGTAGAGGTGGAGACTGTCCAGCGAGAGGTAGAGGTCAGCCAGTTGATGGTCGTCCTAGAGACGCAGCTCAGAGGGGAGGTGCAGATCCCCGATTCTATGCTTTACCAGCCAGGCCAGAGGCAGAGGCATCAGATGCTGTGATTACAGGTACTATTCTTGTGTGTGACAGAGGTGCTTCAGTATTATTTGACCCTGGATCTACATATTCCTATGTGTCTTCCTACTTCGCACCGTATTTGGCTGTGCCCAGCTATGCTCTGGATATTCCAGTTTATGTGGCTACACCAATGGGTGACTCCATTGTAGTCGATCGGGTGCATCGTTCGTGCGTAGTTATATTTGGGGGTCTTGAGACCCGTGTTGATCTGTTGCTCTTGGATATGGTAGATTTTGATGTCATATTGGGAATGGATTGGTTGTCCCCATACCATGCTATTCTTGATTGTCATGCTAAGACTGTCACCTTAGCCTTGCCGAATCACCCCGATTAGAGTGGAAGGGTACCTCAAGCCACTCCGTTCGCACTGTTATTTCTTATGTTAAGGCTCGACGTATGGTCGAGAAGGGGTGTCTAGCTTATTTGGCTTATGTTCATGATTCTAGCGCAGAAGTTCCTTCCATTGAGTCGGTCCCTATTGCACGGGAGTTTCCTGAGGTTTTTCCTTCAGACCTGCCGGGCATGCCACCCGACAGGGATATTGATTTCTGTATTGATCTGGCACCGGGTACCCGGCCCATCTCTATTCCACCCTATCGTATGGCCCCACCGGAACTAAAAGAGTTGAAAGATCAGTTGCAGGACCTTCTTGAGAAGGGCTTTATCAGGCCCAGTGTTTCCCCCTGGGGAGCACCTGTATTATTTGTAAAGAAGAAGGATGGCTCGATGCGGATGTGTATTGATTACCGGCAGTTAAACAAGGTGACTATCAAAAATAAATATCCACTGCCGAGGATTGATGATTTGTTTGACCGGCTCCAGGGAGCGAGGGTATTCTCTAAGATAGACTTGAGGTCAGGCTACCATCAGCTGAAGATCAGGGCGGCTGACATTCCTAAGACAGCCTTTCGCTCTAGATATGGGCATTATGAGTTCTTGGTCATGTCCTTCGGGTTGACCAATGCCCCAGCAGCATTCATGGAGTTGATGAATCGGGTATTCGGGCCTTACTTAGATCTGTTCGTGATAGTCTTCATAGATGACATCCTGGTGTACTCCCGCAGCCAGGAAGAGCACGAGCAGCACCTCAGAGTGGTTCTTCAGACTCTTAAAGATAACCGGCTATATGCCAAATTTTCTAAATGTGAGTTCTGGCTGAGTTCGGTAGCATTTCTGGGTGACATTGTATCGGTGGAAGGTATTCAGGTAGACCCAAAGAAGATTGAGGTAGTCAAGAATTAGCCTCGACCAGCTTCAATGATCGAGATTCGGAGTTTCTTGGGATTAGCGGGTTACTATCATCGGTTCATAGAGGGGTTCTCTTCTATTGCAGCCCCGATGACCAGGTTGACCCAGAAGGGTGCCTAGTTTAAGTGGTCAAATGAGTGTGAGGAGAGCTTTCAGAAACTCAAGACAGCCTTGACCACCGCACCAGTGTTGATACTACCTACAGGTACAGGGCCTTATACAGTTTATTGTGACGCATCTCGTACAGGGCTTGGAGCGGTATTGATGCGGGATGGTAAGGTTATCGCTTATGCTTCGAGGCAGTTAAAGATACATGAGAAGAATTATCCAGGTTCATGATCTTGAATTAGCAGCAGTGGTTCATGCCTTAAAGATCTGGAGGCATTATCTATATGGTGTGACATGTGAGGTGTACACTGATCACAAAAGCCTACAGTACTTGTTCAAAGAGAAGGAGTTGAATCTACGACAGCGGAGATGGTTAGAGTTGCTAAAAGACTATGATGTTACTATATTATATCACCCGGGTAAGGCCAATGTGGTGGCCGATGCATTGAGTAGAAAGTATGCCAGCATGGGTAGTCTTGCATATATTCCGGTCAATCAGAGACCATGATGTCCAGGCCTTAGCCAACCGGTTCGTGAGATTAGACATTTCTGAGCCTAGCAGAGTGTTAGCCTGCACGGTCGCTCGTTCTTCTTTATTAGAGCGTATCCGTGAGAGGCAATTTGATGATCCTCATTTGCGTGAGTTGAGAGATACGGTACAGCGGGGAGGTGCCACACAGGTAAATCTAGATGATGATGGGGTATTGAAATTGCAGGGTCGAGTTTGTGTGCCCAATGTCGAAGGAATTCGAGAGTTGATCTTAGCAGAGGCCCACAGTTCGCGGTATTCTATTCACCCAGGCGCCGCGAAGATGTACCGGGACTTACGGCAACACTATTGGTGGCGCAGAATGAAGAAAGATATCGTTGCGTATGTCGCTCGGTGTCTAAATTGTCAGCAGGTGAAATATGAGCACCAGAGACCTGGTGGTGTATTCCGGAGGATTGAAATTCCCGAGTGGAAATGGGAGCGGATCACTATGGACTTCGTTACTGGACTTCCTTTGACTCGGAGGAAATTTGATGCTATTTGGGTCATTGTTGATAGGCTGACCAAGTCAGCACACTTTATTCCAATGTCTGTCTCCTACTCGTCGGAGAGGTTAGCGGAGGTTTACATTAGGGAGATTATTCGTCTCCATGGGGTGCCAGTATCCATTATCTCTGATCGGGGTACGCAGTTTACCTCGCGGTTCTGGAGAGCGGTCCAGCAGGAGTTAGGCACCCAGGTTCAGTTGAGTACAACATTTCATCCTCAGACGGATGGCCAGTCCGAGAGGACTATTCAGATTCTAGAGGACATGCTTCGAGCCTGTGTCATTGATTTCGAATGTTAGTGGGACCAGTTTCTGCCATTAGCAAAGTTCGCCTACAATAATAGCTACCAGTCCAGCATCCAGATGGCCCTGTATGAGGCGTTGTATGGTAGGCGATGTCGATCTCCAGTCGGATGGTTTGAGCCGGGGAAGGCTCGGTTGTTGGGTACAGACTTAGTTCCGGAGGCCTTGGATAAGGTCAAAATTATCCAGGAGAGATTGCGTGCCACTCAGTCCAGAGAGAAGACTTATGCGGATCGTAAGGTTCGAGATGTAGATTTCATGGTTGGTGAACGAGTATTGCTCCGAGTGTCGCCTATGAAGGGCGTGATGAGGTTTGGGAAGAAGGGCAAGCTCAGCCCTAGGTATATTGGTCCATTTGAGATTCTAGACAGAGTGGGAGGGGTGGCTTACAGACTAGCTTTGCCGCCTAGCTTATCAGTCGTGCATCCGGTTTTTCATGTATCTATGCTTCGGAGATACCACGGCGATCCCACACATGTGTTGGACTTCAGCACTGTCCAATTGGACAATGATCTATCTTACGAGGAGGAGCCGGTAGCCATTCTAGACCGGCGACAGTTGAGGTCGAAGAGTTATCCTTCTGTGCGTGTTCAGTGGAGAGGCCAGCCTCCTGAGGCATCGACCTGGGAGTCCGAGTCTGATATGCGGAGCCGCTACCCACACTTGTTTCCTGACTCGGGTACTTCTTCTTTTGTCCGTTCGAGGACGAACGGTTGTTTTAGAGGTGGAGATTGTGACGACCCAAAGGGTCATCACTTATTTAATTAATCATTTCGAGCTTCTGAGGCCTTGAAAACCTCATTCTATGTTGCCTCGATTTGCGTGCACAATCCGGGCACAAAGCTGAAAAATATTTATGTTGAAATATGTGAAATATGTGAAAAAGTAGAAGAATTTTGATATTAATATTGATATGGTTGACTTTGGTCAACATTTTTGGTAAACGGACCCGGATCCGTGATTTGACTATTTCAGGAAAATCCGTAGAAAAATATGGAACTTGGGCATATGTCCGGAATTGAAATCCGAGGTCTAGAACCCCGATAAAAGAATTTTTCTGTTAAATTGTTTTCTGAAAATGTTTAAGGAAAATGAAACTGATTTTTTATTAAAAAGTACTGGTATCGGGCTCGTATTTTGGTTCCGACGCCCGGTACAGGGTCATATATATTGGTTAAGCGCTTCCTGTAAAGTTTGGTTGGAAACGGACGTCGTTTGACGTGTTTCGGCCTTAAATTGGAAAGTTTGGAAGTTATGAAATTTTGAAAGAATTCTTGAGATTTAAGGCTAAATTCCTTGATTTTGATGTTATTTTGGTGATTTGATCGCGCGAGCAAGTTCGTATGATGTTTTTGAGTTAGTGTGCATATTTGGTTTGAATCCCCGAGGGCTCGGGTGAGTTTCGGATAGGTAACGGGATGGTTTTGAACTTGAAATTGCAGCAGAAACTCTGCAATTTTTGCACAGAGATTTTCTTCTATGCGATCGCATAGGTGAGGCTGCGATCGCATAGAGCAAAGATTAGAGGTCCCAAAAATCCTTCGTGCGATCGCAATAGAGCCCATGCGATCGCATAGCTTCCACTTTTCATCCTATGCGATCGCATACTATTCCTCGCGATCGCATAGAGTAAGACTGAGGCCCAGAATTTCCTTCCATGCGATCGCGTACCATTCCCTGCGATCGCATAGAGTAATTTCAGTTCATCCATTTCCTGCTATGCGATCGCATTTGTCCTCCGCGATTGTATAGAGCAATTTTGCTGTCTCCTTATTTTCTTCTATGCGATCGCATCACAGGCCCTGCGATCGCATAGAGTAAATTTTCGCCCAGTGAATTTAAGACAGAAAACAGAACAGAAACGGGATAAAAATCCCATTTCTGTTCAACTCTCTTCTCCACAACATTTTAGGCGATTTTTGAGGCATTTCTTCATCAAAGTTCATTGGGTAAGTATTGTTAACTCGTTTTCTTCATTTTTCATCAACATCAATCAAATCATTAGGCTTAAACATGTATAAATTGGTGGAAAAATTGAGAAATGGGTATAGTTAGGGCTTTCAAAGAATTTGCGATTTAGACCTCGTTTTGGAGTCGAACTTAAGAACAATTTGTATATTTGAACTCATGGAAGATTGGGTGAAATTATTTTGGTTCGAAACTTGAGTTTCGATTATGTGGGCCCGGGGTCGGTTTTTACTATTCCGGGCAGAATGTTGTAAAAACCATATTTAGCAATATGAACTAGTTTGTTAAGTAGAATTGATGATATTAAATCAATTGTGTATAGATACGATTGGATTGGAGTCAAATTCAAAAGGAAAAGACATTTCCACGGGGTGAATTGTTCATAAGCATTCGAGGTAAGTGTTTGTTCTATCCTAGCTTGAGGGAATAGGATTATGTGTTATGTGTTATGTGATCGAGTGCGGTGTATGGGTTGTGGTGACGAGCATCCATACATTGGCGTCTAGTATGACCGGTGAGTCGTTGGAAAATGATATTTTGAGATATATTACAGGTGAATCGTTATTGTTCTCTCTTGTGGGACTTGTTGTGAAGATAATTATTGATTGCCCTTGATGGGACGGTTTATAAATTGTTGTTTCTTTCTTTGCCCTTAACCGTGATTGTTATTTGGGTGAGGAAGAGTGATAATGCACGAAGGGTGATGCCGTGCCATGTTTATTTATTTATGCACGAAGGTTAATGCCGTGCCATGTTTATTTATTGATTATGCACGAAGGATCATGCCGTGCCCTGTTATTGAACCATGTACGAAGGATCATGCCGTACTATGGATGTGAGGATGAGAGTAAAAGCACGAAGGGTGATGCCGTGTACTTTATTTGTTTGTTTGGTGAGGATGAGAGTAAAAGCACGAAGGGTGATGCCGTGTACTTTATTTGTTTATTTGGTGAGGATGAGAGTAAAAGCACGAAGGGTGATGCCGTGCAATTGCTTGCTATTTCTTGAAGTGATATAATTCGTGTTTACATTATACTTTGTTTTCTTTGTGAAATTATTAACTGTGGTTAATTGTTGAATTCTTTAAGATGTTCCTTATTGTGTTATTACTTGATTATTTCTTGTTATTTTGTGGTACACATATATATATATTGAATTGCACAGGTTTATGTGAGTGTCTGGTCCTAGGCTTGTCACTACTTCGCCGGGATAGGCCAGGCACTTACCAGCACATGGGGTCGGTTGTGCTGATACTACACTTCTGTGCGTTTTTGCACAGGTCCAGGTTACGATCAGGAGCAGCAGCAGCAGTAAATAGATTGCGTGGGAGTTGATCACATTTGAGACCGAGGTAGCTTGCAGACGTCCGCAGGCCTGGCGTCTCTTTCTTTATTTATGTTAATAGCTGTAGTCTCATTGTTCCGAGACAAACAGGAATTATGTTATATTTCCTTCAGACTTTTATGTGTAGTATTCCATAGTAGTTTGTGAGTTGGTGACTCCAAGTCTTGGGTAGAGGATTTCGGTATGATTTTTACCTTGTGATTTATTATTTCCATTTCGATAAAGTATTCCGCATTTATTTAATTAAAATTGTGTTAAAAATAGGATAGTATGAATACAGGTGGCTTGCCTAGCTACCACGAGTAGGCGCCATCACGATCCCGATATTGGGGGAAAATCCGGGTCGTGACAGGTCGTCACAAAGGAAAGACTATTTTATAAGCAAAAAAGCTTAAGGCTTTCATTGCCATTTGTCAAGTTTGTTGTCATTTGTCGAGTCTCTCGCCATTTTTCAAGTCTCTTGCATGCATCTTACCATTTATCTCTTCCAAGGCTTCCATATGGTCTTCTTCAAGACATTTGTCAAAAAAAGGTCTGGTGTCTTCTGGACTATGAACCAAACTTAGACCAATAAAATTTAACTCACAGAATTACTAGTGAAATATAATATTTCTATGAACCAATAATTCTTATTGTAAGTCAGAGATATTATTAATCACATTTAGACCCCCAATAATTTTGCTATTCAACGTGGTTTTGCGCCCAATAGCCCATGCGCATGCCTGATTATTCATGAGAGCTCAAGAGACTAGGCCAAAATCTCATAGGAGCGACACACTCCACTCTCATATAGGTGAATTCATCAAAGTGTATACTGCTTTTAAATACACCATCCATAAGGACTATGAATTTTATTAAGAGTTATAAGTCAGCCTCTCAATTAGTAGCAGTAAAGCACTCTCTTTTAGTGTATCAGTGCCAATATTGACTTGTATTACCTATATGAACCGACTTCGTGGGATATCCAATCACATAGGTTAGGTTACCATTTCTATTGACAACATGTCGACCTTAACCCCATCTCTTTTAAGGTTTGAAGAATTAATTTTCTTCCCACGGATTTAGTCAGAGGATCAGCCAAATTAACTTTTGACTTCACATAATCAATAGAAATTATTCCATCTCTCAGCAGCTGCTTTATGATATCACGTCTCAGTTTTATGTTTCTATTTTTACAATTATAAGATTTATTCTTTTCTATAGCTATTACCGCTTGGCAATCACAATGTATAGACACTAGAGGCATTAAGTACTTTATTAAAGGATATTAGCTAAGAATTTTCTTAGCCACTCAGCCTCAGAACCAGTTAAATCCAGAGCTACAAAGTCTGATTCCATAATCGATCTAGCAATGATCATCTATTTAGCTGATTTTCAAGATATTGCACCACCACCAAGGGTGAATACATAACCACTAGCGAATTTTGCCTCATCTGAATGAGAGATCCAATTTGTATCAATATACCCTTCTAAAGTAGAAGGAAATCTACTATATAGGATATCATAATTTATGGTTCCTCTCAAATATTTCATCAGTCTAGCTAATGCAGACCAATGCTCTTCATTGGGATTATGAGTATATCTACTCAGTCTACACACTGCATAGGCTCTTTCTGACCTTTTAAAATTTATTAAATGCATCAGACTCCCAATAATCTAAGCATATTTAGACTGAGCAACCGGATCACCATTATTCTTTTTTAACTTAGATACAAAGTAACATATGAAATTCTGTTCTCAACATCACACTATTACGATGTGCAACCCGATCCAGATAACATACCCATGGCGGCGTGCCACCCGATCCACACAAGCACATCGAGCCAAATTTGCTCATTATAACAAAATACCGAGTATCGGTCGTAAGCATACTGAGTTCATAATGATATCTATTTATAGCATGGTAAGCCACAAAACTCAACTTTCACTATGAATCTCGATAGCACTGCACTATACGTGCCCACAGTCCAAAAATCATGATGCCACATAACACAGAAAAACCACTCATAGATCTCTCCAGATCACTAGCATGCTTAAATAATGATAGAATCAACATATCCTTCATCAATACAATTCAGGGCCAACCATACCATCTCAAGCTAAACATGTATCCAATCAGCTTACCAACAAACTCATTACCAAGAAGCCTGAAGTTGCTCCTTCCACTACTATAACTGCTGCCGGAGCTGTATGATACGGTCCCCGACACCAACTCAATACCAAAATCCACAATCTCGCCCGGCGACATGCCCGGCCACAAGAAACTCATCCAAAAAAGTCCTTCAATACCGGAAGTGAATCAATGGTGGAAACCTCTATACCGACATCCGTCACAAAGGCCCAATTAGGAAAGCAATCCTTCCCGGCTATCCGCTGGTTTTTGGAACACAACCATTCTGCTAGAACATAGTCCGATGCACCTCACCACGCAACCTATGGCATTTTTCGACAAAACTCATAGCACAATAGTCGAGAATAACCCAACACTGGGACAACCAGTCTACACCCCAATATCATATCCAGAATCTAATATACCAAGCAAAGAAAGATCCACTCGGGCTTCCAAACCCCAATAGCCACTAACAGAGCCAATACACTCTATCCACAACCACTACATAGCCTAAACATGGGAACTCTCAGTCTCCAGCTCCACGTAGCACACAAATTACTATACCCGATCCCAAAGTCTATAGTATACATACATATAACACATCAAGTACCCATTCATCCCACGAGAGGTATTCTAAAATTTCTCAGTGCCATCAACAAACTCAATTATCAACAGTTGATCCAACAAGAAAATACCGCAATACCACCAAAGTTCCATCAACTTAATTACATTTCCCCTTTTTTTGAAACATATACCCTCGCCAATTCACTATGATAGCAGTACCATTTTTCCTTAATCATCTGAAGATCAATTCTTTAATCACCTGCAACTGCCCGTGCTGCTTACGAATTAAGGACTTTCCATTTTAAACTTAAGCGTAACCTTACACACACAAATCCCAGTCCTCCACAACATATCACATATACTATACCACACTAGGATAACATGAGAACTCCATATCCTTTTTCCTAACCACAAACTAAACTGTCAGGAATGAATTTTTGGATCCAAACCAGGCTAAGAAAGCTGTCAAGACTCAAGAGCCTTACTGCACAATACCTGTAAAAGTTCATTACCTCGAACACATACGAAGAAGTAATCATATCCTTACCATTTGGTCTATTATCAAGTTACTCCGTCTATCAAATTTCCCTTCTGATCCATCATCAACTTGATATTCTCCCTTGTTGTAGCACCACAATACCTCAACCCAAGTTTACCATACAAGACTCAAACAGAAGACCACACTGTATAAGACCCATAAGCCACATAATACTCTCCTAATTCTTCCCAGAAATACCACGTTCCAGAATACTTTACTTGAAGAACTCCCTGCAAATCTGAATTCGTTACCATTACTTTCCAGATACAGATACATAGAATCCCATAATTAACATAAAACACCACAAGTCTTGATCTTCTCTAATGAAAACACAGTCTCTAACCACATACACGACCTTAAGACACATGATTATTACATGCAAAATTTGAACATATTAAAACCATTCTCGAGAGTCTTTCACTCTTATACAACTGTGAATTACCTGACTTAACGAATAGAACCACTCATACCTTATTAGCACTCTGACACCGCAGAACATGATCCCGTACAAATACAAGCAACAATCTTCCTTCTCCATATACTGAGCATTCTTTGTCAATCACAGCTCAAGACATCCTAGTATTTTCTCACATCTACGAAGAAACATATAACCTTTATCAAAATTTTCCTTCACGCGTTCCATTCTCGGCTCATTGTCCCAACCAGAATTGATCCGCCGGCATACCTCGAAATGGAACCAACATAGCACATAACCGTACAACAAGCTAATCAGTAGCAACCTCCCCAACTTGGCTCGAAGCCATCTATCAAAACACATTCAATATCCCATAATACTTTTACTCTAATGATGCCACAATATTATAGTGAGATTAAACTCAAACCATCTAGTAGTTTATGAAAACACAGATCATCTAGTACTGAAATCCTCTACAAACCTCGCATTCATTTCCACCTCAGCTGAGTCCACTCTTTAAGCAATCGAAATTCTCCAATTTCAACACATACTCTTCAATTACACATGAGATCTTCTAACATACACACAAGGTTCATACCACTCAAGAACACTCCGCAGGAGATAACCCACATGTTTCGCCTCAGTTTAACATTTCAGCACACCTTCCACCATTATACACATAACATAGTCATTTAGTCTTCCTGAGTCTGAACTCATACTACCACATGTATTGCACTATACTTTCCAACTAGGAGACACAAAAATATTCTTTACGCACCCATAACTCGGGGCTACACAACAGATCACAATAGGAAAGAAACACTTAACAGTACATCTATTATCCAGCAGACTCTTTTGTTACTACGAAGATCATGTAGATACATCTCACAGTACTATTATACTCATCACATGGATGTCTAACCGCCATTCCGGCTAATAAGGACAAATACTGAACATATAAGTTCAAAACACTTGCTCACACAATCAGCACCTCGGTGCTCAATCCATAGGCAAAGATCCAGCCTCAAGTCCTCCAGAATGGCCCGATATACTCACAATGATTACCTCTCGCCCCTCAATCGGAGAATCATAAGTCATCAAGGCACATATAATACTAAGAGCTCATGTGCGCATACAGACGTGAGAAAGGAATTTCAAGAGTTATATCTCAAGCTGCATCAAGTACGCACGATAAGAATTCCAAGAAAGTGAAGTTTTCCTAAATGTTCAGCAGCCTCTCGAGGATAAATACAGACGTCTCCGTACCAAAACGCGAGACTCTACTAAACCTGCTCATGACTTGTGAGACCTAGTAACCTAGGCTCTGATACCAACTTGTCATGACCCAAACCCACCTGGTCATGATGGCGCCTCTCGTGAAGACGAGGCCAGCCAACCAAACATTTAACTCCTCAAATATCTAACAGTTACTAATCATAAATAAGCGTAAAGCAAGAATATTGTAACCAGCAATACGGACATAACTACGATAACAAGAAAAGCCAACCCAAATCTAGCCCGCAATCGGGGTGTCACAAGTCATAAGCTACTACAGAGTTTAATAGCTACTATAAGACTATATCTAAGAAAATAGTCCGAAGATAATGAAGTACATCTAATAAAAAAGAAACGGGGGCTAAGGACGCTGACAGCTACCTCATCTCTCCGGTCTGCCTGATCTGGATGGAAATCACCGCTCAGGAATAAACTCTGCTATACCTGTATCTGCACACACGGTGCAGGGAGTAATGTGATTACTCTGACCCAGTGAGTAATAAAAATAAATAAAATCTGAGAATATAGAAATCTCACAAAGGCACAATTTATGCTATCTCAAGCAATAAAAATCAGGTAAACAGTATAAACCAGTGAAATACAGTTAGAAAACTCTTTGAAAAAAGTTAAAAACAATTATTCTCAATCAATAAGAGATACTCAGGAACCTGCCCCTCAGGCGCCATATCAAACTCTCAGTACAGTATCAGCCCTGCGGGCTTCGTATCAATCACACATGTATGACAGTGTCATTTTTACCACTACCCATTTCAAAGGGGTACCCCGCGCTCACTGTGGGTGTGCAGACTTCGGAGGGGCTCCTACAGACCAAGCGCTAATAACAAGGCCTAAAAGCTTGAATAATATCAATACGAGGCCTGAAAGCCCGCTCACAATACACTCGAGGCCTGAAGGCCTCTTCACATAACACTCGAGGCATGAAAGCCTCTTCACATAACACTCGAGGCCTGAAAGCCTCCTCACATAACACTCGAGTCCTGAAAACCTCTTCACATAACACTCGAGGCCTGAAAGCCTCCTCACCTCACTCATCATATCCTCACACATAGACCTCAGCCTCCATCATTCCGAAAATATAATCAAAAACCCCTCGGGCATCAGTAAAACAATCATACTCAGCTCAAACAATAGTTCAAATATCAGTTAAAAACTTCAAGTTTGAGTAAAATATGGCTAAGTTTAATAAACAGTATAAATCACATGGACTGAGTTCAAATAATATTTCAAATAGTGAGGAAAGCAGTTATGATAGCTCATAAAGAGTTCAAACAGTCGGTAATAAGCCTCAAATATGGCCATAAGCCCAAATCATAGTGAAAAACAACAAATCATAGCTAATACGCGGTAAAATATCGTCCGAACTGGACCAAGTCACAGTCCCCAATAGTAAATGACCTCGCGCTCGTCATTGAACGCGTATCTCATCTCAACACATCACTAAGTTGTGCAAGTCCGGGGTCTCAAGCCCATAGGACATCATTTAAATTCATTACTCATCTCTAGCTGGCCGAGAGTCTAGCTCGATGAACTGATAGTTTGATTAGTAGCGATGTACTGATATTTTGATTTCGACGAACATAATTTGTTTATAAATTGAAGATGAGCGATTTTTGCGATATGATATGATCTTATTCATGCCAAATCTGTTCAGACCTAAAATTTAGCTCGCAAACATAGGAAGATACATCTGCTGTTAATTTAGCTTTTAATGATTGGTACAAAATCTGTAAATAATGTGGATTGGGCGGATAATTTAGGAATTATGCACATTTTTGGCAATAAGGTTTCATATATGGTATAGGTAAAAAAAATCTCTTTATTTTTTTACCGATAAACTAATTACATTTCTTACCCATAGTAGGTTCTGTGGGAAATTTTCTCCAATTTTTTTTATTTCTATGCTTCTTTTCTATTCTTTTTCTTTTCTCCTTTTCTTGTTTTCTTATTTTCTTCCTATTTTTTTCTTTTTTTCCATTCTAATTTCATTTAACTTCCTTTTTTATATTCTTTTTCTCTTTATAATCTGATTTTATTTACTATTTTTATTTTTTATTTTTTATATTATTACTTAAGAAAAATTAAATTAAGTACCAATTAAATGTAGCTAATACAACCAAAAAAATATTAACTAACATTTGACACCAGTATAGTAGATAGTTATACCAACAAGGTATACAATTGTACGCAAAGAGCTAAAAAAAAGTTTAATTCAATTATTAAATTGAAATAATATTAATTGTCAATAAAAAATTTAAAAGAAATCTAAAGGATCTAATTGTAAAAGTACACTTTTACATTATATAGCATATTATAATTTTTTTTTTTTTTTTGCATTTTTAATTTTCTGCTCATGCTAGGTAAAAGCTTAAAATAAATTAAAAGATAAAAGTCAAGTGAATTTACGGGTAATAAGAATGCTATTATAGTATATTGTATATATTACAGCATATTGTTATAATATCTTGTATATTATTACAAGATACCATAACAATATATTTGTATACTATAATGGTTATATTGTTGTAGCATAACTATATACTCCAATAGTATATTAGTATACTGTAGTGGTATACTGTTAATACTGTAGCGGTATACTATTAGGTAACAGTGTTCTTCTTCGATTATTACTATAACTCTATTCTTCTTCGATTATTATTATAACTCTATTCTTCTTCGTTTTTCAACTGAAAATTTTGATCTAAGTCACCTCAAATTAGCTTCAAGTCTCGACAAACTAACTCAACATTTAGTTACAGTTGCCAGTTGATATTTTAATCACGCCAGTCAAAATCTAATCAAACAATTACAAACTCGACAAATGCAATTTATGACTTTCAAGTTTCAAGGTCTTTCAATGGTTGATCTAATTTTTCTTACAATAAATCACTATGAACTTCTCAAAAGATATTAGAAATAATTATTTGTAACACTGCACACAAAATAGTTCTTAGCTTATCATTAAATCATATCAAATCTCACTCATTCAAATCACAATAAACAATTGGACAGTGACTCGAAATCATATCAAATCTCACTCATTTAAATCACAATAAACAATTGGACAGTGACTCGAACAAACACAAACACTACGAGAAAATATGAGATATATAAGACGGAGATAGTATTTTGTTGCTGCAAATAGAAACAAGAAGGGAAAGGGGAAAGGGAAGATTTAAGGAGGAGAAAGGTTGTTATATAATGCAATTGAGAAATGGTTGGACGGGTAAAAAAAACTATGAGGTTGATGGAAAAGATAATAGAGAAAAGAAGAAAATTCAAAGAAAATTTTGATGATTTTCTAGCTCAGCTTTTGTTTGCAGGTTGCGGCTAGAAAATTAGCGGGTAATTAATTTGGGCCCCATGGGTAGGAACAGTAAATAGTTTGTGCATAGGCATTAAAGGAAAAATAGTTTGAATTTAATGGGTATAAAGTGAGATTTTCTCTATTTTAAACAGTGCTATTTATTAATTTGTTCCTTTATTTATTTTAGGAATTTTTATATTCCTATGTCATATACGAAACCTTATTACCCTCAATGTTTAAGGTTTCTCCTAATTACACTTAGTATACCAAATTACTAATTTTATACCATAGTGTATTTTAACCTAAAAAGCTAGCATCCGTGCTTGTTTATTAGCTAGATTTCGTCCCCACAAAAGATGCACTGTTTGCTTGCCATTAGCAGTTCCATTCAGCTTCTGTAACGCTTTTTCTGCATCGTTTATGTCGCAACAAATTAGATCCATTTGTTACTGAACTACTTACAGCCTAAGATTAAGTTAATAATTTGGAAAATGATAACCGCAACCGACAACCTACCGTTTTGCAAAATGCACAAAACCACATCCTTTCCCAACTGGTATCTTTGCAGAAGTTATTTCTACATTTTAATTAAGTATCTGTTTATCTTTTAGTCCAAAGCCATAAAGTAAAAGAACCACAACATTAGTGTATTAACTACATCTTCTTGACAACAATTGAAGAATGTCAGAATTCCTATGTGACATAGGAATGTAATAATGCATCTACAATTAAAAATAATGCATCTACAATCTATGTATAAATAATCTATATTTTATCTAAAAAATATCTATAAACTGGGTATATTGAATTTTAATATCCCAATTCTCATTCGATTATAGTTTAATTGGAATTTTCAACATAATTATATTTTTTGTAGAAGTTTTTGTCGTTTTTGTTTTATGAAAACAGAAAATAAAGCATCTACAATTAGAATACAAATAATCTATAATTTATCTATAAAATATCTACAAATTTGGTAGATTGAATTTTTATATCCCAATTTTAATTGTAGCATAATTGGGATTTTTTACATAACTACATTTTAGAAGATTTATAGAGGTTTTATCTATTTTTTATTTGTGAAAACAGAAAATAAACCATCTACAGTCAGAATACAACAACAACAACAACAACAACAACAACAACAACTACCGAGTAAAATCCCACAAAGTGGGGTCTGGGGAGGGGAATATGTACGCAGACCTTACCCCTACCCCGAAAGGGCAGAGAGGCACAATCAGAATACAAGTAATCTACAATTTATGCAATATGTCTTCTTCTTCTTCTTCTTCTTCTTCTTCTTCTTCTTCTTCTTCTTCTTCTTCTTCTTCTTCTTCTTCTCCTTCTTCGAGTTTCAATCTGAAATTGAGTCAAAACCAACTCTAATCTTCACCAAAATCCCTCAAAATTGAGATATAAACTCCAAATCATATTCCTGATTATTTTCAACAATACCCAATCCAAATAAATGATGATTTTTGAAAACTCAAATTTGAATTCAAAGCTTTCAAGCTTTATAATGGTTGTCAATAGTGGAATTGCTGCTCTCTTTTTATTTGCTTTGTATTACCGAAATTTACGATTGGGAAATAGAGAGAGATGTCGAGAGAATGTCGACGAACAGAGCCTTTGCAGAACTGATTTCTATAATTTAAAATTGAGCTTTTGATTTTGACGAATTGAGCTTTTGATTTGTGTCTTAAACGAAAATATCGAAGAACAGATATGAGTAGAGAGAATGTCGACGAACAGAGCTTTTGCAGAACTGATTTCTACAATTTAAAATTGAGCTTCTGATTTCGACGAATTGAGCTTTTGAACATATTTGATTTGCGGCTAAAACGATTAGAAGATTCTGTTCCTGAATTTTAGCACGCCTAATTAGGAAAATTCGGCTACTAATAATCAGTATTTAGTGAATGGTATAATAATTGTAAAAAAAATATGGGCATGACGGGTAAATTAAAAACTATACACATTTTTTATAATAATGTTTTATATATGGTATAGGAAGGAAAAAATCTCTTTATTTTAGTACAGTCTCAACAATAAATGTCTAAGGATAAAATGAATTCACCCCTAGAAAGCCCACTTATATTTGAAGGGGCTAGGCTTGCACTAATTGGACATCCATATCAGGCTATATCAACACAATTTCAAGGATGTTAGTCTTGGGCCAACCAGCCGGCCGACGTCTCATCCATTGTTGATAGTCCAAAAGTTTAGCTATTGCCGAAGGAAAAATGATAACGTATAGTTGCCGTAAAATAATAGCCGAAAAAATATATATAATTTATATTTTTTATATATAATTAAATTTTGTATGTTATATACAAAAATATGTAAATTCTATATACTTTTTCGGCTTACAAATGTAAATAGTTTCTGGCGCGTTAAAAATGATAATACCCAATTATTGAATGGACTGTTTACTTTTCTAGCTATCGATTTGGAACCCTAGAACCCTTTCTCGTGAACTAGCTTCGATCAAAATGGATAGATCGCCCTTTCTTTTCCTGGAACTTGATCCCGCGTTGCCCAAACCATATAAATTGTATATAAACTATATAAAATTTTATATATTTTATACATGAAAAATAAATATATTACTCATTCATTGGCCATTTTGTAATTTAAGCTGTTATTTGATGAGCAATAATATTCTTCAAATATTTTTAGGAAAAATAACACTATATAGCTGATGTAAAAATAATAGCCGAAAAAATATATAAAATTTATTTATATGTACACACACATATACATACATTATGTATGTTATATGCAAAAATTATACAAATTTTATATACTTTTTCGGCTACCAGATGTAAATAGTTTATAGCGCGGACTAAAAGCGATAATACCCAATTTTTTATCTATGCATATTTCTACATTTCCTCTTTGAACTTTTTCCATCGTTGTTCTGATCTATCCTTATTTTCTAAATGTATTGCAATAATTGAATCTTAATACAAATATTAGCTTTTTCACATCTACGGGACAGTGGTCCGAACGGGAAAATTAGTATTTCCTTCGTATAAAAAAGAGAGATATAGTAAATTAATTTTTGTGTTCATCTGGATATCGACTTTTAAGTAATGTTATATATTTAAAAACACTGCATAAAAATATTGAGAGTTCCTAAAAATATTTTAAAGTCGTAACAAACAAAACTCGTTTAACTTCTCAAATAGTAAGTGTATACGGCTCAAATTGGAGAGCCCGATTTTATGATCATTATAGCGTTCCATTGAGCCCTTCTCTAGAAGGCTCGAGGCACAACTTGAGGTTCGACCTCGAGGGTTCCCTATGCTCGATCTCGGGGCACCGCAAACCGATGGCTATCATGGATAAACAGAAAATTCCCTAGGCAAGCTGACAACGCCTACATTTATCTCAGCCAATATTATTAGAACGAGGGTCGTGGAGCAGTTAGGTCTACAAGACCAAATAGTGCCCGCAGTCCAGATTTTGAACGGATTTAACATTGCATGTGAAACTACTAAATAGGAGATAACCCTACAAATGAACACCGTAGGGACCATTCAAGAGACGAGTTTTATGTGATCGAAGGGGATATGATATATAACGCTCTATTCGAAAGGTCATGGATTTACAGCATGAGGCTGGTGCCTGATGAGTGGTGATTTTACTACTCATTGTAGCCTCTTTTGCTTAACTTTTTATGCCTTTTAAGTATGAAATGAGGTTGCTTATGGTGGTTATTGCTAGATTTTCAGGTAAATGATGCTAGTAGGTGATTTGGGTTGAAGTGACAAGGAATTGAGCTAAAAAGAGAGGAAACATTGCAAAACTGTCAGGCATTTTGCTTCTGCGGATGTTTGATCGCAGAAGCGATGTCGCCTCTGCGGGATTTTGGTCGCTTTTGCGAATTGTCGAAGGATCAGCCAATTCCGCTTCTGCGGAGATGAAGACACAGAAGCGTGACCGCTTCTGCGATAGCAAGGTCGCCCCTGCGAACGTATCTTGGGGAGCATTCCGCTTCTGCGGTTCCTGTGGCACTTCAGCGATGTCGTTTCAGCAGCTATTTTTCCGCTTCTGCGATGTTTTGAAAGAAGGCACTTTGTCGCTTCTGCGCTAAAATTCCGCTTAAGCGGAGCCGCACCTGCGAGGTGTTTTCCGCAGGTGCGAAAACTGTGCATCAGACCTGGACAGAACGGGCATTTCACAAGTGTTTACCCTAAATCAATTATATACACGCTCAAACAGACACTGAAGGCACCTCTCTGCATTTCTCATTATTTTCTTTACTTTTGGAACATCTTTTTACTCTTTGGCTTAGAGAGAACAAGTTTGGAGGCTAGGGTTTTGCACACACACTTGGGTCTTGAAGATTAAAGTTTGTGGTTAAGGATTTCTTGCCCATTTATGTTTATTTCTTCATTTCCTTGCTTTGTATTATATATCTAAGTGTGTAGTATTTATTTCCAACACTTGAATCTTGTTTATGGGAATATTCATATTTAAAGTGTGGATTAAATATCTTGTTGTGCTTATGTATTGAATGTTTTTATATATTTATGAAGTGAGTTATTGTTACTTTAATTATTCTTGTTCTTTAATGTTTCCAAAGAGAATAGCTAACTCTAGGACTCGCCCATTTACTTTGAATTAATTTTGAGAAAGATAATTCGGAGTTGGGAAAGATTAATTAACAAGAACTTGAGGCGTTAACCCTCACTTTATAGATTCGGCCTAGGGATAGGATTGAACCACTTGTAGCCTATGGGGTGTGCTTAATCTTCTAATTGTGATTAGGGATAATTCAATTAGGAAGTCTTGTTAGTCTTCGGTAGAAGCTAATTAAGAATTATTATCCGTGGCTAATTAACATAAACTCGCTCATACTAGTAAAATCGTGAAATACATTGGATCGTTACTTGAGTGTAATTCCCGATGCATTTATACTTGTAGCTATTGATCAATTTATTACTTTCTAGGTTAGTTTACATTTTTGCATTTAGATATAAACATTTTCCAAAACCCAAAATCTTAAGTGTTTGGCTTAGCGCGACTAGCGATAATTTTCTTGCATTCCTAATCGCCTACACATTGTTCTCTGTGGGATTCGACCCTGACTCATAGTTGGGTTAATATATTGCGTACGACTGTGTCTATTGCTTTTTAACGGTGGAATTGGACGTTACCAAAAATGGCGCCGTTGCCGGGGAACAATTTGGTGTAATTTAGGTTGTTTGAGAAGTAAGCGAAAGTGCTTTGGTCCAAACTTGTGAATATTTGTGTAATTATTTTTCTTACCTTGGGTCTCTTTTTAGTGTTTGTTTCTTGTTTATTTTCTTAATTTTGAAAAATGGCATCATATAATGAAAATTGGTCGGATGGTAGTTGTTCATATTTTGATGATCCTTGTCCTTATTGTGGAGGACCACACTCGTGGCAAAATTATTTAAATTCTCCCGGGGGTGGATTGTACGCACAATTCCAAACCTATGAGTGGAGTATTTGTGATAAGTGTGGTTTCCAAACGGGTCATTGGGATGATTCTTCTTATTTGTTATTCCCTTCCCCGAGCCCCTACTATGATGGTTCTATTTGTTTGATGAGAATTATAGGGTTATGGAGGTGGAAGAATTTGAGCATGGTCAAAATGGAGAGTTCAAGCTCATGTTGGAGTGTTTACTTGAAGAAGGAAACAAGGAAGAGAATGCCTTGGAACATCTTTTGGAGACTAGTCTCCAAAATGGTTTAGCACTTGAAAGGTTACACTCACAAATGGATGAAATGATCAAAACCTCGGAAGTAAATGAAAACCAAGAATCCTTCTTGGACATTGAAAATGAAAATCCTTCCTTGGCAATTGATCAAAACCAAGAAGAATTCTCAAATGCCCAAAATGAGAGAATAATGCTCATGTTGGAGACCATTCTTGAAAATGAGGAGAAGCACAACTTTGCACTCGAGGACTTGAAACAATGCATAAATTAAAATGGTGAACACATCCGTACTTTGGAGGATCAAATGCAAATTTTGGTTGAGGCTCACTATGCCCAACAAATTTCGTGTGCGGATGAAAGCCAAGAAGAGTCCAACTCCGAGGAAGAGAGTGAGCTTTACTTTGAGGAGTCAAGAATTGAACATCCGCCAACCAACCCAATGAGTGTTGTTAATGCCGGCAAAAATATGGAATTGGAGTCAACCGGTGTGAATGTTAATGTGCTTGATGTTGACTCTAATCCCGGGGAAAAAGAGGATGTCAACATAGAAGAATTGCAAAGTGTAGGCTTAAAGTCACATTCCAAGCATTTTTCAACCTTGGAATTGTGTGGTGACACGGGAGTTGAACCATATGAATCAATGAAGGAATGCGAGGAGGAACAACTTTGGACATACATTTTACAGTTTGAGGAGGCAAGAAATCAAAATGACATTCCTCACTTGAAAGCCAAGAAGTGCAAAATGAAAATTTTAAGCATTGGCTCGAACATCCAATTACCACCCTCTATCGCTCGTGGTCACAAGCTTGATTCCAAGCTAGGGGCCCAATTTATATCATCCAAGTGGCGAGAAAAGTGGTAATGTTATTTGCATCGTGCCACGACGTTAAATGCGGTGCTTGGTAGGAGGCAACCCATCGTTTTACAAAATATTTGTCATTTTTGAAATTTTCTTTTGTAGAATAGCTTAGAATATTATGTTGAACTAATCTGACAAGTTTGAGAATTTTTGGAGTTGATTTGAGCAGGTCGGGGTGACCCGGAGAGACCAAACCAGTAGCTGAAGAAATCTGGCAACAAAATTCTGCTAAAATCGCTTCTGCGAGAAAAAGAACGCATATGCGGTCACGCAGAAGCAACTTTTGCACCGCAGAAGCGGACAAATCGCAAAAGCAGCTACTGTTTCGCATCCGCGATACCGCAGTAGCGGTCAGATCAACAGCAAAAGCGGCCTAGTTCATAGAAGCGGCCCATAATCTGCTTAAGCGGTTGCGTAGGAGCGGGAAATTTTCGCAGAAGCGAAAGCTATCCAGGTTTTTAGTTTCAAAACAGAGAGAAATGGGTCTTTGTTTAAACCACTTCACTAAAACCGTCTCCCCTGCCCTAACTCCCCAAATATCAAATTTCTTTGCAAAGTGTTCAAGAACATCTCGTGTAGTCTCCTATTCTTGTGCAAAACTCAGGTAATCTCTTCTATTATCTCTTCCCATTCCTAACATCCCCCATGTGATTTCCATATCCAACATTTTTGTAGGTAATATTTCTTGATTTTTTTCTTTTTCCTTCTTTTGGTTTTTGAATTCTTGTTGTTTTAGGAAGTGAGGAATTTGTTGAGTGTAGGTAGTATGTGCTGGTAATGTGGAACAAATTTTGGGAAGTCTGAGTACCAAAGTTTTGTTCAAAGAGAGGTCGAATTAAATTGCCCGCAAGATGTTTGCCACAATGTTTCAAAGAAATATTGTGGCTTTACATCACAAATGGGACTTAATTGAATCATAAACCATTTACTGCACTAATACAAGCCACAAATTGGTTTGGAAATTGAAAAGAAAGCAAAATTTTTGATAAATCAATGATACTCTGGGAATTCCCAACTTTCCGGTGGACCAGGTACGGGAAAATGATACTTGTGAAAATGGAGCATGGCTTGTCTCCAAGCTCTTTCCACCATAGCTGAGAGAAAAATGGGGAACCAGAAGAAAAGGGTTCAAATCTATCGACTTCACAGCTGAGGCGAAAATGTGGCTATACATCCTCAACAACAGAGTCTCTCCTTGTGGCAATATGACTGATGTTTCCTATACCCGGGCACTGATCATAGCATGCATTTTAGATGGAACACCGGTGAATGTAGGATACTACATTCTACAGGAGATGAGACAGTACTTGAGAGAGTACTCGAGCAACAAGGATGCAGACCTGCTATTCCCCTCTCTTATCACACAGTTGTGCACCAGGGTAGAGGTTGATGTCCGAAGCACCGATCGGTGGCTACCAGCGGACAAACCTTTTCATCCATTGAGAGTGACAAGAGAGGGGAGTGTGATTAAAAGCAAGAAGCGGAAAATGACCTTCACAGGCGCAGGTTCAGAGTCTTCTTCACAGACAGCTGCTCAGGGGACATTCATGATTCTTAACTCCGAGCTTCAGACAATTAAGGAGTTAGTATCACAGCTTCCTAGTGGGCCATCCTCCTCACAGCCTGTGCCCTCTTACTTCTCCAGGGAAGACATGCAGAGTTACTTGGATGCCCAGACACTCCAAAATGATAACATGAAGAAGATGGTAGCGTCAGTGACTAAACTGGAGGGAGCCTACAGTACTCTGGCTAAGGCCCATGCCACCCTTTAGTCTGACTTTGAGGAAGAGAAGAAAAAGAACAAGAAGAAGGGCAAGCTGATGATCAAGATGTGGAGAGGCATCAAGGCAATCTTCAAATGGGAAACCCAGATAAGAAGATCCCAGTGGCGACCAAGGATGACAGTGAGGAGTACTCTTTCATGTCAGAGTCTGCTGGAGATGATGGCGATGATGATGATGATGAGGAGGAGGAGACCGATGATGAGGGAGCCACGAGCTCAGCTCAGCAGTGATCAGCCTTCCTCCCGCAGTCTGCTAGTCTGATGCAGACCTCAGGGAGACCCTCAAACTTTTTATGCTTTACATTTGATATTGTGCAGTGAGGACACTGCAATATTCTAAGTTGGGGGTGGCTTTTGTAGCTTGTGACTATGTTGTGTAGCTTTTGACTTTGATGTTCTATACACTGTGTGCCCTTGCCGGGCTTGGTTTGATTAGTCATATTTGTGTTAGTATTGTGCTTTTTTTATTTATTTTTCTTCTTATTAGCCTATATTTTTTACGCTGTATTTTTTTTTTAGTATCCTGTAGAGTAGTTTCATTTCTTTTATTACTCCTTGGGTTTTCTTCATGCTACGGTTCTTTCCCAAGGAACACTTTAGTGAATCGGGTGACTTTTCCCTATGAGAGATAGTGTGACAACCTTCTTAAGGGAATTAGTCTTGTTTTGTTAGGATGAGGCTTTTGGATTATTTGATACTAATAAAAATTAGCCTCTTGTATGTAAATTATGAATTAAGAATGCCCCTCCAAAAATTTAATTCAAACTAAAAACAAGTAAGTTGCATGGTGTAAACAATTGTCGTGATAAATTTTTGGCTCTTTTAGTGACTCTTAGCTCACTAGTTTGATAGAATTGATTCGTCTTCATTAATTCATGTGCCATGTGTGTTAGCGATTGTTAAAATAAATCTTGTGTTTACTTCCATCATCTAGAACTTGCCCGGTTGGTTTTTCAATGCTAATGATAGAATATTTGGTTGGAGGAATGATCTTAGGCATTCTTTGTTTTAATTTTAAACACCTCTTTAGCCTTTCAAGCCTACCGTTGTGTAAATAGTATCACTAGTACCCCTTTTTGAGCCTTTAAACCTTTCTTTGGCCAACTCATTACAAACCTTTCCCTTTTGCAAAATAATTCCCTCTTTTGAACCGTCCCTCCTTGAACATTGAAAATGAGGCTAAAAGCCTAAGTTGGGGGTGGTGTCAAGTGGAGATAGGCAAGGTTATGCATTGAGTCTAAGACCACATGCCTCAAAGTGTTTATTAAAGTATTCAAGCTCCAAAAGAAAAATGAAAAAGTTAGTCTTTATATATATGTGTAAATATGTACATTGTGGAGCCTTGAATAAAATTGGGAGAGGTGTGTAAGGTGGTTCTATATTGGGAACTAGGTGCCAATGAGGCTATGTGAATTAAAGAGAATCAAAGTGCAAAAGGATGAAACTTGTGAGTAGTGTTCAAGGAGGATGAAGTCACATGTACCCAAATGCTTATCCAACCTTCCCTAAACCTACATTACAAGCTTAAAAAGTCCTTATGGGACCTCCAACTAAGCATTCTTGAATAAGCGTTGAATTAAAATAAGGGCAAGCTTATGGTATGAGGTGTTGTAACACTTGAAGTTTCTTTGTGAGAGCGAGTGTTTTCGAAAAATTTGTCCCTTGTGTTGTGTCGTAAATATATTGTTCTTTGTTGGGACTTTCTTTCTTGTGAGGGCGCATGAATTAGAAAAGACCGGTGAAATTGAGTAAAGTGAGCAATCATAGTGAACTAGTGCCTTTGAGTCACTCATTGAGGCTTATTTTTTGTCATTTGATTGTTTTGGAACTCCTTTGCACATTGTTGAAGTTGATTTTCTTTAGGAGGGAGTTATTCGGAAAAGATATACATACTTGAGCCTAATTGTTAGTATCAACCAAATCCATAAGTATGGTGTTTGAATGGGATAAGTTAGGGATAATGTGATATGTTCATAATCGCAATGCCACTTGTAATTTAAATGGTGAATCCTCATTAAAGTTGTGGTTTTGATTTGCTTGAGGACAAGCAAAAGCTTTAAGTTGGGGGTGTTGATGAGTAGTGATTTTACCACTCATTTTAGCCTCTTTTGCTTAGCTTTTTATGCCTTTTAAGTATGAAATGATGTTGCTTATGGTGGTTATTGCTAGAGGTATGCTAGTAGGTGATTTGAGTTGAAGTGACAAGGAATTGAGCTAAAAAGAGAGGAAACATTGCAAAATTGCCAGGCATTCGCTTCTGCGGATGTTTGATCGCAGAAGCGTTGTCGCCTCTGCGAGATTTTGGTCGCTTTTGCGAATTGTCGAAGGATCAGCCAATTCTGCTTCTGCGGAGATGAAGACGCAGAAGCGTGACCGCATCTGCGATAGCAAGGTCGCCCCTGCGAACGTATCTTGAGGAGCATTCCGCTTCTGCGGTTCCTGTGGCACTTCAGCGATGTCGCTTCAGCGGCTATTTTTCCGCTTCTACGATGTTTTGAAAGAAGGCATTTTGTTGCTTCTGCGCTAAAATTCCTCTTAAGCGGAGCCGCACCTGCGAGGTGTTTTCCGCAGGTGCGAAAACTGTGCATCAGACCTGGACAGAACGGGCATTTCACAAGTGTTTACCCCAAATCAATTATATACTCGCCCAAACAGACACGGGAGGCACCTCTCTGCATCTCTCATTATTTTCTTTACTTTTGGAACATCTTTTTACTCTTTGGCTTAGAGAGAACAAGTTTGGAGGCTAGGGTTTTGCAAACACACTTGGGTCTTGAAGATTAAAGCTTGTGGTTAAGGATTTCTTGCCCATTTATGTTTATTTCTTCATTTCCTTGCTTTGTATTGTATATCTAAGTGTGTAGTATTTATTTCCAACACTTGAATCTTGTTTATGGGAATATTCATATTTAAAGTGTGGATTAAATATCTTGTTGTGCTTATGTATTGAATGATTTTTATATATTTATGAAGTGAGTTATTGTTACTTTAATTATTCTTGTTCTTTAATGTTTCCAAAGAGAATAGCTAACTCTAGGACTCACCCATTTACTTTGAATTAATTTTGGGAAAGATAATTCGGAGTTGGGAAAGATTAATTAACAAGAACTTTGAGGCGTTAACCCTCACTTTATAGATTCGACCTAGGGATAGGATTGAACTACTTGTAGCCTATCGGGTGTGCTTAATCTTCTAATTGTGATTAGGGATAATTCAATTAGGAAGTCTTGTTAGTCTTCGGAAGAAGCTAATTAAGAATTATTATCCGTGGCTAATTAACATAAACTCGCTCATACTTGTAAAATCGTGAAATACATTGGATCGTTACTTGAGTGTAATTCCCGATGCATTCATACATGTAGCCATTGATCAATTTATTACTTTCTAGGTTAGTTTACGTCTTTGCATTTAGATATAAACATTTTCCAAAACCCAAAATCCTAAGTGCTTGGCTTAGCGCGACTAGCGATAATTTTCTTGCATTCCTAATCGCCTACACATTGTTTTCTATGGGATTCAACCCCGACTCATAGTTGGGTTAATATATCGCGTACGACCGTGTCTATTGCTTTTTAGCAGTGGAATTGGACGTTACTAGTGCCCTCGACATTACACTAGGCGCTGAAGTTCCCATATCGGGAGGGACCAAGACGATTTATGAGAGTAGCCAGCCGCAAAAGGAATGTTCGCGGTCGACGAGGTGATACCAATATCCGTACTCTCGACGTCCAAAAACATGGAGCCGGTTAGGAAAAAAAGTAATTAAAAAGCAATCACCGATAATAGACCCGACTGAACTGGAAAAGCAAGAGGCAGTCGAGGATGATGACTATGGAGTTCTTAGGTCGTTCATCGCTCCTGATGATTCTGATGCCACAAATCAACGTTCGAGGAACTGGAGCAAGTCATATTGATCGGCCACCTACCCGATCGGAAGGTATACCTGGAGTAGGGGTTAACTACCGAGTTCAAGAAAAAGCTCATTGAATTCTTTATAGCTAACACAGATTGTTTCGCTTGGTCCCATCTCCAAAAAATCAGAAACGTCTTTCAATAATGTCATTAGAGGGAAAAGTTACTGAGATTCACATTTGAAGTTTGTATACGGGTAAAGAATGAAGGTAAGAAGCGCCCCGATTTCCCGGAGGAGCGAACGAAGAGAGGACATACCTGCGCATAGCCAAGACTAAGGTCAGGAGCCGCCCGTGTCAAAGCTCGAGCGAAAGACCTATCCCCAAAACAATTGAAGTCATGCCCCCGGAGCCACCAAGGTCATGTCTTTGGAGCCATCGATATCATGGCCCAAGACTTGATTCGAATAATGTGACCTCGAAAATTATTGTTGAACGATCGCACACGATCCACAAAAGACCATGATATTCGTGCCTAACCGGATATCACTGCGTGAACCTCGGAACCGTATCGGTGATAAATTAGTGATTAGCAAGAAGAAAGGTTTTTAGCTTTCTTAGAATAGTACTTAAGGTAAAATACTCCTTTTAATAAAGGGGAATTTTATTATTCATTGAATAAATTGTAACACGCATATCAAGTTATATATATATATATATATATATATATATATATATATATATATATATATATATATATATATATATATATATATATATATATATATATATATATATATATTACTTTGGTTGTTCAAAGTTCTTGTTCTTGTTCATAGTTCTTTATAAATATTTGGTTCTGAACCGAAGGCAGAACAATCACTTAGCTCATACCCAAGCTCGAACTTAACATTACAACATGTTTGATTTCTTGTTCCTTCCTTAATTTGTTTATCCAATGTTATTGATCATTCGTATTGGATTAATCCATAAATCCTTAAAACTGTGTATAAACTCAATTGTTATTTATTTTTTAGAGTAAACAAAGTTACTATCTTGTATTTGCAGAACTAAAAGAATCATCAATAGATAATAATGTTTGATTTCAAAACAAACAAAAAAAAGAAATTTTCCACTAACACTTTCAACACTGTTTAAAACAAAGGCTGAAATTTTCTTCCTAGAAAACATCATAAATTTGAAGGAAAAGACATAAGTACCTCTGAACTAAGGGTGTATTCTGGGCCGGTCCCGGACCGGGACCGGGACCGGGACCGCGGGCTTGGCGGTCCCACGGTCCTGGTGGGCCGGTCTTCGCGGTCCCGGTCTTCAACCGGTCCTAAAGCTCGTGACGGGCCGGTCCTTACCCTTAGGACCGCGAGACCGGGACCGCGAAGACCGGGACCGGGTAGCGGTCCTGGGCCGGTCTTCGCGGGCCTGGCGGGCCCCAACCGGTCCCAACGAAAAAAAAAAAAAAATTTTTTTTTTTTTTTTTTTTTAAAAATGGCCCAACGGCCAGATTTAAAAACTAGCCGTTGGAGGTCAAAAATAGCCGTTTTTGGCTATCAAAATTTAGCCAAATGATCCCCAAACTTTAATATAACCCCAAACTTTATATAATTACACTTTTTCCCAATTCTCAACTATAAATACCCCCTCATTATTTCATTTTAACTCACCAATTCATCAATCTATCTTAATCTCTCTCAATCTCTCTCAATTGCTTATATTATTATTCCAATTTTGTGAAATTTTGTGAAGTTGGTGAATTGAAGTATTCAAGTCTTCAAGTCTTCAACAATTTGCAATTTTGAATTTTGAAGAAGTTGTTCGTCAATTCGGTAAAGTCGTTCCAACTCTTGAAGGATTTATGAGATTTGTTAGAGAGTGGTAGATTGTGTTGTAAATTGTACTTTGGCACATCTTATTTAGTTTTTTTTCTTTTAATGGTGGTATTAGTACCTTGTTGTGCTCATTCCATTGGGGGAGAGAAGATTAATAAAGATATGTCATTTTTAGTAATAAAAAATATTACACAAGTTTTTGATTTATCTCTTAATACAATATATATATATCTATTTCATACATATACATATAATATATATACATAATATATATTATATATATACATAACATATAAACTTAATACATATATATAACTTAACTTATATATATACTTAATATAAGTACTTAATACATATATATATATATATATATATATATATATATATATATATATATATATATATATATATATATATATATATATATACTATATACTTATATACTTAACTTATATAAACTTAATATATATATATAGTTAACGTAGATAAACTTAACTTATATACTTAACTTATATAAACTTACTATATATATATACTTAACATATATAAATTTAACATATATAAATACTAAACATATATATACTTAACATACATACATACATATATATATATATATATATATATATATATATATATATACATATATATATATATATACATACATATATATATATATATATATATATATATATATATATATATATATATATATATATATATATACATATATATATATATATATATATATATATATATATATATATATATATATATATATATATATATATATATACATACACTTAACATATATATAGTTAACATATATATACTTATTAAATAATTTTTTTTTTTATTAAAAGCCCACGAAGCCCACGAAGCCCGCCAGGCCCGGACCGCCAAGCCCGGGACCATGTGGGCTTAGGCCCGTCACGGGCCGGTCTTACCCACCAAGCCCACGAAGACCGGGACCGCGAAGACCGGGACCGCTAGGCCCGGGACCGTTTAGGACCGGGACCGCCAGGACCGGGACCGCGAGGCCCGTTTAGGCCCGGGACCGGCCCAGAATATACCCTTACTCTGAACTAAGGCCGAATTTTAAGATATATAGGGCTCTATTATCCCTCCTCCTCTCAAGCTAGCTATTTTAGAATAGAATTATTTATACCCTTGGTAGAATATATGTATTGCACTCTCCTTGAGAGAGCGAGAAGCAAAAAATTATGGTTTTAGTTTATAGAAAAATTACTTTCTTAATTTTTTTGAATTAAATATATAATTCTTACTTTTTCTTTTTTCTTTGTTTTCTTTTCGTTTCTTTCTTTTCTACTTCAGGTCTCCACCGTCCCGTCGAACAAAATTACCCGTCGGTAACTTTTTCTCATATTTCGTGTTCAATTTATTATGCTACCCTTATTCCTTTTTCTCTTTCTTTCACACACAACCACAGTTTATAACATTTATTCATATGCAAAGCAACACACATATTACCAAAAACAATTCCCATGCAAGAATGGAGTTATCAAAATTTTAATCGAAGAAACTTCTTCTAATCCACTAGATACACATATATTACTCACCTTTTAATTATAACAATTTTTACGCCACGATAGCCATTTAAAGGTAGCATAGCATATCAGTAAAAAAAAAAAAGTAGATTAGCAACTAATTGAAGAACATAAATGAATATTTTTTGTCCACGTTGGTTGGTAGTGACAGAAGTAATAAAGAAGAGATAAGAGGATGGAAAAAAAATGAAATAAAAATGAAGGAAAATGTTTTCCTGAAAAATTAGTGGTTTTATCATTTAATTTTTTATATTTGATTAGTGAGTGAAAAACTTTTTCTGCAAAATATTTTTTAGTATCTGGTTAGAGAGAAAAATATTTCTTTAGAAAAATAAGTTTCTATGCTACTTGCCATCCCGTCCCCCTCCCTCCCTTCCTCCCTCCTAAATACACAATCTTTTAGGACTCTATTTTCTTCTAGAATCTAATTATTCTTTTAAAAACTCACACAAACCCAAAGGTACTAATGTTGAAAATTAAGCTCCATAAGTAAAAAAGAAAAAACTCTTTTTTTTTTATTGAAACAAAATAAAATAATCTTTCTACAACATGAAAAGGAAGTACCCATTTTGTTAAAATAAAATAAAATTACTTTTTCAACATCATGAAAATAAAATACTCATTTTATTTAAATAAAAAAAATATTTTTTTTTACATTATGAGATAAAATATTCATTTTGTTAAGATAAAAAAGAAAATAACTCTTTCTACATCATGAAAAAGTACTCATTTTGCTGAGATGAAAAAGAAAGTACTCAAAAAGAAAGTACTCATGTTGTTGAAATAAAATAAAATTTTATTTCTGCATCATGAAAATAAAGTATTTATTTGGTTAAGATAAAAAAGAAAATACTTTTTCTATCATAAAAAAAACACTCGTTTTGCTGAAATGAAAAAGAAAGTACTCTATTGTCACGACTAAATTTACAAACTCGGTCGTGATAGCGCCTCTCGAGAAGACAAGGCCTGCCAACTAACCCAAATCATTTCTTTAACAATTACTAAGCATAAGTGAATAGAATAATACAACTTAACGACAATAATAATCAGTATTTACAATCCCACGTAACCCGACCGGGGTGTCACAAGTCACGAGCATCTAAGAAACCTGAACACAACTACAAGGTCAAAAATATACAAGAATAGATATTGGAATTTTAAAGACAACATCCGGTGCCGCAAATGCTGGCGGTCACCTTGCTCAGCCACAATAGTAATACCTTAAATCCGCTAATAACCCGCTACCAGCTGAACAATACCTGCAACTGCACACGAGGTGCAGGGAGTAAAGTGAGTACTCCAACTCAGTGAGTAATAAGATTAAATAATAACTGAGCAGCAAGAAATCACGTAAAGCAACCAACATACTATATAGAAACCAGGTACAATTTATGAGAAAACAGTGAAATCAATGGAATTCTTTAGAAATGTTTCGGCTCAGTTCCAATCTTTTTTAAAATGGTCTTTTCAATAATTACGAAAACTGTTTCAAATAGTTAGTGTTGACTAGCACAAACAATTCGCCCCTCGGGCACAAATACCACGGTATTGTAGGTAAAAGGCAAGAAGTATGCAAAATGAGCACATGAAGCTCACCCCTCGGGCAATATCTCAAACTGTACCAACCCTCGGGATCACTCTCATCAACACTCTCGACCCCTCGGACTCTCTTTTTCAAGTCACTCTCAGAAATAGTATCACATAATAACCGCTGCGGCGTACAGCCCGGTCCACATATTGATGCGGTGTGCAGCCCGATCCATATGGGTACCCGCGCTCACTGTGGATGTGCAGACTCCGGAGGAAGTCCTACAGCCTAAGCGCTATCAATAAGGCCAGAAAGCCTGAACAATATATATACATACTGCGTCGTGCAATTCGATCCATATAATATACTACTGCGGCATGCAGTTCGATCCATATATATACTACTACGGCGTGCAGTCCGATCCATATATATACTACTGCGGCGTGTAGTCCGATCCATATATATACTACTGCGGCGTGCAGTCTGATCCATTTATATACTACTATGGCGTGCAGTCCAATCCATATATATTCCTCACATGCTGTCCATCGACCTCACATCCCCCAGTGTATCCTCACATTTGGCCCTCGGTCATACTCAGTCAGAATATCATCACAAGCCCCTCAGGCATTAGTAAAACAGTAGTCCTCAGCCCAAATTATCATTTAAAATATCATATAATACTCAATTTGAGTAAAAGCAGCTGAGCTTAAAAGTAATGGAGAAATAAGATGACTGAGTTCAACTAATAGGTCAAAACAGTGAGGAAATAGTGAAAATAATCCCCGAAGGATCTAAATAGTTGGCACGAAGCCCAAATATGGCAATCATCCCAAACAGCATTGATAAAAAATATTTTTTACTCAAATACGCAGTAATTAATCAATCGGGGCAGACCAAGTCACGATTCCCAGCGGTGCTCTACCCCACGCCCACTAACCGGCATGAAAGTCACCTCAATATAGCACTATGGTGTGCAAATCCGAGGTTTCAAACCCTCAGAATATCATTTACAAGTATTACTCACCTCAAACCGGTGAAATATCTAGCTCGCGGAGCCTTTGCCCCTCAAATCGTCCTCCACGTACGTCGAATCTACAAAAATCAGAGCGAATACATCACATTATGCCAAGGGGACAATTCCCAATAGAAAACAATCAAAATATAGCAAAAATTTTGAAACTGGCAAAATCCGAGCCCCGGACCCATTTCTCAAAAAATTACGAAATTTATATTACCAGATTTCTCATCTCACCACGAGTCCGTACATACCAAGAACTCCCAAATCTGAGCTCAAATGACCTATCAAATTTCAATTTGAAATATAAAAACTCAGCTCCAGCTTTACCCTTTTTATGAATTTCAACCAATTTCCATGTTAAATCTAACATAATCTCGTCTATTTAGGCTAAGAAACTTACCTCCAATCGATCCCCCTTGAATCCCTCTTCAATTAGCTCTCTCAAGCTCCAAAATTGCTCAACAATGGAGGAAAAATAACATAGGCTCGCAGAGGAAATGTTATAAAAACAGGTCTGCCCAGGTGCAAATTTACCCTACGCGAACACGGTCAACACTCCCGCGTTCGCGATGACCAAATTTTGTTGACCAAAATTTAACTCTACGCGAATTCTACTCCTAGCACGCGAATGCGAACCAACAGAAAATCTAACTACGCGAACGCGTGCCTCTTTGTCGCAAACGCGATGAACAGATTCACAAGGCCCTGATTTCCTTCTACGTGAACATGATACTTCAGCTGCTAACACTACGTGAACATGATCACCTATACGCGAACGCGATGCACCAGGACATCAACTATATGCGAACGTGAGCCTGCCTTCACGAACGCGAAGGCCAAAACAGGCCTACAATGCTGCTGCATTTTCTGCTGTGAATTTCCAAGTTTAAACCCTTCGTTAGCTACCCCAAATCACCTCGAGGCCCCCGGGACCTCAACCAAAAATACCTACGAATCCCATAACATCATTCGAACTTGTTTCAATCATCGAAACGTATCAAACAATACTAAAATCATCAATTCACATCGGATTCAAGCATAAGCTTCTTCAAAACTTCCGAAACACGCATTTGATCAAAAACTCAACCAAAACGACATCCGAATGACCTGAAATTTGCACACATATCACAAATTACATATATAAGCTTTAGCAACTCTCGGAATTCCATTCCGACCCTCGGATCAAAATCTCACCTATCAATCGGAATTCGCCAAAATACTAACTTCGCCAATTCAAGCCTAATGCCACACCGGACCTCTATACTCAATTCCGATCGCACTCCTAAGCCACAAATCACTTCCCAAAGCTAACCGAATCACCGAAAATCACATCTGAGTCTTCTAACTCATAAGTAAACGTCCGGTTGACTTTTCCAACTTAAACTTTTCTTAAAGAGACTTATTGTCTCATTTTCTATTAAAACCAATCCAAATCAACTCTAACACACCAAACACTGATAATGAAACATGAAGAAGCATGAAATGGGAGAAATGGAGTAGTAACACATGAGACGACGGGTCGGGTTGTCACATCCTCCCCAACTTAAACAAATGCTCGTCCTCGAGCGTACCCAGAGTTGTCCTAGAAGCAACCCAGTAGCTGAATGACCTTACCAGTATATACCCGGGGTGATCCCTCATCACCCTATCTCGCATAGGCCCGATAACACAATATAGCTGAAATTTCATAATCCATCTAAACCATAAACCGTAGGACCACATTGCACTTTCCAAAAATCATCCACAAGATCATAACCTCACATTTATACTCAAAATATGCCCAAACCAGCTGTAATAACCCATACCAGCAACCTTAGGTGAAATCATACGATATACCACATAATCCAACAACTCGAACGGTAGCCTCTATTCACAACAGTTGCTCACAATAACCAAATACCGATAGAAAACCTCTTATTAGCTAAAGTCTCGTCCCAGCACTTTCATATACTGCCAATGACAATTGAAACACGCGATAAGCCGTAACCATTTCTCAGATCAACCATTCATGAAGCCACTTCCCTTTGACTAAAATCACAATAGATTTTTTGGGCCAAACCTGAATATTATCCTTTTAACAAGCTGAAATCACATCTGTTCGGATTTATTAATGACTCCAACGATCACCACTCTGGTGATATGACACCTCAACACCGGCCTATGCCACAACTTGTATAATACATGCAGCAATGAGAAATAGTCTGAACGTACTCAAATCATGACAAATGACTCAAATAAAGGAGCTGTAACTCAAATTCCTCAGTACCATCACATCACAAGGCTGAGACCCTGTCTCACATCATAGAATAGAACATATGAATCTACCCCGAAAGTTCATAACTCCACGTAGCCTAGCTACAATGCGCAATCTTATCCAAACGTTGTTACACATGAAGCACCTCAAGTCAACATGATCAAAATCGACAGCCACGCACATTTGATGTTTGAAACCAAAGCAATTCATTACATCCACGGTGAAACAAATAACATAAGACACGCAACCCGTTAGGCCATAACCAATACTCTATTTACCGAGCAATCGCTCAATTACTCTTCTCGCTCGACTTCCTATACGAATCCTTAATAGAACCGCACTACATGTGCCCGTACCCAACAAATCATAATGCCTCACAGCAAAGAAAAATCAACTCATAAACCTCCCAAATCACCAACCAGTTCAAGATCAACCGAACCCACTTATCTCGCATCAATACAACTCGGGACTAACCAAGCTAACTCAACCTAGACACATAGCCATATTGGTCTGCCAACGAACTCAATACCAAGAAGCCTGAAGCTTCTCCTCCCACTACTATAACTCCTGCTAGAGCCGTACGATACGGTGCCCAGCACCAAATAAATACCGAAATCCACAATCTCACCCGGTGACATACCCGACCACAAGAAACACATCCGAAAAAGTCCCTTTATACCAGAACTGAATCGATGGTAGAAACATATGCACTGACATCTGCCAGGAAGGCCCAATTAAGAAAAGCAATTCTCCCCAGTCGTCCGCTGGTCTTTGGGATACAAACCACTTTGCTAGAACACAATCCGATGCACCTCACCATGCAACCTGTGGTATTTTCCGACATAGCCCATAGCACAATAGTCTAGAATAACCCAACACTGAAACAACCAGTCTATACCCCCAATATCATATCCACAATCTAATATACCAAGCAAAGAAAGATCCACTGAGGTATCCAAATCCCAATAGCCGCTAAACGGTACCAATACACACGGTCCACAACCACTACATAGGCTGTGTCTGAGAACTCTCAATCTCCAACTCCATGTAACACATAAATCACTATACCTGATCCCACATTCCACTATACGAACACAAATTAGACATCAAGTGCACATTCATTCCATGAGATATATTCTAAAATTTCCATGTGCTATCAACAAACTCAATTATCAACAGTCGATCCAACACGAAAATCCCGCAATACCACCAAAGTATTATCATTTCACAACACCTTACCCTTTCACGGAACATATACTCTCATCAGATCACTAGAATAACAGTACCATTTTTCTTAATCTTCTGAAGATTGATTCTTAAATCACCTGCAGCTGCCCATGCTACTTGAGAATTTAATGATTTTCCATTCTAAACTGAACCAAAACTTACACACACAAATCGCATTCCTCCACAACATATCACATATACCATACCACACTAGTAATACATGAGAAGTCTATCTCCCTTCCTAACCACAAACACCTATGTATTCCTCTAGTCAAGAAATCTCCATCAATCCCATCTTTAAGAAAAAACACTACACCTTCCATGCTTCGCATGCCCATAGGTAATATGTACGTCTCTAAACCACGGTAAAACTCATCAATAACTCTCTCTCCCAATTCCATTGAACAAGTCAAACTGTTAGGACTAAATCCTTCTACCCAAACCAAGCTAAGCAAGCTGCCATCACTCAAGAGCTTTGCTGCACAATACATGTAAGGGCTCATTACCTCGAACACATACAAAAAATTAATCATACCTTACCATACCGATTTGGTTATTATCAAGCTACCCCATTTATCTAATTTCCTGCATGATACATCACTAACTCGGTATTCCCTCTTGATGTAGCACCAAAATTCCTCAACCCATGTCTTCCAGACGAGACTCGAACATAAGACTGCACTGTCTAAGACCCATAGGCCACTGAATACACTCTCATCCATTTCCTAGAAATACCACATTACAGAATACTTTACTTTGAAGAACTTCATGTGAATTTGAATTCGTTACCATTACTTTCCAGATACTGATACATAGAATCCCGTAGTTAGCACAAAATACCACAAGTCTCTATCTTTTCCAATGAAAACACAGTCCTTGACCACATACACAACCTTACGACACCTGATTATCACATGTAGAACCTTGGACACATTAGGACCATTTTCGAGAGTTATTTACTCTATTCAACTTGCATTTAGCCTGCTCAGCTAACAAAACCACTTGTGCCTCATTGGCACTCTGACACCGCAGGATATGACCTCATCTTAATACAAACAAGTATCTTCCTTCTCTATACAGTGAGCATTATTTACCAACAACAGCTCAAGACTCCTATTATTTTCACACATCTACGAAGCACCATATAACCTTTATCAAAAATTTTCTTTACACGTGCCATCCTCGGCTTAATTTCTGCAACCAGAATTGATCTGCCAACATATCTCAAAACAGAACCAACATAGCACATAACCATGCAATCAACTAATCCACATCAACCTCCCCAACTTGGCTCGAAGCCATAATCAGAACACACTCAATAGCCCATAATACTTTTGATATAATGATGCCACGATATCATAGTGATATTAACTCAAATCATGTATAAGTTTGTGAAAACACATATCATCTAGTACTGTAACCCCCTACAATTCTCGCATTCATCCCCACATCTGTTGAGTCCACCCTCTAGAGCGACCCGAATTTATCAAATTTCAACATGTACTCTTCAATTACACATGAAATCTTCTAACAATACACATAAGGATCATGCCACTTAAGAACACTCCGCAAGAGATAACCCACCCGGTTCGCCTGAATTTAGTATTTCAGCATACCTTCCACCATCATATACGTTACACAGTCATTTATTCTTACTAAGTTTGAACTCATACCGCCACATGTAATGCAGTTCACTTCCCAATTAGGAGATATGAAAATATTTTTCATGCACCCATAACTCCGGGCTACACAACAAATCACAACAGGAATCGAACACTTCTCAGTTCATCTATTATCTAGCAGACTCCTTCGTCACTGCCAAGTCATATAGATACATCTCGCAGTACTAACATACTCATCACATAGATATCCAACCGCTAATAGGAACAATAGCGAACATATAAGTTCAAAACACTCGCTTACACAATCGGAACCTCGGTGCTCAAGTCATAGGCAAGGATACAGCCTCAAGTCTTCCAGACTGGCCCAACATACTCACAAAGGTCACATCTCGCCCCTTGATCGGGGAGTCAAAAACCATCAAGGCACATATATTACTGAGCACTCATGTGCACATACAGACGGGTGGAAGGAATTTCAAGAGTTATATCTCAAGCTGAATCAAGTACGCACGATAAGGATGCCAATAATGTGAAGTTTTCCTAAAGGCTCAGCAGCCTCTCGAGGATAAATACATACGTCTCTGTACCGATCCACGAGATTCTACTAAACCAGCTCATGACTCGTGAGACCTAGTAACCTAGGCTCTGATACCAACTTGTCATGACCCAATTTACAAACTCGGTCATGATGGCGCCTCTCGTGAAGACAAGGCTAGCCAACTAACCCAAATCATTTCTTTAACAGTTACTAAGCATAAACATAATAATACAACTTAACGGCAACAATAATCACTATTTATAACCCCACATCACCTGATCGGGGTATCACAAGTCACGTGCATCTAAGAAACATTGAACACAACTACAGGGCCAAAGATATACAAGAATAGATATTGGAATGTTAAAGACAACATCCGGTGTCGCGAACGATGGCGGTCACCTTGCTCAGCCACAACAGTAACACCTCCAATCCGCTAATAGCCCGTTACTGGGTGAATAATGCCTGCAACTGCACGCAAGGTATAGGGAGTAAAGTGAGTAATCCAACTCAGTGAGTAATAGGAGTAAATAATAACTGAACAGCAAAGAAATCACATAAAGCAACAAACGTACTATATAGAAACCATGTACAATTTCTAAGAAAAAATGTGAAATCAATGGGATTCTTTAGAAATATTTCAGCTCAATTCCAATCTCTTAAAATGGTCTTTTCAATAATTACAAAATCTGTTTCAAATAGTTAGTGCTGACTAGCTTAGAAAATTCACCCCTCAGGCACAAATACCATAGTATAGTAGGTAGAAGGCAAGAAGTATGCAAAATGAGCACAAAAAGCTCGCCTCGGGTGATATCTCAAACTGTACCAGCCTCTCGGGCTCACACTCATCAACACTCTCGGTCCCTTGGGCTCTCTTTCTCAGGTCACTCTCAAAAATAGTATCACATAATGACCGCTGCAGCATGCAGCCCGATCCACATATCGTCGCGGCGTGCATCCCGATCCATATGGGTATCTGCGCTCACTGTGGTTGTACAGACTCCGGAGGGGCTCCTACACCACAAGCGCTATCAATAAGGCCTTAAAGCCTGAACAATATATATACATACTACGGCGTGTAGTCCGATCCATATAATATACTACTGCGGCATGCAGTCCGATCCATATATATACTAGTGCGGCGTGCAGTCCGATCCATATATATACTACTGCGGCATGCAGTCCGATCCATTTATATACTACTGTTTTGTGCAGTCTGATCCATATATATTCCTCACATTCAGGCCCTCGACCTCACATCCCTCAGTGTATCCTCACATTTGGCCCTCGGTAACTCTTAGTCAGAATATCATCACAAGCCCCTCGGGCATTAGTAAAACACTAGTCCTCAGCCCAAATTTATCATTTAAAAATATCATTTAAGACTCATTTTGAGTAAAAGCGGATAAGTTGAAAAATAGTGGAGAAACAATATGACTGAGTTCAATTAATAAGTTAAAACAGTGAGAAAACGGTGAAAATAATCCCCGAAGGGTCTAAATAGTTGGCACGAAGCCCAAGTATGGTAACTAGCCCAAACATCAGTGATAACAAATAATTTCCAGTCAAATACGTAGTAATTAAACAATCGATGTAGACCAAGTCACGATGCCCAGCGGTGCTCTACCCCACGCCGACTAACCGGCGTGCAAGTCACCTCAATATAGCACTATGGTGTGCAAATTCGGGGTTTCAAACCCTCAGGGTATCATTTACAAGTATTAATCACCTCAAATCGGTGAAATCTCTAGCTCGCGATGCCTTTACCCCTCAAATCGGCCTCCACGCGCATCGAATCTAACCAAAATTAGAGCGAATACATCACACTATGCCAATAGGAAAATTCCCAATCGAAAACAATCAAAATATAGCAAAAATATTGAAACTAGCAAAACCTAAGCCCCGGGCCCATTTTTCAAAAAATTATGAAACCTACATTACCGAATTCCTAGTCTCGCCACGGGTCCGTACATACCAAGAACTCCCAAATTCGAGCTCAAATGACCTATCAAATTCCAATTTGAAATATAAAAACTCAAGCCCTAGCTTTACCCCTTTTTGATGAATTTCAACCAATTTCCATGTGAAATCTAACATAATCACGTCTATTTAGGCTAAGAAACATACCTCCAGTCGATCCCCTTTGAATCCCTCTTCAATTAGCTCTCCCAAGCTCCAAAATTGCTCAACAATGGAGGAAAGATAACATAGGCTCGCGGATGAAATGTTATAAAAACAATGTTATAAAAACAAGCCTGCCCAGGTGCAAATTTACCCTACGCAAACACGGTCAACACCCCCGCATTCGCGAAGACCAAAAATTGCTGACCAAAATTTAACTCTACAGCGAACGCGAATGCGAACCAACAGAAACAATAACTATCCGAACGCGTGCATCTTTGACGCGAACGCGATGAACAAATTCACAAGGTCCTGATTTCCTTCTACGTGAACGTGATGCTTCAGCTGCTAACACTACGTGAACGCGATCACCTATACGCGAACATGATGCACCAGGACATCAACTCTATGCAAACGCTATCCTGCATTCGCGAACGCGAATGCCAAAACAGGCCAGCACTGCTACTGCATTTTCTGCTGCGAATTTCCAAGTTTAAACTCTCCGTTAGATACCCGAAATCACCCCGAGGCCCCCGGGACCACAACCAAAAATACCGACATATTCCATAATATCATACAAACTTGTTTCAATCATCAAAACGCATCAAACAACAATAAAATCATCAATTCACATCGGATTCAAGCCTAAGCTTCTTCAAAACTTTCAAAACACGCATTCGATAAAAAACCTAACCAAACAATGTCCGAATGACCTGACATTTTGCACACACATCACAAATCACATATCTATGCTTCAGCAACTCTTGGAATTTCATTCCGAACCTCGAATTAAAATCTCACCTATCAACCGGAATTCGCCAAAATACTAACTTCGCCAATTCAAGCCTAATGCCACACCGGACCTCCAAACTCAATTCCGATCGCACTCCTAAGTCACAAATCACTTCCCAATTTTAACCGAATCATCGAAAATCACATCCGGTCCTTCTAACTAATAAGTCAACGTCCGGTAGACTTTTCCAACTTAAACCTTCCTTAAAGAGACTAAGTATCTCGTTTTCTACCAAAACAAATCCAAATCAACTCTAATACACCAAACACTGATAATGAAATATGGAGAAGCATGAAATGGGGAAAATAGAGTAGTAACATATGAGACGACGGGTCGGGTGGTCACATTTATTTACAACATGAAAAGAAAAATACATATTTTGTTAAAATGATAGAAAATACTTTTTCTACATAATAAAAAAAATATACTCATTTTGTTGAAATGAAAGAACACACCATTTTTATACCATAAAAAGAATATACTCTTTTTGTTGAAATGAAAGAAACAACTCTATCAACAACATGAATATAGTACTCTAAATAATATTTTTATTTATGGTGGGGGGTCGGGGTAGGGAAGAGATGGTGGTGGTGGGGTGTATGGGTGGGTGGGTTGAGTTGGGTTTGGTGGGATGAGGGATGGGGTGGCGGGGTTGGTGGAGATGGGGAATAAAATGAGTAAGGTTGAAAAGGAGTTTTGAAAAATATTTTCTCTTCTTTTGATATGAAAAATAAGTTAATGAGAAAAATATTTTTTAAAATATTTTAGTCAACCAAACATAAAAAAAAATTAAAAGATCTTTTCTAAAAAAAAAATTATTTTGTACCAAACACACCCTAAATCAAAGAATGAATATTCATGAACGACTGAAAACTTTAAATGTGAAAAATAATAAAAAAAAAAGAAAATATAATAGGATAAAAATGAAATTAAAAAAAAAAAGAAAGAGAAACAAATTATAAAATTATAAAGTAGACACGTGGTAGTGCATGCATTTTATTGCCTACAAAGAATTTGGTTACCCAAATTTAGGGTATTATTTATTGATAAAATTACACCATATATCACTTGGGCCATACAGCCCACTCGAAATAGCTCATATTTTAAGCATTTACCTGGATTAGCCCATGTTGTATATTTTATAAAATTTATTTTACACCTGGTAGCCCACAACTTAAAATAACCGTTTTAATATTTTAAATTTCAATTTCTTTGTTTCTCTTTCTCTCTCTTCCTCGCGCTTTTCTCACACTCTCTTTCTCACGTTTTTCTCAGATGATAACTGACCTCCATTATTGGGTTCAACTAATTTTTCGAGATTTTAATCTTAATTTTGGTAATTTTCATTTCATTCTATGCTTTTACCACAGTTTTGGTTTTGAATTTTGTTTTATTTTTAATTTTTTTTTTGCTTTTTGTGATAATGCCTATTTTCTTAAAATGTTGCTGTGTTTTTCGTTTGATTTTGTGTTCCTTGTATCTTCGTTCTAGGCTTAAACTTGATGTTTTAGTTTGCATGCTCTGTTATATCGACTTTTAGGGTAGAATTTTTTATTTTTTTTATTTTGTTACAATTTGGGAAAATTGGCCTCTCCTTTGTGTTCATGGCCATTAGTTTTGGTTAACCGTTGGGTTTTATTACAGTTTAATTTTTGTGTTTTCCTTCAGTTGTCTTCACTTTTGTAAAGCTTTATTTATTTGGTTTATTGTAGAAAATATGCTCAAAAGTAGCTGCTTCTAAAAGCAAAATGAAGATTGCTAGAAAAGGCGTTAAGTTAGATTATGCAAAAAAATTGAGGGAGTTGCCCTCAAGCCCTGATTCTAAATCTAATGTAAATGTCCAGGCGCCACATGGTGATAATTTTGAGTCTCCTACTCCTAAAAATCCGCAACAAGAGATCACTCGAATAACTCATTCGCAAACGAGAAATACTCATACTCAAGTTAAATCATCAAGTGACTTGCCCTCACCGCCTTTTTCTGAAGCAAATACGCATGTCCAGGCTCCCGATGATGATGATTTTGAGTCTCCTCCTCCTCCAAAAAAGTTTCAACAAGGGAGCACTCGAATGACTCGGTCGCTAACAAGTAATACTCTTACTCCGGTTAACATCGTTATAATACAAAGTAAGAAATATAGGAGACCTCAAAATTAAAAGAAAAGATGAATGTTGAATTGGTTAACGAAGATGATGTATGCTGTAATGTTAAATCGAAAAGGAGAAAGATCAAGGATGATGGTGATAGTGGCCTTGATTCCTTATCGAAGGGACAAAGGTTTGTTATTTGCTCCAAATTTTGGCGAGGTAATTGATAGTGAGCTTCTTGGGTATTGTAGGCTTGGTAGATGTGTGCTGGTTGGGAGTATTTAGGTGATATAGGCTGGTATGTGGGAGACGGAGATGATAGGAAGGCGAGAGTTCTTGGTAATTTGGGATAGGTTGCTATGTGAGTGGAGGTAATGGGTAGGTTTGGTATTTGATTAGGGATTTTGTCCTTTTGTGCAATAATTGGGCAGTCACATCCCTTTTCTTGGACGCGCCGCCAGACTGTAGAGCCTTGTTGGTAGCCTACAATGCTTCAAAGTTAGTGACCATACCATTTTTAATGCCTTCCTCGATCCTCTCCCCTATATTGAAGATGTCAGAAAATTTCTGTCCTTCAATCAACATTAGCCTCTCATACTACTGTGGGTCTTGAGGTCGGACAAAAAACCTGTTCATTTGTTCTTCTTCTAAAGCCATCTTGACCTTAGCGACTTCAGATCTCCGATAAGTAGCATACTCGCAGAATGTCTCCGTGGGTTTCTTCTTTAAATTTTGGATGTAGAACATATGTGGCGCATTTTCTGTATTGAATCTAAACCTGTCCATGAAATCGGACGCCATACCTACCCAATTAGTCCACTTCTTGGGGTATTGGATAATGTTCCAAGATAGATCATCCCTTTTCAAACTCATCATAAAGAGCTTCATGCAGATCTTTTCATCTCTTCTGACTCTGACCAACTGATTGCAGTATGTCCTCAAACGGACTCTGGGATCCCCTGTGCCATCAAACATAGAGAACTTGGGAGGTTTGTACCCCTATGGAAGTTCAACATCTAGCTGGATGCAAAGGTCCTCATAATTCAGCACCTCAATACCTTTGTTTCCTTCAACACCCTGGACTCGGCTAGTCAGCTTCTTGAGTTCTGTAGACGGGTTCTTGATAAGAGATTCTTTGTCATCAGACTCAGGTGTGCTTGAAATGGGTTGAGTACTATGCGGCACGGTTTATACATAAATGGGGTTGTTATGATGAGGGTAAGAATGCTCATTTATGGAGTTTAGTGGTTCAGGGATGAGTAATGGGATGTTACTTGAAGTGTGGCATGTGTTGCAGTGGTGATGGAGAGTGGGTTGATTTTGTGGCTTTGCGATATTTGGAGGAGGTATGGTGTTTTGAGTGTTGGGAAACTTGATATCTTGAGTATTGAGGGAAAACATCAAGCTTGCCAAATTCTGAATTTGGTCCAGTTCTTCCTGAAATTTCAATAACTTTTGTTCAAGCTGGGAGGCACTTTCCTGAATACCCTGAGAAGCCTCAACCCTTTCAACTGAGCCCGCCTTCCTAATGTTGCTCATGTCTTCCATTTTTTCATTGTTCTTATTTCTGATAGGACTTGAAGGAGGAGGAGGTGGAAGGCCCTTTGATATCGTAGAGTATGATAATGCCAGAGTGCACGGACTGAACTTTTGGGGAGGGGAATAAAAAAATTAAAAGCAAAAAGGTAACAAGTTAGCGTGGGTTATGAGAAAATGTTGCAATATTTAAACACATAGTGCAAGAATATAAATCATGTCCTAATTTGGGTGCCTCGTTGTGCCCAAGGTAGGCCTAGCGACAAGTTGATTTGGAGAACTTGTAATGCTAAATGCCTCATTTTATTGATAAAAAATAAGATGAATCCCAAAACGATACTAAATAACAGGAAATAAGGTGTCATTAATGGCCATTGGCCTTATTATATTGAAGAATGGACAGGTGAATTCCTATCTATTTGGTCCCAGAAGGACCTTCCCCTAGTTGAATGCTCTCGTTGATCAAATCCTCTAGCTCGCGTAGGTTCACTAGTAAAAATACCTTTGCCAGGCGTTCTCCTTCATTTCTCTTAGCTTTCTGGCAATCAGTGACTCTTTTCCTCACTTTTCCTTCCAACTCCAGTAGACTGTATTCCAGATATTCCAGCTTCTCATTAGCCTTGGTGTCCCTCTCTTTCCAGTCTTTGATTTGGTCACTTAATTAGAGATTCCTCCACCATGTCAGCAGGAGTGAGGGTATACCGACCATACCAAAGTCGGGGACCTTGTTCTCCATTTTTTTCAAAACAAAAAGATTAAGACCATATCCCCCACTGGACCCGACTATTTAAACCAATAATTAGTGTTAAAGTATTTAGTTCTCCAAATAAATGCACAGAATATAGTGGAGCCTATTTGGGTTCCAAGGAAATTCAGTCGAATTTGGACAAGGCTATCTTAAAGCGTTATTATGCGGACAACATAATTGACTCAGCTAGATTTGACCATGATGCATGGACAATTTAAACTAAGTAAGGTTTATTAGACTGGTATCCTTGAGCGGACAACTCAAGAGGAAAAGGCACGGAACCATCGGCTGCACCGTTGATCAACTGGTTTTACCGCAAATACGCCTTTGCCAAATTTAGAGGGTAATATTATTGAAAGGGCGCAACCACTCATTATAAGTGTTGCTATGGTATTTGTTTGGCACGAGTGGAATATGATGTTGAAGATGCAATTACAAGAATGAAACAAATTGTCATGTATTTACACGTTCATAAAGTAATTATTATAATAATTGCTCATAATTACAATAGTATTGAGGAAAAGCAGTAAAAGTATTAAAGAAAAGAAAATAAAGAGCCAAGTCAGTTCCGGAGTAGAAGAGAAATAAAGACATTAAATAATAGCAATAAAGAAGGAATAAAGTCACAAATAACATGAAGTGATAAAATCCTAAAGTATATCCCCAGCAGAGTCGCCATAATGTCGATGCTCCCTTTTTTTCCAAAGGTGAAATCGGGTCTACCCTTTGGGAATTGGGTTTTGGTTTGAAGAGTCGCCACATAATGATTAAGTGCATTAGGACACTATACAGGGTTTGAGCTTGAAGAACCAGAGTTCGGGTAAGGGCTTGAAATTATCTTGAGCAAAAGTTTGATGCACCCCTCAAGATCCACTAGTGTGGTTCCCGGCCATGTCATATTGTGACTTCACATAATCAAATAGGTAATTAAGGGCTCACATAGAAATGATTCACATACAAAAGTGCAAGTAAATCAAAACTTGAGAAAGGTAAAGAGGGTAGAGATTTTTTTTGGTAAAAAGATACTTGCATAATTCTAAAAAGATGGATGAAAACAAATATAGGGAGAGAGGTCCTAGGTTTATCATTAATATGGATCACATCAATGCAATATCCAGCAGCCTTGGTTTCTACTGTTCGCGAGAGGGTTCGCCGATTTATTGAGGGTCTTATTCCATCTATCAGATCTTACATGGCTCGAGAGTTGGAGATAGATATTTCTTATTAGCAGATAGTGAGCATTGCCAGGAGGGTAGAGGGTTTTCATGCCAGAGATAGGACAGAGAGAGAGGCCAATAGGTCTCGAGAGTCGGGTCACCACTCTCGTGCCCGTACTTCAGCAGCCGGTCGTTATGGTAGGGGTCATTCTGGTCGCCCTGTTCATTTAGCCTTGCAAGCAGCAGGTAGTACGCCATCTCCACCAGTATCTCAGGAGCCTTATTATGAACCTCCGATTTCTAGTGTGCCTCCTGCAAGAGGTACTACCATAGGTTAGTCTAGCGAGAGTGGTCCCAGTCAGTCACAGCTACCGCGCCCTCCCAAAGCTTGCTTTGAGTGTGGGGACACCCGTCATTTGGTGAGGGATTTCCCTAGGCTTGGGAGGAGTGCACCTCCACAGCATTCTCAACCGCAGCGTGCTCGATAGGATTCTCATGTCATTGTTTCAGCTCCAGCTGCTACCTCACCTGCCCAACCATCTAGGGACAGGGATCGGGGAGATAGAGGTCGCCCTCGAGGGAGTGGTCGGACCAGATTTTATGCTATTCCTAATCGTGCCGCGGCTGTCGCCTCTAATTCTGTTATCATAGGTATTATATTGGTTAGTCACAGAGAGGCATCAGTTCTATTCGATCTCGGATCTACTTATTCATATATGTCCTCTTATTTTGCTTCGTATTTGGGTATGCCTTGGGATTCTTTGAGCACCCCCGTTTATGTTTCTACTCCTGTGGGAGATTCTCTTATTGTGGACCGCGTGTACCGATCGTGTTTGGTTACTATTCGTGGTTTTGAGACCAGGGCTGATCTATTATTACTCGATATGGTTGACTTTGATATTATTTTGAGCATGGACTGGTTGTCGCCCCATCATTCTATTCTCGATTGTCACGCTAAGACCGTGACGTTGGCTATGCCAGGAATTCCATGTATTGAGTGGAGTGGTACTTTAGATCATACTCCCAGCAGGGTTATTTCCTTCCTTAAAGCTTAACGTGTAGTTGAGAAAGGATGTGCAGCTTATTTAGCTTATGTGAGAGATGTCAGTGTTGACACCCCTTCTGTTGATTCATTTCCAATGGTACGAGATTTCCCCGATGTATTTCCAGCTGATCTTCCGGGCATGCCGCCCAATAGAGATATTGACTTTGGCATTGATTTGTTGCCGGGCACTCAGCCCATTTCTATTCCTTCGTGTCGTATGGCTCCTCCTGAATTGAAAGAGTTGAAGGATCAGTTGCAGGAATTGTTGGGTAAGAGTTTTATTCGACCCAGTGTTTCACCTTAGGGTGCTCCTGTTTTATTTGTGAAGAAAAATGATGGTTCTATATGTATGTATATTGATTATCGCCAGTTGAATAAGGCCACAATGAAGAATCGCTATCCTTTGCCTCGCATTGATGATCTATTTGACCAGCTTCAGGGTACACGGGTATTTTCTAAGAATGATCTGCGCTCAGGTTATCATCAGTTAAAGATTTGAGATTCAGATATCCCGAAGACTGCCTTTAGGACTCGGTATGGTCATTACGAGTTTCTTGTTATGTTATTCGGGCTGACAAATGCCCAGTAGCTTTTATGCATCTGATGCACAGTGTATTCATGCCACATCTCGACTCGTTCGTGGTTGTTTTCATAGATGATATTCTTGTATATTTCCAAAGTCGTGAAGATCATGAGCAGCACCTGAGGATAGTGCTTCAAACTCTGAGGGAGAAGAGATTATATGCAAAGTTCTCCAAATGCGAGTTCTGGCTGAATTCAATGGCATTCTTAGGCCACTTGGTGTCGAGTGAGGGCATTCGAGTGGATCCGCGAAAGGTGGAGGCCGTGCAGAGTTGGCCCAGGCCCTCCTCAGCTACTGAGATCCGCAGTTTCCTTGGCTTGGCGGGTTATTTCCGTCACTTTATGGAGGGATTCTCATCGATAGCTACCCTTATGACTAGACTAACCCAGAAGGGTGCCACTTTTCAGCAGACAAAGGAGTGTGAGGCGAGCTTTCAAAAGCTCAAGTTAGCCTTGACTTCAGCTCCAATCATGATGTTGCCTATAAATTCGGGTTCCTATACAGTTTATTATGATGCCTCACGGGTGGGGCTTAGAGCGGTATTTATGCAGGACAGTATGGCGATAGCCTACGTGTCTCGATAGTTGAAGGTTCATTAAAAGAACTCCCTGTCCACGATCTTGAGTTAGTTGCCATTGTTCACGCCTTGAAAATCTGGGCGTCATTATTTGTATGGGATGCCTTGTGAGATCTACATTGACCATCGGAGCTTGCAACACTTGCTTAAGCAGAAGGACCTGAATATGCGTAAGAGGAGATGGTTAGAGCTGTTAAAAGATTATGACATTACTATTCCTTATCACGCGGGCAAGGCCAATGTGGTCGCTGATGCTTTGAGTCGCAGGGTAGAGAGTTTAAGGAGTTTGGCATATCTACCAGCCTCAGAGTGACCTATGGTGAGGGATGTTAAGGCTTTAGCCAGGCAGTTTGTGAGAATGGACCTTTCAGAGCCCAGTCGGGTTCTATCCTGTGTGGTTTCTTGGTCTTTCCTATTTGATTGCATCAAGGAGCGACAGTCTAATGACCCTCATTTGCTTGTCCTTCAGGACAGAGTCCAACGTGGTAATTCCCGAAATGTTACTATCAGCGATGATGGAGTGTTGAGAATGTAGGGCCGAATTTGTGTGCCTAATGTAGATGATCTCCGAGAGTTGATTCTAGTTGAGGCCCATAGCTCGCGGTATTCCATCCATCCGGGTGCCGCGAAGATGTACCGGGACTTGAGGCAACACTACTGGTGGAAGCGGATGAAGAAGTATGTAGTTAACTACGTGTCTAGATGCCTCAATTGCCAGCAAGTGAAGTATGAGCGCCGGCGTCCAGGTGGGTTGCTACAGCGGATTGAGATGCTAGAGTGGAAGTGGGAGCGTATCACCATAGATTTCGTATCTGGAATCTCATGGACTATGAAAAAGTTTGATTCTATTTGGGTCATTGTGGATCGACTGACCAAATCCGCTTATTTCATACCTATGTGCACTACTTATTCATCGGAGCGGTTGGTCAAAATTTATATGAGGGAGATCGTCCGGTTACATGGTATTCCAGTTTATATCATTTTAGACAGAGGCACACAGTTCACATCGCGGTTCTGAAGAGCCGTGTAGCAGGACCTAGGTACTCGAGTGGAGTTGAGTACGGCATTCCACCCCCAGACGGATGGACAGTCCGAGCGCACTATTCAGATCTTGGAGGATATGCTCTGTGCGTGCGTGATTGAGTTTGGAGGGTCATGGGATCATTTTCCACCACTGGCGGAGTTTGCTTATAACAAGAGCTATCAGTCCAGCATCCAGATGGCGCCTTATGAGGCCTTATATGGTAGGAGATGTAGATCTCTGGTGGGTTGGTTTGAGCCGGGCGAGGCTAGATTATTGGGCACGGAGATGGTTCAGGATGTGATGGAGAAAGTTAAAGTGATTCAGGATAGACTCCGTGCAGCTCAATCCAGACAAAAGAGTTAAGCGGACAAGAAGGTTCGTGATGTGGCATATATGGCTGGCGAGCAAGTTCTGCTTCAGTTCTCGCCTATGAAGGGCGTCATGAGGTTTGGAAAGAAAGGGAAGCTGAGTCCTAGATTTGTTGGGCCTTTTGAGATTTTGAGGCGAGTTGGGGAGGATTCTTATGAGCTTGCCTTACCTCCCAGCCTGGGCAGCGTTCATTCGGTATTTCATGTCTCGATGCTCCGGAGATATCATGGTGATCTATCGTACGTGTTGGATTTCATTTCAGTCCAGCTGGATAAGGATCTATCTTATGTTGAGGAGCCTGTGGCCATTTTGGACGGACAAATCAGAAAGTTAAGGTTGTAAACACGTGATTTTTGACCCTCCCCGAGATTTTCTATATTTCTAGCGTAAAATATTTAGTTTAGTTTTAATATAGCTATTTTAGTTAAATTTGACTCTTTTACTTTATTTTTACCTCAAAATGAAAAAATAACAAAAATATAGTTTTATTAATGTTTCGTAGTCATTTTTAAACTTGAAAAATATAAAAAATAGTTTTATTTTAATTACGAGTATTATAGTTATTTTGCTTACATAGGATTAATTAATAACGTCGTGTTCTCATTCTTGGTTCCGGGCAAAGAATAATATTCGGGTTCAAATTACCCGGTTTTATAATTTTTGGACCTAGCCCATAATAATCCGAGCCCACCACACATGGGGGGCACGGACGAATTAGACCCATCACATTTTTGTACACAAGAGGATGGGTCTTAAAATACTAAACTAATATAAAAATAATTAAAAATGAAAAGAAGAAAAAGACAAAAGAAAAGAACAAAATGAAAAAGACAAAATAAAAAAAAACAAAACAAAAGAATAGGGGACAATTGGAAAAGTTTCTCACGTGAAAGATGGGCTGGAGGGGAAAACAAAAGAAAGAGGGATTAAAAAACAAAAAGAAAGAGATGGGAGGGGATTAAAAAAAAGAAACAAGAAAATATACAAGGATATATACTACACTGTTACGATTTTGAAAGGGGGGGAAAGAGGCTCACATTTTTAACGGAAGGGAGGGACTGTTCATTTTTGGTTTTTTCTTCATTTTTATAAAGGAGGGAGACCATACACACAGGGGGAAAAAAGAAAACATATAGAGAGATAGGAGCTACTGTTGATGGTCTTCTTCATTGCTGAAGAAGACGAGCCACCAAGACAGCCCTTCCCCGCTAGTCGACCACGCAGCATCGTCGGCCAGCCCCACCAAAAACAGTCCAGTCCCAATATTGTTCCCAGCTCACACCAGACCAGCAGCAACTTCACCAAACGATCCTTACCATCACCTCACGTCCAGCGAACCAACAGTCCCATCGTCGAACCAGCAGCAACGACCAGCGACACCACCAAGCCAGCAGCTCGACGCCATAACTGCCAGCAGCCTCATCTGCGACCAGCTTCACCGTCCAAACGACCCTCACCTGAACCATCGCTGTCCTTTCTTCGTCGTCCCTCCAGCCACGTCCAAACGAACAGCCACACCAGCCGCACTTTTGTCGACTTTCTCCAGCTTTCCGGGGTGAGATCCGTTCGAGTTCGTCGTTGATTAGTCGTAGTCCGAGGTTCCGTCGAGTTTTGTTTCTGCCTTCACTTGGTTTATCCGAGCCGTGCTTTGTTCAAACGGCATTGTTCTGGTTAGTAAAAACAAGCATTTATTTCTATTGTCATGATTTGAATTTCTTTTAGGCAATTAGAATGAAATAGCTTGGTTTCACGTGTTATCATGTTTGCTTTTTTTTTTATTTTATTTTTATTTTTATTTTTTCATGATTCTGTTTCTTCTGTCAATTTTTGTAGTGTAAGAAAATTTGGTTGGTTAGTTTTTGTTTAGTCTATTCGAGCAATTTTCCATTGCTAATGCAAGTGTCTGCCAGTTTAACTTTAATACACCAAAAATCTCAATATTAGAGTTAGTGATTTCTACATGTGTGGCCATAATATCCAAATCTCATGTGTCATTCTCAAATCTAGGAAAAATAAATTTGAACATCCATAGTTAGTTTTAACTTAGTACAAACCTTTAAGAATTATTTGAGGCGTGCTACGCCAAATAAAATTTTAAATGTGTGGCCCTTATGTAATTATTGCTTTTAAAGTTCTTAGTATTCGGGACGGTCGTTTAGCGAATTTCACGGCCCTCCCAAAAGATAATAATATGTTAGTCGCTTTAAGTGCGCTTTTAATAATATTACCTTCCTAATTCGGGTGTGTATTTCATACAACCCAAATCCAAATCCGAAAACGTCAAATAAAGATGTGTCAAGAATCCGGGTGCATTTCATGTAACGTGATCCGAAAACATATTTTTAGACGACGTTCACTTTCGTAAAAAGTAATAAAGGCGGTAAAGGGATATTAATTTGCATTAAGTACATAACTGTAAAAAATCAGATAAATAAGCCGAATATGATAGTTAAGCGACCGTGCTAGAACCACGGAATTCGGGAATGCCTAACACCTTCTCCCGGGTTAACAGAATTCCTTATCCGGATTTCTGGTTCGCGGACCATTAAATAGAGTCAAACCTTTTCTCAATTCGGGTTTCAAACCGGTGACTTGGGACACCATAAATCTCCCAAGTGGCGACTCCAAATCTCAATAAATGAACCCCGTTTTGGTTGTCCTTTAATTGGAAAAACTCTTTTATACCTTGCACCCTTGCGGGTGCGTAAAAAAGAGGTGTGACAGCTCTGGCGACTCCACTGGGGACATATACCCAGAACCACTAGTTCAGGGTTTAAGAATTCGAGCTTGGAATAATTGTTGTATTTGGCTTATTTATTATCTGATTTTATTATATGTTCGTATTAATGTGCAAAATGATATTTTTATCGCTTTGATATTTTTTTTTTGAACTGTACATATAAATTGTGCCGAAACCAATCTCCTCTTCGAGTCTTCTAAATCATGAAGAAGGGTGCACTTCGTGTGACTTCTTTTCTGTGTAGTGTCTAATTCCCATTTTAGAACGAGGTTTGGATAAGTTGCAAAACCGGTGAAGCTTCTGTATTCCCGGGTTGCTGCCTCCTCCTCGGCTCGAGTTGTCCGTTCGGGTAAGCCAGGTCTAGAACAATAAACCCGGGTTTTTAAACCTAGAATAACAAAGCTTCATGCCGGATCCCTAGTAGGAACGTTTATTTGCATCATGTTGCATTTGACTTAGGGACTCAACACAGGGGTTGGGTCCGTCTAGGACAGGTGACCTGAAATGAAAAGACCATCCTGCTGCATCCTGTTTGTTTTATGTATATATTTGCTTCAGACTTGCAGGCTAACCGTTTTTTTTTTATTGAGGAAAATGAAAAAATAGTCTCAAAATAGTTTGTTTTTTCTTTTTTACTTACTTAAAAAAGAAAAAAAAAACGTTTGTTGTAAAATAAATATGTGATTTCAAAATAGTTTGTTTTTTTTACTAAAAAGAAAAAAGAAAAAATTTGTTTTAAACTTAAAAAAAAAAATGTGTGAAAAATAGTTTGTTTCCTTTAAAGATGTAGTTTGTTTGACCGAACTACGCAGGTTTGATTCTCACCACTAGGTGAGATACGTAGGCAACCCTCATCGGGTTCAACCACCCCTTTAAAAAAATCAAAAAAAATGTGTGTTTAATTTTGTCAATAAAATCAAAGTGATGCCGTTTTTGCAAATAGCCGAATGTTCCGAAAGGACGCCGGAAGGCTATTTTTGCAAAAATAGTCACTTTGAATCTTTATAAATAATTTTTGGGCACAACCTTGAAATATTCCCTCGCGAAAATGTTGAAAGGTCGTGGCCGCAAAAATCAAGTTGGGGTTACCACCCTTTTTCAAAAATGTTGAATTTTAGTTTTCAATAAATCGAAGTGATGCTGTTTTATAAAATAGCCGAATGTTCCGAAAGGACGCCGGAAGGCTGTTTTTGCAAAAATAGCCACTTTGAATCATTTTTAATAATTTGCGGGCACGACCTTGAAATATTCCTTGTGGAAATGTTGCAAGGCCATAGCCGCAAAATCAAGTCCGGGTTCACACCCCTTTTGCAAAAATAACCAAAAAATGTCAAATTTTTGATTTTGTTATAAATAAGTCGGGTGATGCTATTCTTGCTTAAAATAAGCCGAATGTCCCTCAAAAAGACACCGAAAGGCTGTTTTTGCAAGAATAGCCACTTTGAGTCATTTGTAAATAATTTTGGACACAGCCTGAAAATATTCCTCGCGGAAATGTCGAAAGGTTGTATCCGCAAAAAATCAAGTTTTGAGTCATCACTCAACTTTACAAAATAATCACTTTATCCAATAAGCCATTACATGGCCGGTCCTTGCATAAATAGCCACTTTTGGCATTTGAACTTCTTCGGTCTTGTATTGGCCTGTGTCGGTGCTGAATGATGCCCCATAGGCCCCAGGACTAAATTTTGAATTTATATCTTCTTTCTAAAATTTTGCAAAAAAGAGCCACTTTGTCTGAATAAGCCATCATGTGGCCAATTTATGAAAATATTCTTGTGTTGGTTTATGGTGATGCCGGACGATGCCCTATGAGCCACGGAATGAAAAAAAAATTTTTTTTTAAGTTTATCTTTCTTAAATAAATTTTGCAAAAATAGTCATTTTTGGCAAATAAGCCATTATGTGGCCAATTTTGTAGAAAGTCATAATTGACACCAAAAATATTCTTATTCTTGTAGAAATCTCCTACACAAGTTTGTAGTTGGAGTCGGCTTCTATAATTTTCCTTCAAAAAAAAAAAAAAAAAAAAATCAAAAAATCAAATAAACATCTCTTTATTTCTTGCATTAATTTGCAAGAACTACGCTCGGTCCGATTCATGCGGGGTCATGATACGTAGGCAATCCACATAGGATTCGACCATATCCATAACCAAAAAAAAAATGAAAAAACAAAAAAAAGAAGAATGATCAATAAGCGGGACACCTTAATGCTGACATGCTGGCTTTGTTTTGTTGTGTCCATTTCCAGAAAGGTGGTTGGTTGTGGTTCTGAAATAACTCTTCCCCGTAAGACGAAGTCGGAGGACAATGGCAGATAATCTCAAGACTGAGTGGGTTGGTACAGGTACCCGACAACAGCTGGTTGAACGGAACCACGGGTTAGTAGAGGAGGTCGAGATATTGAGACAACACGTGGCTGATATGTATCGGGCGTGGATGGATGGAAAAGCACCACCTCCGCCACCACCTAGCTTCCTGGACTCTGTCCTTACCCGTACCATGAACCCGATGCCGGATGATCTCCCGCACTCTCCATATATACCCGCCTATCACAACTTCTCCAGCCATTCGAGTAACTCAATTACTCGTCCCCCAACCTATGTTTTCACAACGCTACTCCCGTCCCCAACACCACTACTCTCCAAGGGACACCCAAAATCGTACTTCACCTTCCAGGTACCCAGCTCCACAAAAAGCCTACCAACCCCCACGAACATACCGGAAACCCCCGGGTCAGGTTTCAGGCCCAATAAGGCGTTTAGGGAGGAGAGGTTGCTGAAGCGAGAAAAGGCGCTCACCCCTATCGGAGAATCCTATGCAAGTCTGTTTGAAAAGTTAAAACATGTCGGCTTGATTACGCCGCTCCCCGGATACACTCCCGATCCACATGCAAGAAGCTTCGATCCTACTGCACGATGTGCATACCATTCCAATGTCAGAGGGCACGATATTGAGAGTTGCCGTACCTTGAAAAAGGAAATAGAAAGAATGATTCAAAAAGGGTGGTTGATTGTGGTCGATGATGATGACATGGGGCATACAAATCCCCTGGGGGGTGTACCGACTGGAGCTAAAAATGTTGAAGCAGTTGGCAACCTTGGCAATATTGATGCAGAACTTAGTGGCTAAAATGTTGTGCTTGGAAATTGGGAAGATACTCCATCTTTTGGTCAGCTAGATGGAGCTTTGGTGGTTCGTTTTTGTGGTCATTTTTGTTGTCCGAGTTATTTTCAGGGGTTTTCTTGTGGTCAAACCCTTTTGTCCTAGCAGTTTGCTTTGGTCCTGCCCAATTTTGTTTCAGGGCTGTACTCTAGTTTGTTTTGTTTGTTTTATCATTGAACCATTTCGTCATTAGTTTAATGAAGCTTTCGGTCTTTTGTTACTTCCGGTCATTTTATCTGTTTAGTTCTGTTTACCCTTTAGATTTGTCTTGTGCTCAAACGCCGAATCTAGTGACATGACATGCGCACACATAATTGTGGCTTAATTCTAAAAGTTAATCATGAAGCAATTGGAAGATGATCGGGTCATTCAAAGGAAATAAAAACAATTTGAGATTATTTGGATCCCGAGTCATGTGAAACCGGGGCAACTAAAAAGGAAACAGTTAAAGGCAAGCTGGCCAAATCGACGTGGGGTCATTCACAATAATGAAAATGACAGTGTTGTCCAACCGTGCTTTAAAGATATGACGAATGTTAATTGTGTTGTTTACACTTGGCATGTTTTGAAGATTGGAATGACGATGGCATTTTGTTCTGCTATCTAAACACTTTATCCATCGTCAACCCTTTGAGCCTTATTTTAAATTCTTTCATCCCCTCCTTCGGAATTAGTTGCAAAGACTAGAAACACAAGTTTGAAAGGCAAAAGAAGAAAGGGATAAAGAAAAGTAAAGAAAAAGAAAACAACAAAAAGAGATAAAGAAAAGAAAAAGAAAAATGTGTGAGAAAAAAAAAAAAAAAAAGAAACTTGAAAAAGAGGAATTGGGAACTACGTTTGACCTGATTCCTTAAAGAGGATACGTAGGCGCTTCACAGCTCGGTCATAGTGTAAATAAAGAAATAAAAATCCCCAAGTATAAAACTGGGGCAAAGAAAGATTGTGTTTATTGTAAATAAATGTAGGTCCGAAGGTTGTAAATTTTTGAACCCAAAATTGATTTTGTTTTGAGCCTTCAATACCCTTTCTTTCTAGCCCTATCCAAATCCCACACTACGGTCCAAAGAAAGACCTTCCGATCAGTCTTCAAAAGATGCCGCGTCAGGCGAGGGATAGAGTCCTATCATAATATAACACGTGGATTCTCAGCAGAAAAGACGTTGATTCTCAGCAGAAAGGAAATACGAGAGAGTCTTGGCAGTAACACCCCAATCCCCAGAAAAGTGATACAAATGAGAGAGTCTTACCGGTGAAAACCTTCACAGGCACCATAAGGCGACAAAAGCTGAGAGAAAATCAAAATGAGAGAGGCTTGAAAGTGAAAACCCTTCGGGCACTACAAGTCGAATAAAGGTGATAATCAGATGGAAATCACGAGACAGAAATCGTGAAAGGAAATTAACGACGGAGGGTAGGCCATATGTGCATGTCATGACCAGTAGAGTTGGTATCCGCGTTTGATAAGTTTTATAGTTGTTTCTGGTTAGAGAGTCAGTCCTCCCTTGTCTTCGATTTGTTGTTTCTTTTTATCTTTCTCCTTTTATCAAAATTCTCCATCAAAGTCGGTCTAGTCAAAACATAGTGAGAAATGACTTCAAAACTTGCCACCAATTTTCCAATTATTATGCAAAGCAAGGAAATGCCATTGACGGCAGAGAAGTAGGATGCGAAGAAGATTATCAAACTGGGGCAGAAAATTTTCTTTTCAATTTGAAAATTTTCTGGAAGTCAATACCCACTTGGGGAAGAAGTAAAGTCTTAAGAGAAATGGTCTTCGAACCAGTGTCATCCTCAACAGCCTTCAAGAAGAATGAAACACCAATTTTGAGGAAATGAAAATCCACCGGCAGTGTTATCTTCAGCAAGTTCCGAGGTGGTCGGACAACACAGAGTGGTAAAGGAAGAAAGGAAAGCTCATCTTCAACAAAATAACCCTCAGCAAGTTGAGAAACACAGAACGGGGAAGGGATAAATGGAAAAACCTATCCCCAGCATGAGTATCATCAAATAATAACATCCCCAGCAAGTTCTGATAATGAAACACAGAGCAGGGAAAGAGGAGGAGAACAATCCCCAGCAGGAGCACCACAACCAGCCACCACATTTTAAAACTAACCAATTTTTCTTTGATTTGAAACAGAGAAAAAAGGGGTTGTCAGCAACAAAGCATGCCACGAAGAAGATTCTCAAACTGGGGCAGAAAACTTTCTCCTGTTGCGAAAATTTTCTCGAAACCAAATACTTGGTTAGGGAAAGAAGCTAGATAACGCGAGGAAATGATCTTTGAACCCGATTATCCCAGCAGATTTGAAAGAAAGAAAACAACAAGCTGTGATAGATGAAATTATACCCCCAACAGACAGGACAAGACGAGGAAGCTTGCGTTCAGAAAGGCAAGAAGCCGGTATCACCCTCAGCAGTCCTCGGAAAATGAAACATTGATTTCGAGATTTCACCGGCAGCATTATATCCTACAAGTTTTTCAAGGGAGCGAAGCGCGAGCCCCGAAGGAGGTTTGGAAAGAGGAAGAAGGAAAGGGGATCCCCCGACAGGTTAATCCCCAACTGATGACACTTCAATCCCCAGCGATCTCGAGAGAGAATAAAGGTTCTGAAGGAAGTAGAAAAGGAGGAAATAAAGAAGATTTTCCCCAGCAGCATTACCCCAGCAGGTAAGTAATTAGTTCCAAAGACATCCCCAGCGGTCAAGAGAAAAATAACACAACCCGGGAGGAAAGCAATTCCAAAACAAGGTAATTCGGAAGAAAGGATGGCCCAAGAAGCGATGCAGGAAGAAGAAAGTGGTGCAGGAAGCAAAGCAAGGCGACATGGATGGGATGGAGTTAGTGAGATGTTGTTGAAGTCAGGAGCCCGCCTGAAGAGAGGAATGGCAATTTATTTTCAAAAGATGTTGTTGAAGTCAGGAGCCCGCCTGAAGAGAGGAATGGCGTTTAATTTTCAGAGTTGATGATTGAAGTCAGGAGCCCGCCTGAAGAGAGGAATGGCGATTTATTTTCAAAAGATGTTGTTGAAGTCAGGAGCCCGCCTGAAGAGAGGAATGGCGATTTATTTTCAAAAGATGTTGTTGAAGTCGGGAGCCCGCCCGAAGAGAGGAATGGCGATTTATTTTCAAAAGTTGATGATTGAAGTCAGGAGCCCGCCTGAAGAGAGGAATGGCGTTTATTTTCAAAGATGTTGTTGAAGTCAGGAGCCCGCCTGAAGAGAGGAATGGCGTTTATTTTCAAAAGATGTTGTTGAAGTCGGGAGCCCGCCCGAAGAGAGGAATGGCGATTTATTTTCAAAAGTTGATGATTGAAGTCAGGAGCCCGCCTGAAGAGAGGAATGGCGTTTATTTTCAAAAGATGTTGTTAAAGTCAGAAGCCCGCCAGAAAAGCAGAACGCCGTCTCAGTTTCCAAGATTTGATAAGGATGGTGAACAATCGAAAGTGACATAGTGTAACGGAAATCCCCAGCATGAATCAGAAGGAAGGCGACAAGGATCAGAAAAGATAGATTCAGACTTCGAAGGAGAATAGCTCGAAGATCACAAGTCAGGGAATTCACTTTGGAGTGTAATGCAAGTTAGCAACAAAAGAAGCTGGCGACCAGAATGGGAGTCAACAGTCCGAGATGATCAACAGAAGTTAGTCACAATGAAAAAGGCAAGGAGTTAATCCAAGTGCAAAAGTTGAGGAAAGATATGGTGTGCTCAAGACATGTTGTTGAAGTCAGGAGCCCGCCTGAAGAGAGGAATGGCGATTTATTTTCAAAAGATGTTGTTGAAGTCAGGAGCCCGCCTGAAGAGAGGAATGGCGATTTATTTTATAAGTTGATGTTGAAGTCAGGAGCCCGCCTGAAGAGAGGAATGGCGATTTATTTTGAAGTAATAGTTGAAGTCAGGGAGCCCGCCTGAAGAATGGAGTGGCGATTTATTGTTGAAGTTGTTTAAGGAAAGCGGCAGAGTGTAACGGAAATCCCCAACATGAATCAGAAGGAAGGCAACAAGGATCAGAAAAGATAGATTCAGACTTCGAAGGAGAATAGTTCGAAGATCACAAGTAAGGGAATTCACTTCGGAGTGCAATGCAAGTTAGCAACAAAAGAAACTTGCGACCAGAATGCGAGTCAACAGTCCGAGATAATCAACAGAAGTTAGTCACAATGAAAAGGCAAATAGTTAATCCAAGTGCAAAAGTTGAGGAAAGATGTGGTGTGCTCAAGACATGGCCGAGGTCACGAGCACTGCATACCTGGTCTTGACCCGAAGAGCAACACCTACAACTAGCAAGTATCAAGGTTCAAATTTAGAGTCCGCATGAAGCACCAACCAATATTCAAGATCAAGCTTCAGAAGACTTATAGATATGAATTTTGTAACTAGTAGCTGATAGGCTTAGTTAGTCTTTCTCATATTTTTTGATGTAATAGCAGGACCACGGATCGGAACTTCGATGGGACGGAACCTCGACGGAACAACACCTCGACTGGCTCTCCACCTCGGTTACCCCTTCCTCACTCACTTTCGAACTACACGTGGCCTGATTCCTTTATAGCCAAGGATATGTAGGCAGCTCAGATACAAGGGCTCGGTCACATTCCTCTTCTCTTAGTTTAGTCCCTCCCAATAAGGGTCGGGTCAAAAACACTTGTCTAGTCGTTCTTTGTCTGAAAACTCTTTGTGTTATCGCCATATGAATCCTCACTGTAAACACGTGATTTTTGACCCTCCCCGAGATTTTCTATATTTCTAGCGTAAAATATTTAGTTTAGTTTTAATATAGCTATTTTAGTTAAATTTGACTCTTTTACTTTATTTTTACCTCAAAATGAAAAAATAACAAAAATATAGTTTTATTAGTGTTTCGTAGTCATTTTTAAACTTGAAAAATATAAAAAATAGTTTTATTTTAATTACGAGTATTATAGTTATTTTGCTTACGTAGGATTAATTAATAACGTCGTGTTCTCATTCTTGGTTCCGGGCAAAGAATAATATTCGGGTTCAAATTACCCGGTTTTATAATTTTTGGACCTAGCCCATAATAATCCGAGCCCACCACACATGGGGGGCACGGACGAATTAGACCCATCACATTTTTGTACACAAGAGGATGGGTCTTAAAATACTAAACTAATATAAAAATAATTAAAAATGAAAAGAAGAAAAAGACAAAAGAAAAGAACAAAATGAAAAAGACAAAATAAAAAAAAACAAAACAAAAGAATAGGGGACAATTGGAAAAGTTTCTCACGTGAAAGATGGGCTGGAGGGGAAAACAAAAGAAAGAGGGATTAAAAAACAAAAAGAAAGAGATGGGAGGGGATTAAAAGAAAGAAACAAGAAAATATACAAGGATATATACTACACTGTTACGATTTTGAAAGGGGGGGAAAGAGGCTCACATTTTTAACGGAAGGGAGGGACTGTTCATTTTTGGTTTTTTCTTCATTTTTATAAAGGAGGGAGACCATACACACAGGGGGGAAAAAGAAAACATATAGAGAGATAGGAGCTACTGTTGATGGTCTTCTTCATTGCTGAAGAAGACGAGCCACCAAGACAGCCCTTCCCCGCTAGTCGACCACGCAGCATCGTCGGCCAGCCCCACCAAAAACAGTCCAGTCCCAATATTGTTCCCAGCTCACACCAGACCAGCAGCAACTTCACCAAACGATCCTTACCATCACCTCACGTCCAGCGAACCAACAGTCCCATCGTCGAACCAGCAGCAACGACCAGCGACACCACCAAGCCAGCAGCTCGACGCCATAACTGCCAGCAGCCTCATCTGCGACCAGCTTCACCGTCCAAACGACCCTCACCTGAACCATCGCTGTCCTTTCTTCGTCGTCCCTCCAGCCACGTCCAAACGAACAGCCACACCAGCCGCACTTTTGTCGACTTTCTCCAGCTTTCCGGGGTGAGATCCGTTCGAGTTCGTCGTTGATTAGTCGTAGTTCGAGGTTCCGTCGAGTTTTGTTTCTGCCTTCACTTGGTTTATCCGAGCCGTGCTTTGTTCAAACGGCATTGTTCTGGTTAGTAAAAACAAGCATTTATTTCTATTGTCATGATTTGAATTTCTTTTAGGCAATTAGAATGAAATAGCTTGGTTTCACGTGTTATCATGTTTGCTTTTTTTTTTTTTTTATTTTTATTTTTATTTTTTCATGATTCTGTTTCTTCTGTCAATTTTTGTAGTGTAAGAAAATTTGGTTGGTTAGTTTTTGTTTAGTCTATTCGAGCAATTTTCCATTGCTAATACAAGTGTCTGCCAGTTTAACTTTAATACACCAAAAATCTCAATATTAGAGTTAGTGATTTCTACATGTGTGGCCATAATATCCAAATCTCATGTGTCATTCTCAAATCTAGGAAAAATAAATTTGAACATCCATAGTTAGTTTTAACTTAGTACAAACCTTTAAGAATTATTTGAGGCGTGCTACGCCAAATAAAATTTTAAATGTGTGGCCCTTATGTAATTATTGCTTTTAAAGTTCTTAGTATTCGGGACGGTCGTTTAGCGAATTTCACGGCCCTCCCAAAAGATAATAATATGTTAGTCGCTTTAAGTGCGCTTTTAATAATATTACCTTCCTAATTCGGGTGTGTATTTCATACAACCCAAATCCAAATCCGAAAACGTCAAATAAAGATGTGTCAAGAATCCGGGTGCATTTCATGTAACGTGATCCGAAAACATATTTTTAGACGACGTTCACTTTCGTAAAAAGTAATAAAGGCGGTAAAGGGATATTAATTTGCATTAAGTACATAACTGTAAAAAATCAGATAAATAAGCCGAATATGATAGTTAAGCGACCGTGCTAGAACCACGGAATTCGGGAATGCCTAACACCTTCTCCCGGGTTAACAGAATTCCTTATCCGGATTTCTGGTTCGCGGACCATTAAATAGAGTCAAACCTTTTCTCAATTCGGGTTTCAAACCGGTGACTTGGGACACCATAAATCTCCCAAGTGGCGACTCCAAATCTCAATAAATGAACCCCGTTTTGGTTGTCCTTTAATTGGAAAAACTCTTTTATACCTTGCACCCTTGCGGGTGCGTAAAAAAGAGGTGTGACAAAGGTCAAAGGACATTGTTTCAGTAAAGGTCCAGTGGCGGGGTCAGCCGGCCAAGGAGGCGACTTAGGAAACCGAGCAGGATATGCACACACAATACCCTCATCTTTTTACTACTTCAGGTATATTTTCTATGCTCGTTCGAGGACGAACGAATATTTAAGTATAGGAGGATGTAACGACCCATCCGTTCATTTTTGAAATTTACACCCCGATTCCCCATTAACTATTTTCCGTAAGTTCATTTCTACTATTTTTGTTTGTCGGGATGTTCAGTATTAGAATTTGGAGTGTTTTGGTACACTTGGTCGCTAAATGAGAGGTTAAGACTTAAAAAGATGGTCCATATTCGGACCAGTGGGAAGACGACCTTGCAATGGAAATCTGATGATTCCGTTAGATTCGTTAGGTGATTTCGGGGTTGGGAGCGTGTTCGGAATGTATTTTTGAAGTTCCTAGCTAATTTAGGCTTGAATTAGCGAGGTTAGTATTTTGGTGATTTTCGGTTGATAGGTGAGATTTTGGTCCGAGAGTGGAATGGAATTCCGAGAGTTTCAGTAGCTTCGTTAGGTGATTTTGGATATGTCCGCAAAATTTTAGGTCGTTCGGACATCGTTTGGGCGGGTTTTTTATGTAATGAGAAATTTGAAAGTTTTTGTTTAACTTAGGCTTGAATCTGTTGTGGTTTGATGATTTTTGTGTTTATGGATGTGTATTGACGATTGGAACAAGTTCGTATGATATTTTGGAGTAGGTTGGTGTTTTTGGTTGAGGTCCCGGGGGCCTCGGGGTGATTTCGGGTGGTTAAACGGATCATTTTTTATTTTGAAACATAGCAGATTTTTCTGCTGAAGTGTTGCAGAGAAATTGCTCTATGCGATCGCAAAGAGAGTGTTGCGATCACATAGAAGGTTTTGGAGGGGTGCCAAATTTATTATATGCGATCGTATAAGGGGCATTGCGATCGCATAGCTTCGGAGTTTCATGCTCTGCATTCGCATATGAGGCAATGCGATCACATAGTATATTCGGGTTGTGCTATGCGATCGCTAGGAGGGTAGTGCAATCGCATAACGGAAAAATTGGGATTTGGAAAATTGTTCTATGCGATCGCAATAGCAGGGCTGCGATCGCATAGAGTTAAGGTCAGAACGGGACAGAATGTTTTAAGGGCTTTTGCCCAGCGGCCCAACCCATTTCTACCCCATTTTTAAGTGTCTTGGGAGCATTTTCTACGGGAAGTAAGAAGTTTCGACGGGGAATTTATTGGAGGTAAGTTTTATGAGTTAAATACATGTTTTTATTCAAGAATCATCCATGGAATTCATGAATTTATGGCTAAAAATCAAGAAAATTAGGGCTTGGAGCAAAAACCTTAAACTTAGGATTTGAGGGGCCATTTATGGTCCAAATTGGGAGTTCTTGGTATGTACGGACTCGTGATGAAACGAGGAGTCCTAAAATGTGATTTCGAAATTTTTCGAGATGTGGGTCCGACGGGTATTTTGGCCATTTTACATAATTTTGCGTATAGACTAGAATTTAATTGTAGTTTAATTTACTTGAATTATTTTTTATAAATGTAATTTACTTGAATTATTATTTATAAATGCAATTTAATTGAATAGATTTGAGCCATTTGGAGTCGGATACTCGTGGCAAGAGCGTGTTTTCAGGTTGACTTGCGCTTGATCGAGGTAAGTGGCTTGTCTAACCTTGTGTGGGGGACTTTGTCCCTTAAGATATGAATTTGGTAATTGAATGCCTTGTGCGTGAGGTGACGAGGGCGTACTTGAGCTAATTGTTGAAAACCCAATTTTTTACTTAGAATAAAAGATACTTGAGTTGAGTTCTCTTTCGTATTTGCTTATTCCTAATTGTTATTATAGCCTGTGCTAGATAAAGAAGCATGTTTAGTGGACTTATTTGCCTATTTTCTTAAACTGCCTTGTTTGCATTATATGAAACATATTAGGCCAAAATATACTGTTATTTGCTATGAGTTTGGTAGTTAATTAATACCTTGAGTTTTTGTTGGTTGATTTAAATTTAGGACTACGGGACGGCATCCCGAAAGCATCCCCTGCATATGTTATATACTAAGATTGAGAGTGCCGGATACGGAGAGATTCTAAAAATTAATATTGAGGATACCAGGATATCCTCGGGATACGAAGAGATCTCATAAATTATTATTGAGGATATCGGGAGATCCTAAAATATATTATTGAGGATACCATGAGATCCTCGGGATACCAAGAGATCCCAGAAATTATTATTGTGGATACCAGGAGATCCCACAATATATATTGAGGAACCAGGAGATCCTATGGATACCAAGAGATCCCAGAATTTATTGTTGTGGATACTAAGAGACCCCAGAAATTATTTATTGAGGATACCAAGAGATCCCCGGGATACCAGGAGATCTCCGATGATAACTAGCCGATTGTAGTTGTACCTTATTCTTCGATAGTGTTTGTCCTCTGCTACCGTTTTACTTATTTTTCTTGCCGTATATTTGTTGTGATTATACACCTATTGTTTTTTCCCATTATCATATTGATTATCATGTTTTACCTCAATAAGGCCCTGACCTTCCACGTCACTACCCAACCGAGGTTAGGTTTGGCACTTACTGAGTACCGCCGTGGTGTACTTATGCCCTTCCTACGCATGTTTTTTTTCATGTGCAGATCCAGACACTTCTGATCGAGTGCGTCATCAGTGATCTAGGTGCTACATTTGGAGACTTGAGGTATATCTTCCACATCTGCAGACCGAAGAGTCTCCTTCTACTCTATCTTGTAGTTTACAGTTCCCTTTCATGCATTCAGTTGTTGTAGACTTTCCGGATATTAGAGCTGTATCTTATGATTTTTCTTAGCCTGTGTTGCCCGTGAGTTTTTAGGTATTTGGGATAGCTTCAAAATGCTAAGTGTTGAAGTGTATGTGCCAGGAGGCAACTATGCACATTATTCCTGTTAATTAGTTTTGATTATATATTTCCAAAATTGATATTGTTTTCGGCAAGGTGTTAGGATTACCTGGTCGCGAAGACTAGGTGTCGTCATGACGTGTTCACAATTGGTGAACTAGGGTCGTGACAAGGTTGTACGTGATATTAGCACTCCGATCATCATATCCATATCTATCTTTCTCACCCTGTTAAGGCATTAAAGCGCGGAATGTTATCGTTACTTATTGTATGCTATTACCCGCCCAAATCCTATCAGTCTGGGAGACAGTGAGACTACTAATCCTAAAGGGAGTGAATTGGGGTTTTTTCAGAAGTTAAAAAAGGATAAGTGTCTAGGCGATAAACAAAACACATAATCAAATAAGGGAGAAACAAACAACAGTTAAGGCTCAAACATGCCTCCTCACTCAAAGGCAAATATATATAGCATGACTTCAAATACTGGTTATGGTCTAAATTAAATTTAAAAGCATTAGGATAGGCTTATTTATCACATATTTCTCATATGAGGAGATCGAATTAGCCTTGTCTGGTTGTAGTTAGCAAGAACTGACACAATTAATTAGTTACCTAATGGTTTGTGTAACGACCCGGCCGGTCGTTTTAGAAAATTACGCCCCAATCCCCAATTTAACTGTTCCCCTAACTTCATTTATGCTATTGTGGTTTGCCGGGAGAGTCGGTTCTGAAATTTGGAGTATTTTGGGACACTTAGTCCCTAAATGAGAGCTTTAAAGTTAGAAAATGGCTCGTAGCCGGAACAGTGTTAAGACGACCTCGGAACGGAAATCCGATGGTTCCATTAGCTCCGTTAGGTGATTTTGGGGTTGGGAGCGCGTTCGGAAAGTATTTTGGAGGTTCGTAGCTCAATTAGGCTTGAAATGCCGAAGTTTGAAATTTTGGCGAATCCGAACGATAGGTGAGATTTTGATCCGGGGGTCGGAATGGAATTCCGACAATTTCTGTAGCTTCGTTATGTGATTTTGGATATGCCTGCAAATTTTCAGGTCTTTCGGACATCGTTTGGTCGGGTTTTTGATCGAATGTGAATTTTTGAAGTTAAAGTTAAACTTAAGCTTAAAATTGTTGAAAACGGACGATTTTGATGTTAACGATAGAGTTTTGATGATTGGAACAAGTTCGAATAAGGTTATAGGACGTGTTGGTTCTTTTGGTTGAGGTCCCGGGGGCCTCGGGTGAGTTTCGGGGTGGTTTCGGACCATTTCTAGGCCATTTTTAACTGCTGGTTTATGTCTGTAGCAGTGTTCTACGCGATCGCGGACAATGGGACGCGATCGCGGTGAGTAAAATGTGCGAAAATTATTAATGAATCGCGATCGCGTGAAATGCTCCGCGATCGCGAAGAAGGAAAATTTCTGTGCACTGATCCTACTTCGGAAGCTCATATCTTTTTATCTACAAGGAATTTTAAGATGATTCAAAAATGAAAGTTGTAGCCCATCGTGTCTAGTGTTCAGAAAGATAAAAAAATCATGATTTGGACATCTGTGTAAAGAGTTATGGACGTTACACTATAGGGTGTCCGAGAAGGATCTCTAATACACATGTATAACTTGGGAAGCTTATATCTCGCAATGTATAAGGATTCAGGAAATGATCAACAAATGAAAGTTATAGCCCCGTGTGTCTAGTTTCCAGAACATCAAACCATTCATCATTTGGAGTTGTGTGTAAAGAGTTATAGCCATTTTACTGAAGCCTGTCCGGAGGAACTGGAACTTGTTCACCGCGATCGCGAGGCGTTTCCCGCGATCGCGAAGGGTAATTTTTGGCCAAGAATTTGTTCTCCGCGATCGCGAAGCATTTCCCGCGATCGCAGTGAACAAAATACCTGGGCATAATGTTTAAAAACATTTCATCCGCGAACCAAACCCATTTTTCCACCATTTTTGGTCATTCTTGAGAGCTTTTGGACGAGAATTGAAGGGGTTTTTGCAAGAAGTGATTAGAGGTAAGTCCTATGAACTAAATACATGATTTTATTGAAGAATCATCCTTGAAATTTATGAAAACATAGCAAAATTGTAAGAAATTAGGGCTTGGAGCAAAAACTTTAAATTTGGGATTTGAAGGGCCATTCGTGGTCCGATTTGGGAGATTTTTATATGGTTAGACTCGTGAGAGTACGAGGGTTCTGAAAACATAAAAATATTTTAATTCCGAGCCGATGGATTCAGGGGTATTTTGGTCATTTCACCCACTTTCGCGCCGTAGCTGTAATTTTATCATTGTAGTTAGTTACTTGCGATGTTATTTATACTGTGTAATTGGTTTGACTAGATTTGGGCCACTCGGAGTCGGATATTCGCGGCAAGAGGGTTGTCTCTTAGCGGTTTTGTACCGGAATCGAGGTAAGTGGCTTGTCTAACCTCGTGTGGGGGAACCTTTACCCCTAGAATATTATGTGATAGTTTAAATGCCTTGTACGCGAGGTGACGGGCGTGTACATGCGCTGGTTGTTGTAACTCACTTTACTTGAATTTGTTCAATTCGTGATATTCCTGTTCTTAATTTATTAAATTGTGACATTTACCTGGTATTCGTTAGGGAAGCATGATTAGGTAGGATTTATCCGTCTAATTGCCTAATTGTCCTACTTGAACTTCTTGATAATTGTTGGCACTAGTCCTCGGTGAAGTTGTAGTTAAGCATATTATGTTTTCTGTGAGCGTTTTCTTTATTTGTTGTGTTTGTGGACTGCGGGTTCAATTCCCGGAGATCCCAGGGCTGTGGGTTCGATTCCCAGAGACCCGGATTGCTATTGTTTGTGGACTGCGGGTTCAATTCCCGGAGATCCAAGGGCTGCGGGTTCGATTCCCGGAGACCCGAAGTTTATTGATGAGTTATTGGTAGGGACTACGGGTTCGATTCCCGAGATCCTGAGTTATTGGTAGGGACTACGGGTTCGATTCCCGAGATCCTGAGTTATTGGTAGGGACTGCGGGTTCGATTCCCGGAGATCCTGAGATTTACTGAGACATGGGTTGCGGGTTCGATTCCCGGAGACCCATGGGTACTATCAATGGGACTGTGGGTTCAATTCTCACAGGTCCTGGACTTGTTTTATTGAGTTGGTTACTTGTTGTTATCTTAATTGTAGACGGTTGCAGTAATCATTTTATTGTTGCTATTTCGGAATTATTATCATTTAAACTGCTTATTATTGCTATTTCCATCATATTATTGTTTTTCTCAGTAGGGCCCCGACCTTCCTCGTCACTACTCCATCGAGGTTAGGCTTGGCACTTACTGAGTACCGCCGTGGTGTACTCATGCTACTCTTCTGCACACTTTTGTTGTGCAGATCCAGGTACATCGGGACAGGCTCATATCAGGTTATTCAGCAGCATTTTGGGAGACCTCGAGGTATGATCTGCTACGTCCGCGGATCCGGAGGCCTTCCTTCTATTCTGATAGTATTAGTAGATGTTTTCTCTCATGTCTTTGTTAGATACTCTTCACACATAGAGCCACCGTTGTATTCTCTCTTTTAGTCTGTGTTACCCGTGGGATTCCGGGTCTTGGTGGTGTTTATACAGTGTGTTTGACGGGTGTATGTGCCAAGCGGCACAAATTACATTCTTATTTATATCATTTTCCGCTATTTCTTATTTAATGTTCATAAACTTGTATATTCCGCAACGCGTTAGGCTTACCTAGTCGTGGGGACTGGGTGCCGTCATGACATGTTCATGATTGGTGAACTAGGGTCGTGACAAGTTGGTATCAGAGCTCTAGGTTCGTAGGAGTCACGGGGCACAGACCGGTTACTTATATTCTCGCTGATCGATACGGAGACGTCTGTATTTATCTACGAGGGGCTATGTAACTATTTAGGAAACTCTTCAATTCTTTGAATTCCTTATCGTGCGCCATTTATTCAGCTGGAGCCTATGTCATATGTTCTTTTGCATCCACTCGTGTATTGAAATTGTGCACTCGGTATCAAGTATGCGCCGACGGTTCGTGACGCTAGTCAAGAATTTACTCAACCATTGTTACCACGTGACATCCATATCGATAATGCAAGAGAATTGAGAGATCTTCAATTGTGCACATGGGGGTACACTAGGTTCTAGCATTCGGTTGATAGTACGGTCGTGAGAAGGTTTACTTAACTGCCAAATCGTCACAGCAATGGTAGAATCACAAGGTGGATGTAGATCTAAAGATAGTTGGTGGTAATAAAGACTATATGGTTCATATGAGATATCTATTTAGCGAAGGATTCAGCCAGCAGAGATACTGGGGGAAATGAGTTTAACTGTCTTAAGAAGGACATGTACCAAACGAATGCCTTTGGCTTGTTTTATGATGAAGACGTACGAATGTTAAGGGCTAGTATCATGGATTAGCAAGATGTATCTTAAGGCTTCGTGTCAAGTGAAAGGATTTCACTATCAACGATGTAATTATGGGTCATGTGTCATATCAGGTTTGGCCTGCGATGTATTTAGGTGCTATTCAAAAGTTCTGGAAAACTTGCGGATGGGCAAGAGTTGAGGCTCGTATGGTATAATGTTGGGACTTTAGATGTTCATGTGTTCCTAATAAACCCTGCATTTTATTATCAGCAGGGAAATATTTGACAAAGGCTACATGGTGCTTCGTAGGCGTGTGTGAATCATAGTATGTTTTAAGATGTTGTTGGTAGAGAATGCTCGGTGCATGGAGCGAGAAGATGTTTGGTTGTATTGGGATGAGGTCATACCCTATGATGTTAGGGTGCTAATAGAGCACATGTGGTTATATTCGTTGGATCAAGTCAGTTGCAGCTGAATAATAGTAAATGACTCGAGAGAATGGTTCTAATGTGTTCGAGAGTCGTGTAATAGTGGCTTTGGGCTAAGTGGGAGAGTCCCACCACTTAAGATTGGGTTGCATGGTTAATTACCCGTGTGAATTCTGGATATTAGCGTATTAATGGAGTATTGCAGCTACGGAAAAAGACCATGAGTGGTAATTTAAGTACATGAGGGAAAATTTATGATTTATGCCTCGTATAGGTGCAGGCTTCGCGGGAAGTGATTCCGCTGGGTGCTTTATCGAGAGGGTATTCATATGTTATAAAGCAATTCAGTAGAGTTGGTTGCGTACTGGGGCAAGTTAGAACCGGATGGTTCTCAATAGCGGTCCTAGTGAATTCAAGAGGTAAAGTGTGGTGCCTGATAATTCTGAGTCTATAAGTACAATTGAGGCTCAAGCTTTGAAAGCAACTTATGAAGAAAGGCACAAAACGATCTATGATGTTTTGACTTGTGGTGTAGTATTTGAGAGACATGAAATGGTCGTCGTTCTTGAGATAGCATGGCCTCATGATTTAAGGTCACTCGGGGTAAGTGCGGTTGGAATAAGTTAGGTATTGAAGGGAGATATTAACATTTCTAAGGCAATCAAGGATAACCTGGAAGGAAGTAGATTGATCAGCCATAGTTGAGTTGGCGTATTGGTGTCAATGGTCGATTCATGCAACGTGATCAAATTATGCATGTGATTTGTGGCGGTGCATTTGAGACTTGTCGGTCGGAGTGATTGATGTAATTCTGAAGTATTCTTCTGTTAAGGGCCTGTTATGAGTAGGCAGATCTCGGGAAGGGTTATGGTGGCTTGGACCACTACTTAGAGATTGGCATATTCGATGGTTATGAGAATTCGCCGTATGTTGTTATAGTTCTCCTGTAGTGAGCTAAATAGAAAGTCTTATGTGATGTAATATTAGCCTATCGTCAGTTCTAGAGCTATGATGGAAATTGTGTCTATCATATATCGGCACGTGATATGCAGTGAGTAGTATGAAATTTGAAGTAAGGACCCAAGGTCACAGTTTGGTCAATGAATGTGATATAAAGAGCTCGGATGAGCAGGGAAAGAGTGTCACTGTTTTGAGTAAGATGGGTATTAACATCAGTATCATTTGAGATCGGTGTTCTATGAGAAAGGCTTTGCATCCCGGTTAGGGACTCCCGATCGCTTTTCAGTGTTAGTGCAGCCGGTGGGTTGAATGTGCAGGTCCGTTTAATTATTCGGAAGATGGTGGGAGCTTGACCCACAAGAAGATTGTATAGGTGTGACTTATAGTCACTTGATTGGTTAGAAATTTAAACCAAGTATGAGGATTTTGGTGATATCATCCATTTGAGAACTTATGCCCGGAGGGCACTCTGCTTAGTGGGTTATAGACCTGTGAAATATTATTGACTTAGCTTGGCACGACCAGGATAGACTTAAGGTCGGTGGATAGATTTAAATGTGGAAGTGAGCCTTGCGTCAGGCCAGTTATGTTTCTTCCAGCAATGCGCCCTTTATGGAGGGATAGTCGCGGTCTTATTTCGCGGTTAGTTAATTCAAGCAAAGATATATTGCGCCGTATGAGTGTGCGACGGCTTGGTAAGTTCCTTATGTGTTGAGGTTCCGCTCAGCGGTGATGTTATATGAGCATGATGGCTCTTGAGGCTCATATCATATGTCGCACCTCAGTTGTGCTTGAGTTCATAGCCTATAGCGCTATATGTTTTCATTGAGTCCGATATCATGCACCTTAGTGTGCTTATGATCGATATTCAGTATTTTGATGTGACGAGCTATTCAGCTCGACATATGACTCCTTGTGTGAGTCTATATTGTTGGGATCGGGTGGCACGCCGCCATGGTTATATTGTTGGGATCGGGTGGCACGCCGCCATGGTCATATTGTTGGGATCGGGTTGCACGCCGAAACAGTGTGATGTTTATTTCAGTGTCTATAATTGCTTTTATGTGTTCCGTTTCCTATTTTCTGAGGAGGTACATGTTAGTGTGAGAGTTGAATAGTTCTCTCTAGTGTTCGCCTTCCTTTTGTAACACGTACGAATTAGTAGCCTACTGGCACATTGTGTCATCTTGTGGAACTTTTGATTATGTCTGATGTGGCTTATCGCCTGAGCAGTTCGTACTGGGTGAGATGAGATTATGTGATTTGGGGTCAGTGCAAACCGATTATATGAAGTATATTATAGAGGAAAGGATCATCCTCTAGTTTAGGACAAGGTAATGGATCCTGTCAGGAGTATAGATCCAATGAATTGTTGATTCAGTAGTTGGTTATGGATATCGGCACACCTCTTCCGTCGTGTCAGTATTGTAAAAGTTGGAACGAGACCTATGTAGATCGTGAGGTGCAATGGGAGCATCCGATTCGTTGAATTTTTTGGCTAATTTGATCATGAAATATTATCGTGGTCCTGTGGATTTTTTGTTGCAAGGTAAGAATCCAGCAAGGTTATGTAGTCATGTTTGAGGACGGCGTTTGAGGAATATTGAGTGATCTCTTGATGAAAACAAGCCTGACATAGAATTCCGGATGTTGGAATTAGGCTCTAAGACTTAATTGTTGAACAAGAGGGAATATCTTCAGATTATATCAGGCTAATGTGCCCAGCTGAGTCCTAGATCTATTGGCCCTTTTGAGATTTTGAGGCATGTTGGGGAGGTTGCTTATGAGTTGGCCTTACCTCCCAGCCTAGCCGGAGTCCATCCCGTATTTCATGTCTCCATGCTCCGGAGATACCATGATGACCTGTCGCATGTGTTAGATTTCACTTCTGTTCAGCTAGACAAGGATCTGTCTTATGTTGAGGAGCCAGTAGCCATTCTAGACAGGCAGGTCAGAAAGCTAAGGTCAAAGAACATCGCTTCGGTAAAGGTTCAGTGGCGGGGCCAGCCGGTCGAAGAGGCGACTTGGGAGACCGAGCAGGATATGCGCAGCCAGTACCCTCATCTTTTCACTACTCCGGGTATGTTTTCTATGCCCGTTCGAGGACGAACGAATCTTTTAAGTGTGGGAAGATGTAACGACCCGACCGGTCGTTTTAGAAAATTACGCCCCAATCCCCAATTTAACTGTTCCCCTAAGTTCATTTCTGCTATTGTGGTTTGCCGGGAGAGTCGGTTTTAAATTTGGAGTATTTTGGGACACTTAGTCCCTAAATGAGAGCTTTAAAGTTAGAAAATGGCTCGTAGCCTGAAGAGTGTTAAGACGACCTCGGAACGGAAATCCGATGGTTCCATTAGCTCCGTTAGGTGATTTCGGGGTTGGGAGCGCGTTCGGAAAGTATTTTGGAGGTTCGTAGCTCAATTAGGCTTGAAATGCCGAAGTTTGAAATTTTGGCGAATCCGAACGATAGGTGAGATTTTGATCCGGGGTCGGAATGGAATTCCGACAATTTTCTGTAGCTTCGTTATGTGATTTTGGATATGCCTGCAAATTTTCAGGTCTTTCGGACATCGTTTGGTCGGGTTTTTGATCGAATGTGAATTTTTGAAGTTAAAGTTAAACTTAAGCTTAAAATTGTTGAAAACGGACGATTTTGATGTTAACGATAGAGTTTTGATGATTGGAACAAGTTCGAATAAGGTTATAGGACGTGTTGGTTCTTTTGGTTGAGGTCCCGGGGGCCTCGGGTGAGTTTCGGGGTGGTTTCGGACCATTTCTAGGCCATTTTTAACTGCTGGTTTATGTCTGTAGCAGTGTTCTACGCGATCGCGGACAATGGGACGCGATCGCGGTGAGTAAAATGTGCGAAAATTATTAATGAATCGCGATCGCGTGAAATGCTCCGCGATCGCGAAGAAGGAAAATTTCTGTGCACTGATCCTACTTCGGAAGCTCATATCTTTTTATCTACAAGGAATTTTAAGATGATTCAAAAATGAAAGTTGTAGCCCATCGTGTCTAGTATTCAGAAAGATAAAAAAATCATGATTTGGACATCTGTGTAAAGAGTTATGGACGTTACACTATAGGGTGTCCGAGAAGGATCTCTAATACACATGTATAACTTGGGAAGCTTATATCTCGCAATGTATAAGGATTCAGGAAATGATCAACAAATGAAAGTTATAGCCCCGTGTGTCTAGTTTCCAGAACATCAAACCATTCATAATTTGGAGTTGTGTGTAAAGAGTTATAGCCATTTTACTGAAGCCTGTCCGGAGGAACTGGAACTTGTTCACCGCGATCGCGAGGCGTTTCCCGCGATCGCGAAGGGTAATTTTTGGCCAAGAATTTGTTCTCCGCGATCGCGAAGCATTTCCCGCGATCGCAGTGAACAAAATACTTGGGCAGAATGTTTAAAAACATTTCATCCGCGAACCAAACCCATTTTTCCACCATTTTTGGTCATTCTTGAGAGCTTTTGGACGAGTATTGAAGGGGTTTTTGCAAGAAGTGATTAGAGGTAAGTCCTATGAACTAAATACATGATTTTATTGAAGAATCATCCTTGAAATTTATGAAAACATAGCAAAATTGTAAGAAATTAGGGCTTGGAGCAAAAACTTTAAATTTGGGATTTGAAGGGCCATTCGTGGTCCGATTTGGGAGATTTTTATATGGTTAGACTCGTGAGAGTACGAGGGTTCTGAAAACATAAAAATATTTTAATTCCGAGCCGATGGATTCAGGGGTATTTTGGTCATTTCACCCACTTTCGCGCCGTAGCTGTAATTTTATCATTGTAGTTAGTTACTTGCGATGTTATTTATACTGTGTAATTGGTTTGACTAGATTTGGGCCACTCGGAGTCGGATATTCGCGGCAAGAGGGTTGTCTCTTAGCGGTTTTGTACCGGAATCGAGGTAAGTGGCTTGTCTAACCTCGTGTGGGGGAACCTTTACCCCTAGAATATTATGTGATAGTTTAAATGCCTTGTACGCGAGGTGACGGGCGTGTACATGCGCTGGTTGTTGTAACTCACTTTACTTGAATTGTCCAATTCGTGATATTCTTCTTCTTAGTTGATTAAATTGCGACATTTACCTGATATGCGTTAGGAAAGCATGATTAGATAGGATTTATCTGTCTAATCGCCTAATTGTCTTACTTGAACTTCTTAATAATTGTTGGCACTAGTTTTTGGTGAAGTTATTGTTAAGCATATTATATTTTCTCTGTGCGTTTCTTTTATTGTTTGTGTTGGTGGACTGCGAGTTCAATTCTCGGAGATCCCAGGGCTATGGGTTCGATTCCTAGAGACCCGGAGTGGTATTGTTTGTGGAATGCGGGTTCGATTCCCGGGGATCCAAGGGTTGTGGGTTCGATTCCCGGAGACCTAGAGTTTATTGATATATTATTGAGATATGGACTGCGGGTTCGATTCCCGGAGATCCTGAGATTTATTGAGATGTGGACTGCGGGTTCGATTCCCGGAGATCCTGAGATTTACTGAGACATGGGCTGCGGGTTCGATTCCCGGAGACCCATGGGTACTATCAATGGGACTGTGGGTTCAATTCTCACAGGTCCTGGACTTGTTTTATTGAGTTGGTTACTTGTTGTTATCTTAATTGTAGACGGTTGCAGTAATCATTTTATTGTTGCTATTTCGGAATTATTATCATTTAAACTGCTTATTATTGCTATTTCCATCATATTATTGTTTTTCTCAGTAGGGCCCCGACCTTCCTCGTCACTACTCCATCGAGGTTAGGCTTGGCACTTACTGAGTACCGCCGTGGTGTACTCATGCTACTCTTCTGCACACTTTTGTTGTGCAGATCCAGGTACATCAGGACAGACTCATATTAGGTAATTCAGCAGCATTTTGGGAGATCTCGAGGTATGATCTGCTACGTCCGCGGATCCGGAGGCCTTCCTTCTATTCTGATAGTATTAGTAGATGTTTTCTCTCATGTCTTTGTTAGATACTCTTCACACATAGAGCCACCGTTGTATTCTCTCTTTTAGTCTGTGTTACCCGTGGGATTCCGGGTCTTGGTGGTGTTTATACAGTGTGTTTGACGGGTGTATGTGCCAAGCGGCACAAATTACATTCTTATTTATATCATTTTCCGCTATTTCTTATTTAATGTTCATAAACTTGTATATTCCGCAACGCGTTAGGCTTACCTAGTCGTGGGGACTGGGTGCCGTCATGACATGTTCATGATTGGTGAACTAGGGTCGTGACAGTTTGCCTAAGTGAGACTTATAGGCATGACATTTAACAGAGGGTACTAATTTCAAAGAAATGATTGTTGATTCTATAAATAAAGATCTACAGATTTTAAATGACCTTATGACTGGTTTTAGACATATAGATAAAATAGACGAGGTTGATTCAATTAATTATTCCTATATGCAAGTTTTCTAAGCATTATTGGTTTTAAACGATTACATAAATGCAAGAGTCATATAGGCATGGTATCTAGAATGAAGTTGATTATTATTAAACTTATGATTGTTTGCCTAATGACAGGTATATGCAGAAGTGCAGAAAAACCTATGAGCATTACTTCTATATGCAGAAATGCAGAGACTTAGAGACAGGATTTCTATATGCAGAGATGCAGAAATCTATAAATAATCTAGAGGCATGATGTCTACGTGAATGCGGGAATTCGAAAATCCTATAGGCAAGTTATCTACCCTTTGCATACAATCATTCCCATACCTTTCCACTAGACATCCCCAATAGTTATTATAAATTATTACAGACCCGAATAAATCAAAAGAAAGAAAGTAAAATTATATCAGAAGTTCTAACCACAACCAGATAACCTAATTCATACTCAAAGTCTAACAATATGAGATAAACCAACTTCCAGGATCAGATTTCCAAAACACCTTCCTATATTTTGGGTGTGTCAGAGTTCCCAAGAGCCTCAAAGGGACTCAGGGCAATGCTTACGCCCCAAAACATTTTAGAATCAAGAGCATAGTGCAGTATGGAAAGGCCAGCTCTCAGATGTCCAAGTTCAAAGGGAACTCAGGGTCCCAAAGTAGGGCTTCTAAGAGAGAGGCAGAACTTAGGATTCTAGGAATAGGTATCGGTGCACAAAGGGGCAGGGAATCAGGGAGAGATAGGGAAAGCTAGTGGTCATGCCCAACAATTGGGATGCTGGCACGCCCCTGACTAGCCTACTAGTCCAGCATTAAGAGTTAGGATCCATTGTGGATCAAGCCAAGGCCAGGACAATAATTAGGATATTGTCAGGCCAAGAGCTTAACTCATCACATAAGGGGGAATAGTGGTATTGGATTCATAACAGAAGCAGGAACACCGAAAGGAGATAGAAATCACCAATCACAACATATAAGAAATAAAGCAAACAAGAAGCCTGAAACTGTTAAGTAAACACATATGGGGTGAAGTAGAATGTTTAAACAAAAGACATACCAATTTCAAAGAAAATAAATAAGCAAAAGCAGCCTTGGACGAGCCAAATTGCAAACAACAGTTCCAAAGATCTCAAGTAAAACATGATTAGAAAACACGATTGCAAGAAAGTGAATTCAGTGTGTGAGTTGGTGTCGTGTGTTTTTCAGTATGAGAGAATTACTCTTGCTAGAAAGGGGGAGAGGACTAGGTCCTTATACAGTTTTGAAAACCAGTAACACATGGGCAAAGAGGGCACAAACATGGAAATAACAATCAATTGGTGTCAATTAAGCCAATTGGAATCCTTTAATTAAGGAGTCTAGTTCAAACGGTTAGTCAGGGCAAAATAAGGAAAAACGATCAGTTCAATAGGGCTGATTAGGGCAAAGAAACCACATAATGTACAAACAAGGTCAAATACATAGTGATTAATTAAGGAAAATTGGAGTAATAGTGTGTTTATAAAGTAAAATTGGGTAGCTGTTTGAAAAGAATCAATCAAGAGGATCCCGTATCCAATTGTAATCACAAGGAATCCCAAATAATTAAGGAAAGAGTCATACAAGTATAGAAATAATTCAAATATTGGAACACAATCACAGAAGGAATACATGATACTATTTATTTAAGGAAAAACATCACAGGTATAGAATTTTTACACAAAAGGATCAAAAAAACACAGCTAGTGGGGTAAAAGAAGATTCAATCAAAAGAAATTAGTGACGAATCTCTAGCCTTGTTAAAGGGATTTCAAAATAAATTACTTGGTTGGTGAAACCCTTTGAAAGAGGAGCTTCTCTCATATAAAAAAGCATACAGCTCAAACAAAGAAAAGAGTCTAACAATGGAAGTTTCTGAGTTACAAGCAAACAAGATTCAAGTTCGATTACAGGCTCATAGTGAATTTGAAAGCCTAGGGTTCCAAAGTGAAATCCCAATACCATTTTCCCAAAGAAAACCCCCAAAGTTTTAGTGTTTCAAATTGAGTCTGACAAAGAGGTGAGAAATCAAGGTCATTCAGAGAGGCTCAGAAGCCCCTTTTAAAGGCTTGTGAGAGGCAAACATACACAAACAAGTTCAGAAGAAAGAGAGGCTACGAGTTTTAAACAAAATAGGTAAAATCATGCTAGCAGGAACATAAATAGAACTCAGTAAGATGAAACAAAATCAAATAGCTAAAACTTAAACACATATAGCAGAGAAATCAAACCGTATTACATGAGAACAAAGAACAGAAAAAGAAAGTCTTGCATAATCAGAAAGAAATAAGAGAATAAACACTGAGCATAATAAGAAGTAAACAAGCGAGTATAAACACACATAAGAGAGAGAAAAATAGTCAGAAAACATTTACAAAAGCTTTTTCCAGAAACCCTAAAATCGGATTCGAATAATTTTTGAGAAGGAAATTTGGGGAAAAACCCTAAAACGTCTATTGAAGACCAAACATGTCATAGATCTAAAAGAATTAGACGAGTGAAGAACTTTAGAAGGCTTAAAAAATAGCGGAGAAGACCCTAGGATGAGAAGGTCATGATGAAAGTCGGATCCCGGGTTAGAAAGGCTCATATTGCTCTGAACATGCCGAAAAATGGTCGAAAAGGCCATAGATCTTGCAGATATGAGGCAGATCTAAAGGAAACCATGAAAGTCGGCCTCTGATCTTTGGTTAGTTTAGGTCTAACGGCGAGGGTAGGTGGGTATAGGCTATCCATGGCCAGGACTGCCATGGATTCTGGTGGAAATGAGACGAAAGTAAGCAGAATAGGGCTAGGGTTTCGGAGAGGGTTGGAGAGGATTTGGGAGATGAATGCGGCTATCTTTGGGTAATTAAATTAGGGTTAGGGGATTAGTGGATTAAAAAGGGAAAGAATGGATTATGGTCGTTTATCAAAATGATCAATGGCCAAGATTTAAAAGAAAATCGGACGAGTTTAGAAATTGGGCTAAGGGGTCGTGTCAAAATTAAAACTGGGTCATTTAGTTGGGTGGGATTTGGGGGGGACAAATTGAGGCTAAAGATGAAATAGTAATGAGCTATGTGTTAAATAGCCAATTTATCCCTTTTTAATTTTTTTATAAAATAATTAAAATCATTTTAAAACAAATTAAAAATACTAAACTAATTAATAATATATAATTAATAATCTAAATATACTGGGGATAATTTTATAACTGTAAAATGCTATTAATTGTAAAATAGGCTATAATTGCAATTATATGCAATTTATCTTTAAAAAATACCAAATAAATTTATAAAAATATATAAAAATTATATTAATTATATTTTGGTGAAAATGTAAGGATAAAAATAAATTATTCACAAAATATCAATTTTGGAATACTTACTGGATTTTGCATTGTAAAAATAGACAATAAATTGATTTTAAAAATCTTAAAATTTGGGAAAAATACTAAAACTCTTGGACATGCTTATATATGCTTACACATGCTATTTTAAAGGTATTTTGGCTATACAAGATACATAGGAAAAAATATAATATCAATAATAGTTATACAAATTTATACAAACTTATACTCTCATTTATACATATGTATACATATAATACCAGCAGTTCTGTTTTATATTTGTACAATCTATCAATATACTTAGCACTATTAAAAACAACAACACACTATTATTGGATAATCAAAACATGTATAGTGAAACATATTTACATAATTTCAATATATATCGTAAGTTGTAATTCTTTATTGACATTTGTAATTTGATTACTTGTGAAACTTACTACTCAACATTTGTAACTCTATTCTTTGTGAAACTTAACTACTCATATGACAACAAATATAATAGGAAGTGTTATGTTTTTAACTATTTATTTTGGTCGATTCCTATATATTTTTCTATTGTGACCACCTTGTCCACACACAAAACATGAAAACGCCCTCTTACACTCTTTTAAAAAAGCAGGTATGAGTCTTTCATTTCTTGGCCTTCCTGCATTCCTTCTCCCTTTAGGTGGTAGGACCACATCTTCCATCATTTATGTTGGGATTAACCATAAACTCTCATCTGGCATCAGATTCACTGGAAATTCATAAGTTCTAAGGAGTTCATCCTTCTTGAAGTAAAAAGAGCAATATTGGCCAGGTTTCAGCTATTGGTTCTTCAAAACCGCCCAAACATGCGGACATGGAAGTTCATCCATTTGAAATTTTTCACAACTGCATGTTCCCTCTTCAAAGCACACTATGTTTCGCCTTACCCCTTCCAACTCAGTATATAACTTCTCCGTAGCAGGCTTCACCTGTATAAGTTTTAAAAAAATATATATATGAAAGAACATATACATTATTATACAAACAGTAAAATGCAAGTCAGCAGTGCCAAGCATCATTATATTTGATTCAATTTACTGTCATTTTCTCCGATGCAATCAGATTTTTCCGAAGGAGTTTGTCATAGTTTTCGCCAAGCTGTGTAGATGTCTCAATTGCACTTTTTCTATTTTTGTTGTTCCACTATTGTAGCAAATTTATCATGTACTCCAGCAATCGCATTACTGGTAACTCTCTAGCATCCTTGGTTGCTGCATTAATTGACTCTATAATATTGAAAGTCATTACCATCGACCTTTTCACTTTGGAATATTCCCTATACCACATTTCGTAGCCAATTTCAAACAAGTAAGGCTACACTGTCAAATTAGTTTTGCACATCTCTGTCATATGGTACTCATACTTCTCTACCGTGTAAGCTCTAGTCAAAGCAAAGAAGATATCCTTCAACTGTTTGTGATGTTTATTGAATGTGCTCTTTACATTTTGCCACAAGTGAAACATGTAAATACAATGTGGTACTTTGGATACACAGCTTTTATGGCATTGAAGATGCTTTCAGTTCTATCTGAAACTATACACATCCCTTCCCTAACTCCAAAAGTATCCTTTATCTAGACAAAGAACCCTCCCAAGTTTGTTATACTCTGAATCTACAATTGCATATGCAAGTGGAAGAATTTTTCCTGTTTATACAAAATAGATATTAAGATTCAGACAATTATATAAATCTTATATGCAGTTACACAATTATACAATTTTATACCAACTAAAATTTTTATAAAAATACTAGTTGTGAAATCCTATATAATTTTATACATGAAACTACAAAATTATACAAACTGCAGAAACAAGGTAGATGCAGTCAACTCATCAGATCCATCTTGTGTGCAAGCAGTCAGTATGGTACCCTTATATGTTGCTTTAAGGACACTTCCATCAACAATCATTATCGCTCTGCAATGCTCCCAGCCCTTGATAGATGCATATAGCGAAACATATGCATAAAGAAATCATCCATCTTCTGATTTGTGCTATTTTATAACCGTTCCTGGATTTGTTTGCTCTAACATATAAAAATACTTTGGTAACTCCTTATATGAATCACTTGGACTCCCTCTTATCATTGTCATTGCTATCTCTTTAGCTCTCCATGCTTTCATGTAGCTCACCTCAATTCTGTGTTGCTTTTGTATGTCCTCTATTATATTATTTGCGGTGTAAATTTTTTTTGGATTAACATATTTGTCCTTGACTATACTAGCAATTACACCCGAAGTAGCTTGACATTGTGTTAAGTATCTTTCACCATAGCCGTATGTGTGATTATTATTGTAAATTCTCACTTTGAATATGTTTGCCTTGAAAACAGCAGAAGATTTGAAACTCCAAGCACAATTGTCATCCATACACATAAGGTGATACCTAGGATTAATAATCATTCAACTTTAACATAACTACATATATACTAATTTTAAATTGGAAGCTTTCACGTATATCCAAGTTCTTCATCGCAGTGACAACTGTCTCTTTATCCTTATAAATTTGATTTTCCTCAACAAATTCGTTCAATATATCATCTATTATACCCGTGTTTTCACCGAATTTCGTATTTTCAATAAATTAATATCAATAATCTTAATGCTATCAATTGTTGATACCTATCTAGAATTTGAACTTGTAGCAACCAAACAGCTGGAACTTATAACAACTACACAACTAGAACTTGTAGGAACCAAACGATTTTCATATATCTCTTTCACTGTCACAAACAACTGATATTCAGTGAAATTCAAAATTTTCTTCTTTAATTCGATATACGCCTTCACACCTGTATCGTTGTAATCAGGATTGTTGGCAAATCAAGATTTGGGATAAAGTTAATTTCTATTGTGTTTAACTCACTATTGATCCTAATCTGTTCCGACATAGCTGCAACTAAGTTATTGTAGGTGAATGTCGACTCGATTATTACACAATTGCTAATAAAATTGATAAACTTGTTTTCTTCTCAATCACCACTATGAAGAGTGTAAGCTCGAAAAATCTCCATCGAACAAAAAATTGAAGTCAAAATTGTAGCAAAAACTAAAATTTCGCTGATTTGCAGCAAACTAAATTTACTTTCCGTATTTGATTTGTTGTTAATTCGAGATGAAAAAGAAATTTTAGGGTTTTTGGAGCTGCATTCATCGGAAGATCTCATTTTTGAAATATTTGGGGAAGAAGATTGGAAAGAATCTGAGAAAATGCAGAAAATCCCGCTTCTTACTCCAAAAAAAACGAAAATAATGCCCCTTTTTCGGATATGAGCCTATAATTTTTGGGCTACTCAATTGTAAGTATGGGTTATAATTTTGAAAAAGAGGCAGCCAAATTGTTTTAATATGAATATTTTCCTTATTTATTCGTTTTAAATATTACTATATAGTTGGAAAACCGGCCTTAGTTCAGGGTAACTATGTCTTTTCGTATCACCATAAATTTCTTGTTCTACATTTTCTTTTTTGTTAAGAATAGAATTCTACTTGGAGTGAATGTCTATCTTGTGGAGAGTTTTACTTTGTTACTAAGTCATAATTTCTCCTATAAATAGATGGGTCTTACCCCATTGTAAATCATCCCAAAATTCAATAAGAATTCTCTCTCCCTACTGTTCTCTATAATATTGGTCTTCTCCTTTTATTATTTCATAACACGTTATCAGCACGAGACTTCTACCATCTCAAGAAGCTCTTTTAGAAGATTAAGGTAATTTTTTCTCCTTTTTTTTAATTATGACTGACATTATGAAAAGAAAGTTCGTTGCCCTTGAAATTTCGGGCAAGAACTATATGACATGGGTGTTGGATGCTGAAATCCACTTAGATGCAATGGGTCTTGGAGACGCCATTAAAGACAGAAATAAAGCATCCACCCAAGATTGTGCTAAGGCCTTGATTTTCTTGCGCCATCACCTTGATGAAGGGTTGAAAATTGAATATCTCACAGTCAAAGATCCACTTATTTTGTGGAATGGCTTAAAGGAAAGATATGACAACTTAAAGTTGGTCACCCTTCCACAAGCACGATATGATTGGGCTCATCTAAGGCTCCAAGACTTTAAGTCTGTTTCTGAATATAATTCTGCGATGTTCAGAATTACTTCTAAATTGAAACTCTGTGGAGATACTATCAATGATTATGATATGCTTGAGAAAACGTTTACAACGTTTCATGCCTCCAATATGGTTCTGCAACAGCAGTAGAGAGAAAGGTTTCAAGAAGTACTCTGAGCTGATTTCTCTTCTTCTTGTGGCTGAGCGAAACAATGACTTGCTCATGAGAAATCACGAAAATCAACCCACTGGGTCTACACCATTGCCTGAAGCGGATGAGGTATATTCCCATTATGCTAAGCGTGAAAAAGGCCGTGACTCTAATCGCAGTCGTGATCATGATCATAGTCGTGGTCGTGACTCTATCCGTAATCGTGATCGTGATCATGGACGTAGCCGCGGCCGTGGCCGTAGGCAAGGAAGAAATTTTCCTGGTGTTAATCATCCCCCAAAGAGAAATAACCACAAAAGGTGGAAAGGGAAAGATGAGAAGCCAAAAACAAATGATTCAGAAATTGAATGCTATCGTTGCGGTGGAAAAGGGCATTGGGCAAAAATTTGCCGTGTACCAAGACATTTGGTTGATCTTTATCAAGCATCTCTAAAGAATAAAGACCCTGAAGCCAATTTTGTCTCTGATAATGATTTTGACATCACCCACTTGGATGTGGCAGACTTCTTTGAGCGCCCTGATGGGAAAATAGACCACCTGATCGGTGATGGATCCGTGGTTAAAGATGATTGAGTAGTTTAATTTTTATTTTTACCTATTTATAATAGTTAGTGAATAAACTTCGTGTAATCATAATTTTTTACGTGAGTAGTAGTCATTAGTAGCAATAAGTACTATTTATTTTATGGAATAATATTAGTTCGTTTTAATTAAATATGGTAATCAAATTAAAATATTACTGTTTCCTCCGCTGAATTGAGTATCGACCTCTTTGTGAATATTACCAGTCAAAATTTGCAAAGTTAATTGTTTTATCCAGCAGACCAACTCTGGTATCTTTTGTTACTGAAATTGTGTAAAAAGTACTATGTGATCCTGTTTCTGCTCCTAAATATGTTCCAGTTTCTTTACGCCTTGTAGTATTTACTATTTAGATATGCTTAGTCATGTATCTTGAAAATGCACAAGCATGGAATAGATAAATGTCCCTCCAGTTAGATGCTACTATATAATTTAAAGATGGTTTTTGATGCTAAGTATCAAATCTTGGTAACTTCTCCTTTTTTCAGAATCATATTACTTTATAATAATACTGTTACTTTTATGAAAAACTAAAGAATGAGAAAATTATCACGTTAGTAGGACAAAGTTCAAATTGAATTGGTTTCAAAAGATGCAATCATTACAGAATGAGTAAGACTACAACAATGCTCGTTCAATGATATATCCGTTCTATATTCAGTTTGGTTGGATCTGTATAGTTGACTAAATTTGTTTCTTTTCCTTCTGAAAATACTAATATTTATTTGTATATTTCTTTTGTATGTCAAACTATGGGAAGCAAATATGGATATCCCTCAAAGCAAACTTGAATCAAATTTCAATTGTGAAAATATTTGTTTAGTTGATTCATGTACAACACATACAATACTCAAAGAGAAGAAATATTTCTCGCATTTAAGTATGTGTAAGGCAGATGTTACTACAATTTCTGGTAGTAGTAAATTAATTGAAGGCTCTGGAAGAGCTACTATAACTCTGCCTAAAGGAACAATACTTATCATAGAGAATGCAATGTTCTCCTCCAAGTCCAAGAGGAACTTGTTGAGTTTTAAAGATATCCGCAGAAATGGATATCATATTGAGACAATAGATGAGAATAATCTTGAATATCTCATCATTACCAAAAATGCCTCTGGCCAGAAAAGGGCTATTGAGAAGTTCCCATCTTTGTCTTGTGGCCTGTATTGGACAAGAATTAGTGCAATTGAGGCACATTCTATTGTAAACCAAAAGGTTACCGATTCCAATACTTTTGTACTTTGGCATGATCGATTGGGACACCCTGGATCAATTATGATGAGACGAATCATAGAAAACTCAAATGGGCATCCATTAAAGAATTTAAAGATTCTTTTAAATGATGAATTTTCTTGCACTTCTTGTTATCAAGGCAAGTTAATTATTAGACCATCACCAACAAAGGTTGGAATTGAGTCCCCTGCATTTTTGGAACGTATACAAGGGGACATTTGTGGACCTATTCACCCACCTAGTGGGTCGTTCCGATATTTTATGGTCTTGATAGACGCATCCTCTAGATGGTCTCATGTGTGCCTATTGTCATCTCACAACCTCGCGTTTGCAAAATTAATGGCACAAATAATTCGATTACGGGCACAATTTCCTGGATAATCCAATTAAGTCTATTAGACTTGATAATGCTGTTGAGTTTTCATCCCAAGCATTTAATGATTATTGCTTATCAATTGGGATAAAAGTGGAACATCCCGTAGCTCATGTTCACACTCAAAATGGTCTTGCAGAGTCTTTAATTAAACGTCTGCAATTGATAGCAAGACCGTTACTCATGAAAACGAGGCTGCCCACTTCTGTTTGGGGTCACGCCATTTTGCATGCAGCAATGCTAGTTCGTCTCATACCGACAAATTATCATAAATATTCCCCGTTACAATTAGTTTTGGGTCATGAACCTAATATATCCCATTTAAGAATTTTTGGGTGCGCAGTATATGTGCCTGTAGCACCGCCATATCGCACCAAAATGGGTCCGCAAAGAAGGTTAGGAATATATGTTGGGTTTGAATCGCCCTCCATTATTCGCTACCTCGAGCCATTAACGGGAGATTTATTTATTGCACGATTTGCAGACTGACGATTTGATGAGACACTTTTCCCAAAATTAGGGGGAGAAGTTGGTGAAACCAAACGGGAAATTTTGTGGAAAAATCCATCATTATCTCATCTTGATCCACGTGCCTCTATTTGTGAAAAGAGGTACAAAAGATTATTCATTTGCAGAGAATAGCAAATCAAATGCCAGATGCATTTACGGATATGAAAAGGATAACAAAATCACATATCCTCGCGGAGAATGTTCCAATCCGTATTGATGTCCCTATTGGACAATCTTCTAGTGTCATAGCTGATGAGTCAAAAGCACGACTGAAACGTGGCAGACCATTAGGTTCCAAAGATCAAAATCCTAGAAAAAGGAAAATAAATGATCAAAATGACACTATGAAAGAATCTCATGAAGAAATCCACGACTTAATAAATTCTGAGATTCATGAGGAATCCACTGAGCGCGAGACTCAAGAAAATAAGGAACTATTAATAAATCCAATCGATATTGAGACAAATTTGAATCGATTGGATATAGTGGTGGATTATGTCTTTGCATATAATGTTGCATCCGGCATTATGCAAGAAAGTGAGGATCTTGAACCTCAATCTGTTGGTGAATGCCGACAAAGACTTGATTGGCCAAAATGGCAAGAAGCAATCCAATCAGAATTGAATTCACTTGCAAAACGTGAAGTTTTTGGGCCTGTAGTCCAAACACCTAATGGTGTTAAGCCTGTTGGCTATAAATGGGTCTCTGTACGCAAGAGAAATGAGAAAAATGAGGTGCAAAGATATAAGGCACGCCTTTGCACAAGGATTTTCACAAAGGCCTGGTGTTGATTATGAAGAGACATATTCACCCGTTATGGATGCTATAACATTCCGTTATCTCATTAGTTTTGCTGTCCATGAAAAACTTGACATGCATTTAGTGGATGTGGTTACCGCCTACCTTTACGGCTCACTTGATAATGAGATATACATGAAAATTCCCGAGGGCTTCAAAATGCCTAATAATTCAAAATCCCGGAAATATTTTCAATCAAATTGCAAAGATCTTTGTATGGTCTAAAGCAATCAGAATGAATGTGGTATAATCGTCTTAGTGAGTATTTATTAAAGGAAGGCTATATAAATGATGCCATTTGCCCATGTGTTTTCATAAAGAAAACAACATCGGAATTTGTTGTACTTGCCGTATATGTTGATGACATAAACCTTATTGGAACTCCTATAGAACTCCAAAAGGCAATTGATTATTTAAAGAAGGAGTTCGAGATGAAAGATCTCGGAAAGACAAAATTATGTCTTGGTTTGCAAATTGAACATTTGGCAAACGGAATTTTTGTTCATCAATCTACCTACATAGAAAAGGTATTGAAACAGTTTTACATGGATGGAGCACATCCATTAAGTACTCCGATGGTTGTTCGATCACCTGATGTGAACAAAGATCCATTCCGACCTCAAGAAGAGAATGAAGAGCTACTTGGTCCCGAAGTACCATATCTTAGTGCAATTGGTGCACTAATGTATCTTGCCAATACTACAAGGCCCGACATAACTTTTTCAGTTAATGTCTTAGCAAGATATAGCTCTGCTCCCACAAGGAGACATTGGAATGGGATCAAACACATATTGCGGTATCTAAAAGGGACTACCGATATGGGCTTATTTTATGGCAACAATTGCAGTCCCGATCTTGTTGGTTATGCTGATGCTGGGTATTTATCCGACCCACACAAGGCTCGATCTCAAACAGGTTATGTGTTTACCTGTGGAGGCACTGCCATATCTTGGCGATCGACTAAGCAATCAATTGTGGCTACTTCATCTAATCATGCCGAGATAATTGCTATTCATGAAGCAAGTCGAGAGTGCGTGTGGTTGAGGTCTATAATACATCTTATTCGAGATAAATGTGGTGTGAAATGTGACAAGTTACCCACTATTTTGTATGAAGACAATGCAACATGCATAGCTCAACTGAAGGGAGGATTCATAAAAGGAGATAGGACAAAGCACATTTCACCAAAGTTATTTTTCACACATGATCTTCAAAAGAATGGTGATATTAATGTGCAACGGATTCGTTCAAGTGATAATATGGCTGATTTGTTCACAAAATCTCTACCGACGTCAACCTTTAAGAAACTAGTGTACAAGATCGGGATGCGAAGGCTTAAAAATGTGAATTGATGCTCTCATCAGGGGGAGTTAATGCGCGTTGCACTCTTTTTCCCTTACAAGGTTTTGTCCCACTGGGTTTTCCTTGCGAGGTTTTTAATGAGGCAACCAAAAGGCGTATTATTAGATATGTGTACTATTTTTCCTTTTCTAAATTTTTTTTCCCATTGGGTTTTATTTTAGTTAAGGTTTTAATTAGGCACATTATTTATTGAGTAGACATTCAATGGGAGTGTTAAGAATAGAATTCTACTTGGAGTGGATGTCTATCTTGTGGAGAGTTTTACTTTGTTACTAAGTCATAATTTCTCCTATAAATAGATGGGTCTTACCCCACTGTAAATCATTCCAAAATTCAATAAGAATTCTCTCTCCCTACTGTTCTCTATAATATTGTTCTTTCTTCTTTTATTATTTCATAACATTTTTCTTTATTTTTATTTTTATTTTTGCTTATTCCAAACTGGGCTTTAGCCTATACATCTATAAATTCCCATCCCTTTGAATCTTCTTATCTTTCTCTTAAATTCAACCCAATCCCCTCTTTCTTGTTGATTCATAATTGTCCGTCCGTCCATCGAATCTGTGCTTTGTTTCAGTTGAAAAAAACAAACAATTTTTTCTCCGTCAGCCGTTTCATTTTCACAGAGATTCGTCAAATTCTGAAGCGTTTTTGAGACCCATTTTGAAGATCTGGTGTTCCGTTCTTAGTTTCTTAGTATATGGACTATGAACTTTTAGACAGCAGTGGTAAGTCCCGTTATTAATTGGCTCCAATTCTTGTTCTATTTCCCTAGGTTTAGGGTTTTCCTAATTTCCCTTAACCCCTTTGATTTTCCTCGAATTCGGGGTCTGTAATTATGTACAATTATGTCCTCATTCTATTTAGGTTATTCCGCAAAGGGTTGTATTGTGTAGATTTGTGGTAAGCTCCGCTGGATTACTCTCTGAAAATTAAGGACAAAGAAACTAGGGCTCGGTATGTAGTTGGTTTGTGGCATTTTTCTTATGTAGCATTGCTTTATTTTGTAGCGTGTTCTTTTTCTTTGTACTTCTTTTGCTAAGTTTGAATGATTCAATGAATTTTTTATTTATTTTGTCAATACATTATGTTATGGCGCGATAACAAGCTATTCTTAGAGAGGTTATGTCTTTATATTTGTGGAAGAGTACTGATTGTGTGAATATTTCGTTTTAAACTCAGTACATGGCATCTATGATTTTGCTGGAAAGGCAAATCATTTTTTTAAACTTATTTTTCCCCTAGAAAAATCAAGTCTTGAAGTTTATACTTTTTTCTTTCTTTTTCCTTCCCTTATATAGTTTTCAAGCACAGGGTTAATTCCTTCCTTTTGCCTTTTTCTATTATTCTTTTGCTTTCTTTGCATATAAGAAGGAGGGGGGGGGGGGGGTAATTTTGGGAGGGAGCAGCACTTAAATTAAGACCATACGAACTAATGGATTTTACAGTATGCACTTATTCATTAACGCCTCTTTATTACTTCTTTTCCTTTCATACTCAGAGAAAATATTTCTCAAATTTAAACCGCATTAATAATGTAATACTGTGCAGATTGTTATGTTCATTCATCTGGTTTGTGGAGGAAATGATTTTATTCTGAATTACTTATAGAGGCTTTCTGTCCTTGTTTTCATTTTCTTTCCTCTTCTTGGGTCTGAATTTAAGTACTGTCATTAAAAGCCATCACTTCTCCATTTAAAGTGATGAAGCGATTCGAAGCGAAGTGTTTTTTGGGCGAGGACATGTCATTTAGAGAAGTATTGCTTCACACAATGATGCACAAAGTGATGCCAACGAGAGGCAAATATTTGAATCTCAACTTTTAGGAGTTGGATTAATATTGGCATAAATTGTATGTTGAAATTAGTTTTTAGTTACAATTTGATCATTAAAGAACTAAATTCATATACTTTTTTGATATTTTGAATTCTCCATGTGCATTGCACTTCTTGCTTTGCACTTCAAGCCCGGTTAACCTTGTCACGTTTTTTGTTGCGCTTTTGTCTTTTAGAAGCTTTAGATGTATCGAAATGTGTAGTAAATTCTACTTGCTAGGACTGCCTACTTATTATTCTCTTCTGAAAATGTCCACAGGCTCCAAATATCCAGTTTATTTCTTAATCAGTAGCTAACTAGTCAAAAATTAGGGCACAGTAGAAGCTGGGTTTAGGGGGTGGAGGTTGATTAAAAAGATTGTTAACTAAATCTGATGTTTTCTTTCTTAGGTGAGTGTATTTTCACCGATCATGTTATGGCCGGTGTAGCAATGGAGTTAAAATGTGTTTTCAACTGATTATTGTTGTGTCCGCTTTGGAAGCTTTGTTTCTCGTAATTTGGTTACACCATTACAACAACAACAGCTACCCAGTATAGTCCCACAGGGTGGGGTCTGGGGAGAGTAATATATACGCAGGCCTTACCCCTACCCGATATCGACCTCGGCGAAAGGTCGAGAAAAGGAAAAAAAACAAAAACAAAACAAAAAGAAAAAGCATTAGTGACTAGTGACTCTAGAATAAACCACAAAAAAAAAATCTGACATATAAAAGGGCAAAGTAAACAAAGCAACAAATAAACAAAATGAATTAGTAATTCTAGGAGTACTCATAGAGGTATTAACCTATCGGGAACCCTCCCCCCGACTCATCCCTATCCCGCGAAATAATTGAAGCCCCTAACCTGCAACCTTGATACTAGACCTCCAGACTTTTCTATCAAGAGCCATGTCCTCTGAAATCCGCATAATAGTCATGTCCCGCCTAATCACCTCCTCCCAATACCTCTTGGGCCTCCCTCTGCCACGACTCGCGCCAACTACCGACAGCCGCTCGCAACTCCTCACCGGTGCATCGGGGCTTCTCCTCCGCACATGCCCGAACCACCCGAGTCTCGCTTCTCGCAGCTTCTCATCCATTGGGGCTACCCTTACCATTTTTGGAATAACTTCATTCCTGACCCTATCCAACCTGGTGTGCCCACACATCCACCTGAGCATCCTCATCTTCGCTACCTTCATTCTCTGGATATGGGAGTTCTCCACTGGCCAGCACTCCGCCCCGTACAGCATTGTTGGTCTAACCACAGCTCTATAAAACTTCCCCTTGAGATATTGTGGCACTTTCTTGTCACACATGACTCCCGACGCAAGCCTCCATTTCGATCACCGACCCAAGATATCTGAAACTGTCCTTCTTGGCGATGACCTGAGAACCAAGCGTCACGTCCCTACCAGCTCCTTCTTCGCTCGGCTCGGAGCTAAACTTGCACTCCAAGTATTCAGTCTTAGACCTGCTTAGCCTGAAACCCTTTGACTCGAGGGTCTGTCTCCAAACTTCCAACCTCTCGTTAATTCCGACCCTCGACTCGTCTATTAAGACAATATCGTCAGCGAATAGCATACACCATGGCACGTCTCCTTGGATATGCCGAGTTAGAGCATCCATCACCAAAGCAAATAGGAGGGGCTGAGCGCCGATCCTTGATGAAGCCCCATTTCCACCGGAAAGTGGTCTGTGTCGCCACCCACCGTGCTAACCCTCGTCTTAGCGCCATCATACATATCGTTGATCATCCTAATGTAGGCCTCCGGCACGCTCTTCGCCTCCAGGTACCTCCATAACACCTCTCTTGGAACCTTGTCGTACGCCTTATCCAAGTCGATAAAGGGCATTAAAAAATAGAAAATAGAACCACCTGCAATGAAGAATTTAAAGGGCAGTAAATCTTACTGTTATCAAAATAAAACGGTGGAAAAGAAGCAAAACGTAAATTGACTTGCAGATGTGAACACTTATGACTTACCTTATAAATTAGTTGACCATTTACTTATTATTATTTTTTTACTAATTAATGTTGTCAACCATGGAATTTTGTTGTTCTCCCTTTAGTATGCTATAACAAAATTATTTGGACTTTTCTTCTTTGCAAATGTGGTTCTGCACTATTCTACCTTCAGCTATTTCACGAACTTTTGCCGCTGTGACATGCAATAAAGAAAAAGTTTTTGCCCTTGTTTTGATAAGTATGGCAAATTTGTTGCCAGCATTGTCTCTTGTCGCATTCGTACTAAAGAATGAGTCCTATGTTTGTATGTTTATTGTGTTGCTTGTAGTGTGTGTGGGCCAATCAAAGGATGCGCTATTAGCATCTTGGATATTTATCTCGGTGAGGTGTGTTAGGCCTCATTTGTTTTTTGTTAAGATTAAAGCGTCTGAATCTAATACACATCTGAATATCAAGATGTGTATTAAGATTAAGATATCTCAATCTGAATACACATCTGAATAGATTAAGATGTGTATTAATTAAGATCTGAATACAAATATTTAAAGCTTGTTTGATTTTTAACATTTGAATATAAATTTATTTTTATTTGAAAATTAATAAACTTAAAATCATGAAATAACTAATCTAATATTCTATTAACAAAATATATAGTTTTTTAAAATATGATACTTGTTGGTGGTGATGGCTAACAGGTGAATGTCGACTAGAGGCGGTGGTTGGTGGTAGTTTTGGTTGATGATGGTGGTTCATGCTGGTAGCTAGTAGTGATTGGTAGTGGTGGCGATTATGATTGAGGATGGTGGTGGTGGTTGATGATACTTAATAATGGCGGATGGTGGTAATAGTTGTGACGAAGGAAGGTGGTGGGTTGGTGGTAGTAGGTTATAATGATGGATAGTGTCGGTGGTAGTTGTTGATGGTGATGGGGTGGTCAGTTCTAGTAGTTGAGGTGGATGAGTATTGATTGTGAGGGAGAATGATGGTGGTTAGAGTGGTGGGGATAGTGGGATGGTCGAAAATGGTGGCTGCTATGATTGAGGATGATGCTAGCGTGGTTGTGGTGGTTGAGTATGGTGGTGGCAGCGGTATGGTGGTAGTTGATAATGATAGGCGGTGGCGACAGTTAATAATGAATATGTGATAGCATCTTAATCATACAAACCTATTCAGACCCATTAAGTGGTTGTAAAATAAAAAACAAACACACTTGAATCTTTAAAAACAAGCGCACTTAATGTCTAAGATCTGAATGGTTAACATTCAGACCTCCATTAAGTGCAAACAAATGAGGCCGTACTGTCTCTTTGCATTGCACACATCTGGATTCTTTAGAATCTCTTTTTTTCTTTCTGAATGAAGGTGGCCTCTTTGCATTGCACACATCTGGATTCTTTAGAATCTCTTTTTTTTCTTTCTGAATGAAGGTGGCTGTCGAGTTCTCTTAAAGTAATAGGCTAAATTTGATATCATTATATCACTAAAATATAGAGTGCCCGATAGTGGGACTATCATTTGCTTAGTTAATGTTTTACCAGAAAGATATGTGGAATCTATTTTTTACATGGCTGTTAACCGACCTTTTTACTTTTTACTCTATATCACTAAAATATAGAGTGCCCGATAGTGGGACTATCAGTTGATTAGTTAATGTTTTACTAGAAAGATATGTGGAATCTATTTTTTACATGGCTGTTAACCGACCTTTTTACTTTGTTATTGTTCGTTGGCTGTAAAAAAAGGGTTGTGCACATCTTGTTTTTAAATAACTTTTCACAGCCTTTTCTTTGGGTACTTCCACTTCAATGGTGTTTTCCTTCACTGTTCTGCAATTAATGTAGGTACTGATGATGATCTGCCTCAATCACAATATAATAGAGCCCCTGCAGGAAGCATTATCGCTGGAAACGGAAGGTCTAGCATAAGTTCAGCCCCATACCAAAGGATGTATGTTGATATGGAAGCCCAAATTCACAACCTTGAGCAGGAAGCATACGGTGCAATCCTTCGAGCTTTCAAAGCACAGTCTGATGCTCTTACATGGGTATATAACTTTTACATTATGTGTGTTTGCTCTCTATAGCATTTTTTTTAGTAGGCACTTATGCTTTCCAGCATCTATAATTCTCAGGAAAAGGAAAGCTTGATAACAGAACTCAGGAAAGAGCTAAGAGTATCAGATGATGAGCACAGAGACCTGCTAACCAAGGTCAATGCAGATAACCTCATTCATAGGATCAGGGAATGGAGAAAGAATATGGGAAACCAACCTGTTCATGAACAACTCCCTAGTCCAACGGTTTCTGGATCAAGAAAGAGGCCTAAAGCATCACAGTCTGTGATAATGCCATTTGGTGCCCCATCCGAGTCATTGCACCATCAGACAATTGGTGCGAGCACACAACCTACAACTCCAGGCGCAAAATGGGGAGTAGCACCAGGAAATGGAGGATTGAGGTCTAGACCTGTATGTTTCTTGATTACTAATGGAGCTTTGTTCCTGTAGTCAAAGATATGGATATCAATGTATATTTGAAAAGTTTAATGCGTTCCATCTTTTCAATAGGGTCAACCAGTTTTCTCCTCGAAGCCCGTTCATTATCAACAGGCTGGTCCTGGTTCTTCAGGTGCTCTTCGTTCAGGTGAACTTGCTGAAAGACCAGGTGACTCCTTCCTTGGGAGAAGAGTGATGACTAGGTGGCCAGATGACAACAACTTCTATGAGGCCATTATAACTAAATACAATGCTGTCGATGTACGTTCCGAATTTAATTAGTGTTTTGGGGGTTATGCAATGTTCATTAATGGCGGGAGGGTGCAAATTATCTGCCAGCATACTTATCAGAAAGGATCATGCTTTCAGAGTGTCACTAGCTGCCAATGTGATTCACTTTGCCTGCTTTCGTGCTTTTTATTGAACAATGGTACACTAGTACCTGCCATGTTTATACAAAAAAAATAGATGGTAGCAATGCTCCCTTAGTGTGATATTCAACTAGGAGTATTTTCTTAGTTTTTCTACGTGGTGCTCTCATAATTGGACGTACTTCACCTTTCTCAAAAAAAAATAATTGGACATACTTCACTCCTTTTGCCTTTTCTCTTCCTTTTCTTTGGAAAGGAGGTTAGTGTAAGGTGTTGTAAATTCCATTGAGTGAGAGAGATGTATTACCTATTCTTTAACCCTCAACATTTATATATATATATATATATGTGTGTGTGTGTGTGTGTGGAGAGAGAGAGAGGGGGGTAATGGGTTCTTGAATTTCTCCAGTTTGCTAATTTTCTTGTATGTAAATTTTTATCATTCCTTTATCCTTAATTTGATTTTTCTAGATAGGATTTTTCACAATTCTTGCTATTGCCTTAACCTTTTCTTTTTTGGGGTAGGGGGTTGGGAGCAGCAGAGAGACACGTTGACTGAAGGGGTTGTACTGAATTTCGTTGGAAAATTATACTGAATATATAGGTGAAATTTTGTGTGTGTATATATATAAATTGTTAAATCCCTAGATACAAGAGAATATTTTCCTGAATTCTCGTGATGAAATTCCTGCCTTTGCCACTGGTTCCTACCCTTTGCTTGATAAATGTTTAGTGCGAGCTCCTTGTTATCTGGCAAGTTCTTTTCTGGAAACCTGACAATGTTGCTTTTAGATTCTAATAGAAGGTTTTTTTTTTGGGTTCTGTTAAAATGAAGATAGTGGGGGATTAATAAAGCAAAATATGACAATTTTTTTTTTGATTTGTACCGGGTGTCCGAGTCTCTAAGAGCCCCGACTAGTCCCGGGGGTGCACAGGCTCTCGGCAAGGAGTTTCCCGCAAGTGTACCATGGTTGATTCAACTGGATGGCCCTTAGAAATTATTTGCACTCAGTGGGTTTCGAACTTGAGACCTTGAAAGCAAACCCCAAGGCTCAAGTCTATTGCCACCCAGCCAACCCATGAGGGTTAAGCAAAATATGACTATAGATGCTCTGTTCCATGGACTAGATACAGGTTTTAAAAAAAAATAAAGGTGCTATTGGGTTTGCCTGACTTTTAGAGTACCAAAGTAAACTGTTGCACCATGAATTGTAAAGTCTTCTGACTTGCATTTTCTTTGTCTAGGGTCGGCATGCTTTGGTGTATGATATTGCTACACCAAATGAAACCTGGGAATGGGTTGATCTCAAAGAGGTATTCTCTTTTGTTAATTAATTGGCTGTCTTCCTGCTTCTTGTGTGATAGATGTAAATTTGGTCATTAGAAGAGTCATTATCTTGAATTCTTTTGATATATGAATTTAGTACAAATAATTTGATACTGTTCGGATGGCAAATTGGTCATTTTTAACCTTGTAAAGTCTAATTGTTGAATCTTCTGCAAAATAACGATTCTAATCGGTGGATTGACTTATAGAGAACTAGAACTTGCACTTCTTGGGTGGCCTTGCAGCCTTATATAGGTGCCATTTGTGGGTTTTTTTTCGAAATATTTGCTTAGGTTCCACTCTTTTAGCCCTCTGTTGGATAAATTTGGATATATTTCTGCTTCATGATTAATGCAACAATGTATTTCTTGCTCTATCAGGAACTTTACGTAATTCTTATGTTATTTCCCTTATGGTTTATGTAGGATCTTTAATTGTTTTCTGCTTCAAACTTGTTGAGAGAATATATTTAATAATTTTTAGCGCCAAAGGACATTATATCTTTCCAAAGAGAAGAGGTGTGAAGGACATTGATACTATAATATAGCATTTTGAACATGGAGGACATTAGGCAATAGATTAGTGAAATTAATTTGTTATTACCTTAAAATGCAGATTCCCTCCAATGATATTCGATGGGTAGGTGATGATCCTGGAATTTCTCAAGTTGGTGGAGGTGGTGGGCCAGGCTATGGAGTTAATACTCTAAGTGCAGGAAGAGGGAGGAGATTTGCTAGGCAACAATTTGAGAATAATGTTCACGCATCACAAAATGGAATTGTACAGAAGACTCCAGATGAAATTGAGATACTACACACAGAAACGTTGTTAAAGAAGGTACAACACTGTGTGGATCTTGGTCAAGTAAATGACTCATAGATAACGAATAAATAATACATCATTTTTAAAGTCTTTTTTTTTCTTTTTCCTTGTCGAGCTATCAGGTTGAGAAGGTTATTGATGCAAGTCACCCTGATCTGCTTGAGATTGAAAAGGCTAAGAAAATGCTCAAGGTAGAATTAGTTCAGCAGTTCCTTAGCCTATATTTGTTTATTCTGACGTCTGAAACCTGATTATAATTTTTTGACCTGACAGGAACATGAACAAGCTCTAGTTGATGTGATTGCCAAGCTTGCGGATGTTTGTGACAGTGGAAGTGGTATGAAATACTTACGGTTTAGGTTATTCTCTTAGAATCTTTGTTAATCATGGAAACTTGTGCAGAATTGATCTGGCTTTTGTCTGGTAGTTTCTTGTTCTACTATGTTCTGTGTGATAGAGCTTCTTCTATATCGCCATTTTCTAAAGGGGGAGGGTTCCTGGAAAATAAGTTCAGACACTTCTGTTATTCCAACTCTGAGGGAGTTCACTATTACATTTTGCTTTCCCGACTCTACATTATGGTGGAGTTTATTTCAAAAACTGGTCAATGTTTTCGCGGAAATTTGCAGAACTTCAAAGATAAAAAAGTCTGACAAAATGCTATTTAGAACGTTTAAGTTTTCCACAAAACCCAAAAACCCCTCTAAATATGTTTTTTCAGAAAAACTCATCTTCTAATAGTGTTTGGTTGGAAAAAGATTTAGAAAACTTCTTGAGTTCTTTTTATATAAAAAATCAACATGTTTTGAACAAACTTGGTACAATACATTTTTTATTCCAGGTTCTGATAATTTCCCAAACAGATATTTGGGTTTGCTTTATGCAACTTACGTCCTCTCAAAAGTTCTGGTAAATTCTTCAGTCATGGCAAGTTGGCAACAAGTTTATCCGTGTTCACCTCTATGAAACTCAATACAGCTTTTACCAGAATGTCCTACTAGTTCTGACCGAGGCCACTAAAGAATTGGATTCTAATGTTGTGCAAAAACTAGTGTTGCTGTAATTTCACAAAAAAAAAAAGAAGAGTTCTGTGGTCTTGAAACCTATGGCTAACAAAAGTTTGTCCTAAAAGAATTACACATTAGACCCCATCATATTTGCATAATCTCATTTCCAGTAGATTGCTGTAAATATGTGATGATGTATCAATGGAGACTATACTTTGATTCAACTGTTGAATGCAGTAACAACTACCAAATAGTTTTCGCTTGATTCTGAAAAGCACATCTTCTAATTCCACTTTTTTTGTTGTTATACTTTATATGATCAGGTGGGGAGCCGCCCTCCTTTCCTAGAAATTATGCACATGGGAACAATCATGATGGTGACGATATGGAGCCTGAGACAAGGGGAAGATCTCTAGCTAACGAAACAGCAAGAGGTCAAGGCGCACCGGAAAATCAGCAAGATGAGGATGTCATCGTTATTTAGTTCAATTTCCTTCTCATAACAGCAACATTTGTACCGTCTGTGTAGGATACTGGAGCTACTAAACTTTGTATTTCAGCTCGATTTTATGGTAGAAATGGATTCAAGTGCCATAGTTAGTTGCATTTGTTAATCTTGTAAGACGATGTAGAGTTTCTCTTTGTATGTTCTATTTCAGTAACTCTTGTGCTGCTACAATGGACTCCTCCCTCCACCTCCCATCCACTGAATAAAGCTGCTTCTGTTTTTTTTTTTCCTTTACCAAGCAACTTTTCTTATAATAGTAGTGTTTATGCCAGTTTGTGTCCATTATTTTATAGAATAACTGTTATCTGCCAGTAACAAAAGAGATCATTTAGCGTCTTCTTGACTATGTTGGGGATTTGAACTTAGTTTCCCATAATTTTTAGAGTGCAAGACTAACCCTTGGGTGTTAATTTCAACACCCCCCCCCCCCACCAACAAATATTGACCGTTGAAATGTGCCAAAGAAGACCAAACTGCTGCAAAGGCATTGCAAGAATTTCAGAAATAACTTAATGCACACATGAAAATCATAATGTGGTTATGAATTCCAGAATCAGGTTCACCATATCAGAATCAAAAGCAGGCCCCTCCATCTGAAAATGGCTAGCTCCTTCAATAAGATGGGTTGTGTTATGCCCTGCAGCATCTTTCAACTTGTTCTCCAACTGTTTAACACTGGTGAACCCATCCTTAGTACCCATTACAAATAGTTTTGGTTTTGGGGATTGTAGTATCGCCTTTTGGTGCCTCCCAAAGAGAATTGAAGCAGTAAAACCAAAAGGATATCCCAAGCTCACATAGGCAATTACTTCCTCTACTTGATCAACTGCAGATCCAGCTATTGCTGCTCCTGTTATCAGGGAATGAGAAACTCAACCGTTGAAAAACACACTTATTGACACTCAATTTTGGACTTAAGTTGGACTCAAAGCTAATTTATTTTGAGAACAAGATTCAGACATGCTATAACCCCATGAGATTCAAGATGAAGTTTTCTTTTGCAAAAATGTATTCAGAAATGGATAGTCGGAACAATATGAAACACACTAACTTTCCAATTTTCCTCATTCAAAAATATGATATGAAGTCTTCGAAATCACGGTGTTTGATTGTAGGAAAATGCAACAAGACAGCCATTTAAAAACAAAGTAGAACTAAGAACACAACAATGAAACATAAGCAAACTGGACCAAAAATTTGAGAGAACCTATATAAATTGGTATAAGGATCTTAAGATTTGAGATTTTCTAGTGCTAAATCAGTTTATATCAAATATTATTTCCTCTCCTCTAGCTCCAAGCGTCTCTTTTGGAGTTCACATCAAACAGTAGTAATTTCTCTTCAAGGAATTTTTTGGTCTAATATGAGAGTAATTTTAGATCATAGCCATAAGTTTGGACCTTTCCATCAAAAAATTTGGACACCAATTTAGCATCGGAGCTCCGGTAAATACGAAAACTTTTGCTAATGGCAAAAATATGAATGGGCAGAGGAATGACAAAAATGAGCAATTTCAATAATAAATGGACAAATTTGGACCTTTTCCCTAAAAACTAAAAAGAAAATGAATAATCAAAGGAAGCAAGAATTAGAAGTTAGAAGCATAGAATATCGAACTGACCTGCAGAGGAACCAACAAGGATAATTTTCCTCGTTGAGAAATTAGTAACAGCCCATTTGCAAACGGAGATAACAACGTTAATTTCAGCGGATCCAGTTAGGGAAGCACGCCCACTGGATTTCCCAGCACCTCTACTGTCAAAAGTTACAGCAATTACTCCTCGATTAGACAATCCTCTGGCTATGCCTCTCATCAACGCTTGACATCCGCCTAGAACGGAATAAGGATGCACCAACACTGCGACAACAACGTTGTCCGTGGAATTGTTGTCGGAGATTGGCTTGTAAACTCGAGCGTCCAAACTCACACCGTCGGTGCTCTCAATGGTACAACTGGTTCTGCTGTTGGTACTACCTTGATCAGCCATTGATTTGGGATAAATTGTTGGGTGCTAATACGCTTGGGTTTTGGGGAACAATCAAGTGGAAAATGATGATTGGATTTTGGGAAAGAATTAATGAGACTTTAGAATGGTTGGTTGGGCCGTTGGAGGAGTACTGGCTTTCTATACTTTGAGAAATAAATGCTGAAATTTTCTGTTTCTTTTTTTAACGAATTTCTACTGTGTAAAATTACTCTAATTTGGCTGATATTGTGAAGTCACATAGAAGTATATGAACCTCTTCCAATTGTTCAAAAGCATGTTTGGATAAGCATACAATAATAACAACAATAATATATTCAGTCTAATCCCACAAGTATGATCTCAAGAAAATAGTGTGTACGTAAACTTAACCCTTATCTTATGAAGGTAGATAGTTTGTTTCTGATACTCAGACTCAAAGAACGTATGATCACAACAAATATGACAAAGAAATATGGAAGAGGAGAAGCTATCGAAAGGGAAGCAGTAACAACAACCATCAAAATAAAATAAACGAAGCAAAGAACACAACAAGTAATCATAACATCTAAGAATGGGTAACTTTCTAATATGTTTTCTTATCACAATTTTGGAATTCATGAAAACTTGAAATTAGAGAGAGACTCTAACCACTCCCTACAACTAAGAGTAACCTACTTACCTGCACTTTCCCAGGTATGACCTTATCACCATCCGATGCCATGGATCCTTTTCACCATATTTTACCAAAACCCCCAAATAAGCCCTCCACCATAGGGGATTTAATGATGGAAGATCTTATCCCTCCTAAACAATCCTTCAAGAATGCACTCGAGGACAGGATGTTAACCACCACAAGCACTTATAACTCTGACTATCTCCAAATAGACACACCATCGGAACAACCAACGGTTACCAATCACATTGCTCTAACTTAAGAAGATAAATAAAGATTGTACCATCTCTGGCGTTTCTCCGTCATTGTCAAACTATTAGCTAGGCGGATTCCACACCTACCACACAAAACCAAACTAAATGAGTTATGGAAACCACAGAAAAACCTCATCCTAATTGACCTAGGATGAGACTTTTGCACTATTAAATTCAATTTAGAAGAAAGCATATGACAAGGCCTTCATGGTATCCCATGGTTCATATATGGTTAGTTCCTAACAATGCGTAGATAGGAACCAAACATTGTCCCTAGCGCAACCCTCCTAATCTCCATTGCTATCTGGATATGACTCCCCCAGTTACCAACTGAATTCTATGATCTTGATATCCTAGAAAGAATAAGGGAAAGGGCATGCCGACTCCTCAAAGTGGAGCACCTCCTCAACCTTAAGAGGAAAGTATGATAGACTATGCAAGCAGTCCCATTGGAATCACTAGACATCAAGTAAGTCACAATTAGCTCCCACACAGAACCAATCGCTTATGAAGGCGAAGGCATCGTGTGCATAGGTTGTGGGAGAATTGATTATACTACCAGTAGATGCAACTAGCAAACACTTGGATATTTATGTACATAAAAGAAATTCGAATTGGGGCTTTACATTTGTAGAAATGATCAAGAAGTACCTCTCATGATTTTGATCCAGAGTATGTTCCTATCCATTGAGTAAGTAAATAACTATCAAGAATGAAGACTTTGGTTAAAGGCTCTTTTCTAAAAAAGGAGAATAGGATTGAAACAAAATAGAAATAGAAAGCAAAAAAATCTAATTGCAAAAGCAAAAAAGGGATGTCTTATTTTTTTCTCCAATCACAAATTAATCGAACTAATCCCTATTGCATCAACCGAACAAATATGAAGATGAGTGGCAAATGGTAAGATTCCATAAAAATAAAAATGCAGCAACGAACCAACACCACATGCTAAGAATCTAAGAAAGAAGCTAAACTAATCCAGGTGAAGATGTTTGATGCTACAACAGGTACATTCCTCAATATCCAAACCTTTTAATACCAGGAAAAATCTATGCCTTTTACAAAAAATGAAAAGAGGAATCATACAGGTAAAAAAAAAAATTTGGCACTTCCCCAACCCCCACCCTACTATTTTGCATAAATCTCTGACACAACCCAAAATAAAAAAAAAAGAATCAAATCCCTCCTCATCCCATAGGAATAAATACTCACCTCAACAAAGAAAACCCCACTACCCAAACCAAAATACCGATTATGGAGCCTACCAAAGACAAATGGCCCAAATATGGGCCCCCGGAGGCCGCACGTGCAGGAACATACGCACACACGAGCACCATACATCCACCCTCCACCCCCTCCAAGCTCTTTCTTCTACCCTTACTATATCTACCAAATCCGACACTAGGATTAGGCCTAAATCTTTACCAAATTGGCTACCTGCAACAGGTAGTCATCACAATGAAATAGACAAAGTGACATCTACCTTCTCTTCAAACAGAGACATGCAACAAAAGAAAATTTTCTTCCCTAATGCATTCAAAGGAAGCAACCATTTTATTATCACTTTGGGTAATAACCTTCCCACCATAACATCTCATACTTTCAATAACAACAATGCAACAACCACCACTACAAAACCAAGAAAATATGAAGGAGGAGCCAATGCCCCATTCGGCACCCCTCCCACCAAATCACACTCCAGGATCGTGGCTAGAAATGGCTATACAAGAACATAGCAAATACCTTCAACCTAATGATCAGCTCAGTCCCAGTAGCAGTACATGTGCAAGACCCATGCTTCCCATCCTAATCCATAACGGTAGGACTGAAACACGATCTAGCAAGCTTTGGCCACCCACTCTGGTTAACAACTCTCCTCCAAGCCCAATACTCGGCCGGGACAAAGAGCATGTTAACAGAAGAGTTCAACACACTGATGGGCCAAGTTTGTCAGACCATGTTATTCTTCCCCAAATTCAGTGTGGAGAAGCCACCAGAAACCCCCACCTTTCTCCACTGGCCCTCAACATCGATCCTAGAAATGGGTTCGGCGGTGTCTCCATTGGTAGCACCAACTCTAATGGCACCGACGGAGGCCACAAAATCAGTGCTCCAAAAAATATGGACTTCCTCAAGGAGCTAACTTGAAGATGAAGGAAATGCTAGCTAACCTAGGGGTCCCAAATACTACTGTTATCTTGTTGGAAAAGTGATAGAGGATAGAGTTCAAAGAGCGACTCAGCAAAATGCTTATTGTGCTTTGTCCAATTAATCTGTCAAACTGCAGCCTAGAACTCTAAGTTCCCTCATTGCCAAACTTAGGATACTCCACAACTCTATTAAAACCAATCCAAGGGAGAGAGAGCCTGAATGCACTAGCCAAGGGGAAAAGGAATGGTGTCAAGAGGAAGTCACTACACCATGAGAAGCTCCTAATGAATTTTATCATATGGAATGTTAGGGGTGCCAACAACGGCAAATTTCTCCATGGTCAAACTTCACAACCCAGCGATGCTTGTCCTCCTTGAGACTAGTATGACTGGCCATAAGCACCTTACTAATGAGATACAGTTTAATGTCCATTTCTAATTTCCTACCACAAGTCAATCCGGTGGTATAGTGGTCATGGAAAGACGACCTCATCAAGCTTGAGGAGGTATCCACCCAACCCCAAATTTGTTAAGGTACATTCCCTTTCTAACTTCTTCCTTTTTAGTTCCATCTATGCTAGCAATATCTTTAGTGATAAGATAAAGTTGTGGGATCACTTGGTAGACATAGCTTCTATTTTTAAAGGTAGCTGGCCAGTAGGGTGACTTTAGTGAGGTCCTCAAAGCTAGGGACAAGTTTGGTGGCAATAACATCACTACTAGTAGCAAACTATTTTTGGAACTGTATCAATAAGTGTAACTTGATTGACTTAGGATTCAAAAAGAAAGTACACTTGGAGCAATAAATATACGCTAATAGATAAATCATTATCCTGAAAAGACTAGATAGATGCTTAGCCAGTAGTGACTGAATTGGACTATACCCTGATGCCAGTGTCACTCGCCTTCCTAGAACTCACTCTCATCATTGCCCTTTGTTACTTACCCTCTATGATACCTAAACCACCATGATGGGCCATTTAGATTTGAAACCATGTAGTTTGGTCACCCTGATCTACCCCTGATTGTAAGGGCCCATAAAATTTCACCAAGAAATTTAAGGTTGTATAGCGTCAGGGTAGGTTAACAAGTTGGACTATTGTAGATAATTTTCATAGCGAGCTTGCGAGCCGCGGTATAGACTTTATGGATTTTGCAGTGCACTAAGGAGTTAATGAAAATTTTCATAGAAGAAGACAATTTTGCGGTCAATTTCACGATCGCATATCCAATGTGCGGACCACAGACCCATCGCAGAGTTGAACTAAAGAAGTTAAATTTTGAAGGTCGTTTTGTGGTCCATTATGCAACCGCATTTCCGTTTTGTGAACTACACTCCCATCGTAGATTTAGCATGAGGAATTTCAAAGATGATTTCGCCGTACATTTCACGGGCGCATAACTGGCATGTGGACCGCAGACCTAACCCGACCAGCTCAGTCTTGGAGGATGATTTTGAGGTCCTTTATGCAGACCGCATACTATAGTGCATTCTGCTACCTAGAGTTGAATTTGAAGGGGCCGGTTTGTCCATTTTATAACTCGACCCCATTTTCATTTAAAGCCATTGGGGCTCATTTTGAAGGTAAAAAGCATGATGTTTTAGAGAGAAGAGAGAATAAAGTATCTTAAAGAGAGAGAGGGAGAATCTCTGTCAATTCTAGTCATCCACTCTTGTCCCGATCTTCAAGAACCAAGGAAGCCACTAACTAGGCCATCAACTATCAGGGTAAGGCCTTATCCTAAGCTTTCATGCAAATTGTTATGGGTCTAAGTAAGTTGTGCAGTTGGATATAGGCCATGCATGTGACAATAAGAGGTAGTATATGGGATTGTTGAACTATTTCGGGTAGATTCTTGTTGAAAGGTTGATGGAGGAAGAGATTACCATTGTACAGTCTTGCATTCGATTTTGCATAGTAGGTATTTGACGAAATTCCCAAGAGACTTATATCATGAGAATCCTTCTAATTAGTAATCGATTTTCACTATCTTCCTATAGATTGATATTGCTATAAGTATTTGGACGTTGTAGTACTCTACGAAAAAGCTTAATTAAGTATGTTGGCTAAACTCCCTTTTTGGAATCGGAATCCATGAGTTCCTCGTAAGTTCCAAATGTGATTTGTTCAAACTCCTATTCCTACTATTCTGAATTGCTTCCGATAATTGATTTTCCTATTTCTTATGTACCCGAGCCATGTTCAAAATTTTCCTTAACATATTATGCTCCCTATTTGTGGGAAAATGTTCAAATATGATTGTTGTAAGTCTAGGGGTGTACATAGATCAATTCGGTTCGGTTCTTAATAAAATCAAACCAAATCAATTATATCGGGTTGGAATGGTTCAATTTTGTCAGTTTTTTTGGGTTATTTGTTGTTATACGATTATTATTCCATTCTTACTTTGTTGAATTTTTTATAAGTAAATATATGTTTAGTAAAAATTTAAAAAATTAATAAATATATGATCTATTAAAATATTATTATGGAAGAATTTTCTTAGTAAGACATACTACTTATTTTTTAGTCGTCTGACAATAATTTTATGTTGATGTATACTTTCACGGTTAACCGAATTTAATAATTAATCATAAAATAAATATGAACCTTTATAATGATATGTTCTATTTAATTTTAAATTATCGAAATACCATTTCAAATTTGGAAAAGATATATTAATATGGAAGAACAAAGAAATTGACGCATTTCACTAACACTTGATAAGAAGTGAACATACAACCCGTTATTTAAAGTTAATAAATTTGGAGCACTTCATATTTAACTAAATATTACATCCCATATAAGAATCGTAAATATTTCTTGACATTTTTTAAAAGAAAATTCTATGAAAAGTATTAAACGTATATATAGTAATTTTATATTTATATGTTGGTTTGATTCGGCAATACCATACAAAATCAAACAAAACCTAGTTCGGTTTTTTACTCAATATCAAAGTAAATCAAACCCATCTCCTGAGTTTTGTCTTTAGTCAAAGCCCCATTTGATCCTAAGTAGACCATACACCACCCTCTTTCTTCGCTCCCTTCTGATCTTCATATCCATGACCATGAGCCTATGATGGGTCGTAAGGTTCTCACTCGGGATGACCTTGCAATCTGCGCACTAACATTTGTCCATCTTCCTAAAGAGTAGATAATCAATTTGGGTCCTGGCTACAAAGCCTGAAAAGTAATCAAGTGCTCCGCTATCTTCGGGAAACTTGAGTTTGCTATCACCAACTCAAGTGCCTTAGCAAAAAAACTGGCAGCGAAGCTCCTCCTCCGTTTCTAACTCCAAAACCGAATGTGGTTATTGAAATCTCCTCCTATGAAGAGCTTCTCAGTATGCGAAATAGCATGCACAACCTCATTTAACTTCTCCCAGAAGCACCTTTTGACCTCCTCGTCTAAGCCACTTGAGGTGCATACGCACTAATCACGTTTAAGTAGAACCCCCAACAACTAGCTTATGCAGATCAGCCTGTCGTTCACCCTCCAAACGTCCACCACCGACTCGCAACGGCACTGGAAGTGGAAAAAAAAATTAGGGCACTTCTTTGACTTTCACCGCTATTTTCATCTTCTTATTTGTTGTCTTTCCATGCTATTGTTGTTGGATTTCCTTGTCACAAAATGCATCAACTGATAAATTACGAGAAGGATAAAGAATTGGGAAAGGAATTATACAATCATAAGGCTAGGCTATATTTGATTTTACTAGTCCTTGTATATTGTATGTATGGCGTGTAGCATGAATTATGGTGATTTGAAGCTTGATTATATGCGTGTAAGATGAAATAAACTAAATGCTACTAAGTACAGAAAACCAGAAATTCCAGTGAAACGCACCACCAGAAAGCTTAGTTTTTAAAATCTTAATGTCAGGAAGTACTAGAAATGCGCCACCAAAATCAGAAACAACAGAAATGAACCACAAATTCACTAGTAAACCGTAAAAATTTTAACTGCATAATTGAACGACAAATGCACCAGATACTCTAAATTTGCAGTCGTAAACGAGAAACTCACAGAAATGCAACAATAAACCAGAGTTTTTTAAAACGTGCAGTGATGTACGGTTACAGAACCGTTAGTTTTTTAAAACTTGGAATAGCTGTAGGATGTATTCTGCTGACTTTGTCATGGTTTGGGCATGTTTTTTGTTCACAAGATTATATAAAGGATAAAATTTAAGTTTGGGATATAGTTTGGGATATTTTTAACTACAGAGCCAAATATTTAAATGATGTAACTAAGTGTCGACCAACTCCATCCTTCACCCCTTTATTCTATCTAGCACAACAGAAGTCATTCATAACAACAGTTTCTGTTCAACATTGAAGCTCCCATTAATTTTAGTACTCACTATCCTTGAATTTCCAGATTTTGAAGTTCAAACTATGGGATCTTTCCAGCAAAAGAAAGGAAATCAAAGGAAAGCTGTAGGCCAAGCTTAATTCAAGGTCAACCATACTGCGCATAATATTCAAAATAAAACGTCAGAAGGAAGAATAAAGTATTCTCATTTGGTAAAAAGTGAACATATTTCTACAACTCGAAAATGCTTCAACAAAAGCAGAACAGGAACTACTTTAAAGAACCCTATAACTGTCTTTCCTCTTTTCTTCAAATACCCCATTTCCAGCCCCAGGCAGCTTTTGCCGGGGGGGGGGGGGTAGGTAGCAATTGAAAGGAAGAGGCGCGTCATGATGAAAAAGGGAAAATAATGGACACAGAAACAACTTAACTCATACATACAATATACAGTGTCATCACCTCCTTGACCTTTTCTTGGGTTGTTTTGGGGGGATTGCTGCAGATTCCGCTCCTTCCCTGCTCCGTTTACTAGATGGGGGAGATGGATCAGCTCCTCTCTTTGGTGGCCTCCCTATATTCTTTTTCATTGGACTGCCTTTTTCCTTTGCTTGCTTTTCTTCAGGGTTCTTTGAAGATGCTGGTTCTTTCTTTTGATGGGTCTTTGAAGATGCTGGTTCTTTTCTCCCGCCACCTGTTCCACTTCCATTTTTCTTATGCTCCGATCCACCTTTGCTAGCAGAGCTAAGTGGCCTACTCTTCAACGCATCCAGCAACAAACCGCTGTTTGACGATGAACTTTGCTTCATTCGATTCAGGAAAGTAGCAACACTCCGTTTCTTCACATCCGTGTTGGACTGCTCGTTTCTGCTTTCACTTTTAGATTGCGGATGCTGGGAAGAAGACTCCCCTTCTCCTTGGTTTTTATCGACGACCGCTGCTAAATTTTTTATGGATGCAGTGTTAGGACGGCTCTTGTCATTTTTATTCAAGCTTGCAGAACCTGAAGCAAATCTATCTCGTGTTCTCTTCTTTGTGATCCTATTTTTGCCAGCATCAGTGGCCAGTTGACTAGGTTGCTGCAACGTGTCTACTACTACTTTTTCCACAGGTCGTGTTATAGTTTGCTCCTTCTTTTTATCACCTCCAGATGATGATGATGATGCTTTGGCTGTTATGGAACTACGCTTGCGACAGACAATCATTGACCCCGATATATTAGTCTTCAATAGCAAAGAGTCGGATGGTTTTGTTATCTCTTTCTGGGACAAGGATGCTGATTTTAGTGAGGTTTGTTTACCGGATAAAGAATATGACTTGGCTTTTGTCTGGGAGAGCTCTTTTAGAATAAGCTGCCGAAGCTCTGTAGCAGCAAAAAACTCTGAGGAATTCTTCTTGAAGAAAACAATGGCGTTGCTGACAAGCAGCAATAAATCACGAAAGAATTTGGATTTGCAACTCATGTAACGGCCATTTTCAAGCCAAGTCTGAACCATTTCAAGATCGACATGCTGCCTAACTAAGTTGCTATAGTTTTCAGCTTCCTACAAAATGAGCACTAAGTATATAAAATCTTGCACATAATCTGATGACAGAAATCCTTTTTTTCCTAATCATAGACTCATCCACAAGGACCACAACCCAAAGAGAGGTGAAGGAAAGTAACATGATTCACAATGTAAAACAGAAATGCGATAAGACTGATCTTCAATAGAATAATACTGGGAGTTCCACAAAATCCTAATCATACAGCTCAGAGTGCTGACATAAATAATTTTTTAAAATTAGCTCCAGTGGTATTTTACTACAGGCGAGAAGTTAAATACTCCCTTTGATCCAATTTATGTGAACCTATTTTTTGCCCTCAATGAGAACTTTTATAACCGCAAAAATACTATGGGCCCTATTTTAACTAGTTTAGGACCACAAATTCAAAAAGTATTCATTTTTTCCGAGCGCCCAGTCATATATGTTCACATAAATTGGAACGGGGGAGTATTTGGTTTATCCTTCAGTTGCAGCGCCCATGTCATGAAAGATTACTCACGCTGGCATCACTTGCTCTGCCATCTATACTATAACTGTTCACTTCAGAGCAGCAATTGACAAAGAACAGCAAAGAAACTAGCTTTTATAAGCAATAATTAAAACCATCAAACAAACAGACAAGCCAAAGCACCAAATAAGACAAAACACAACAAAACTACATTTCTAGTTTCATTCATTTGTTCATTTGATCTCTGAGATATCTGTAACTATGTTAAAATTGATCTATGTTTCTTTGCCTTATCTTCATAGTGCGGTTTTTATAAGATAAATAGTGACTGTATAAAGGAAAACTTCCGTTGGTTTCTAAAGGTCCAGAGGTAGAAATGCACATAATGACGGTGTTGAAGTCAGTAATTGAAGAATCTACAAGTAAAAAAATCATAAACTTGATATCTTTCACATGTGGCAAATATAGTAGTATGTCAAAAATGGGTTTATTTTGTTTTTATTTAAGCGGTGCCACATAATATTTATGTGATGTTGTTACCAAAGTGGCAGATTTAGCCCTTTTTTATTTTGTGGTAAATGAGTATAGCTGAGTTGTTTCTCTGTTATAAAAAATTAGAATCCTTATGTTTTCAACTTAACATTAACTTTCCCACAAAAAAAAAACAAAATTTAAAATCAAACAATCACTATCAGAAATGCTTCCACGTCGGATTTTGATTCAGATAGATAACCACAACTCCACTGTAACTTTAATAAACAACCTTAGTTAAATGTTTCAAAAGTAAAGATAATAGTAACAATAATTTACCAAAGAAATAATAACAATAATAAAATAACGTAAAAGAAAAGACGAGATTCTTGTTTTATCACCTGGCTTTCGAGCCGACGCTCAAACATTGAGCCGAGCTTATGACTTCTAATCTTCCCGAGGAAGGCAATCAACGGCTGAGATCCAACGGGTATCTCTTTAACGGCGGGAGATCTATTCTCCTTCTCACGTTCATCTCCGCTGCTACACCCGCCGACCACAATATCGTCTACCTTCTTCCTCGATTTGCTCACTGAGCTCTGCACGTCTGAGTTTTCTTTTGTCACTTCCTCTCCTCCTTTTGACTCGGCCATTGATTCAACCAACTCCGGCGACTCGCTCACCGGTTCGACTTTCATTGTCACCCCGACCGGCGGTTTTTCTACACTGTCCGAGCTGCCATTACATGAGTCTTCACGAACCGGTCTTTCTTCGGCACATTTATCTGGTTCTTCCTTTATGCTTCCGGTTTGGAGCGGTTCTGTCTTGACGGTTACGGTTCGAACCGGCTCCGTCTTATCCTCGTTCTCCTCTGCGCTAGTTTTTAAGCTGCAGCTGTGTTTCAGGTCCGTAGAACTCGATTCGCTTACTGATTGTTGATCCTTATCGGAAGCTTCTTCCGATGATTCCGCGGCGGCTACGAATTCCGGTGAGGACTTATCCTCCGGCTTAATTCCTATCTCTGTTTCTTCAAATTTTTCGTTATTTGATCCTCTCCGTTCGTTCTTCGCCAGATCTGACTTCGAATCTCCGTTTTCAGTCTGTTGCATACTCCGCTCTCTCTCTTCCTCGAGTCGTTGTTTCTTCAATTGCAAAGACCTAAACAGAATCAAACCATTACTTATACATACATATATTTGCATTTATATATATTCAGAAGATGTGAATTCGGAGATGTACACGATGGATAGATCGTATCGTTCAACTTCGCGTCTCAGTTCAGCCACTCGAAGCTTCCGTAACTCCTCAAGCAAAGGAACACAAACGGTATTCTCCTTATCTTCATCGTCATCATTAACGTTACCATTACCGTTACATTTGTTTGAGTAACGGTGTTTAAGGTCAAGGTATTTGAGTCTACAATTATGAGGCGATAACAACCGCGCAGGGGCGATGCTCCGTTTCTGGAGTTCAACGGCGACGGAATCCCAGCTCTTTGTGCCGTAACGATTGACGGCACAAGCTAACAAGAGCTCTTCCCAGGTTCCCCATCTTGATTCTTCTTCTTCCGATGAATTCTCGACGGTGCCGTCCGGTTTGGCCATGAATGAGAGACCGATTCAAGTATGGGAATTGTGCTCCGGCTTGAAGTTCTCTGCAATTGCTCCGTCGTTTTTAGGGCTATTTCTCTATGGGAAAATGCAGATGACTGGCTGTTCATCGGCTTCAGACTTGGCTTATTGGCTATAATTAAAGCCGTAATTAAGCATTCTTTGGATTGGATAAGTTCTCCTATGGCTATGGCTCAATGATGTGCTCCTACTTGTTCATTTGTTTTTATTCTTAACTAGTGTCGCGTGTAACCCTTATCAGCGTTACAAAGTTTTAAAAAAGTTAGATTCAATTTTTTTCAAGAACCCATGCAATTTAACTTTAAAAAAATCAAAAATTTAAATTGTGATTCTCTAATAATCAAATAAAATCAATTGAAGAAAGAATTTCCTAACAAAGAGAAAGGCTTCACAAAAAATTCAATATACCCATCGCATATCAGAACGGACATAAAATGAGGAAGAGAAGAGTCCGAAAGAATAAATAAGCATAAAAGTATGCATACATATTACAGTAAAGTTTATTATACAGAACATAAAGTATATATGTCTTTGAACCTAAAGTTCTCAAGCCACAAAAAATAATGTCAAACCTACTTTCAAGCAGAGGAAACCTACATCAATGTACCACCAAAAGTAAGAAAAAACTTTAATCGCTTGCTTTGAAAAATACTGTCATAGAAAACTGACCAAACATGGATATGAAAATTTCAAGGAGCCCTTATGTAGTTGGTGACAATATTTGACAATTCTCCATAAAATGATAATAGCTTTGCATTGGCCTTTGTAACTACTACTATATAAATTTGTTGGTTCAAGCTAATGAACGGATTCTTTCACTATTAGATATTAACTATTGTCTTCTCATATTCCACCTCTAAATTAAAAGAGCATTTAATTGAAAAACTATGAGTGGAGGAAAAAGCAGAGAAAAGATAGTACATTTATTTACCCAAAAAAATATGGAAGTAGTAGTATTTGAATGAAGGCCAAAAAGGTTGTTCAGAGTTGATAGCAATTTTACACTTTTAATATTGTACTTGGAACTTCTTACTTATAATATAGTACAGTTGTCACGATTCAAAATTCCGCTTAGACGTCGTGACGACACTTAATCTCTAAGACTAGATAAGTCTATTACTTACAACAGTTAAATCAATTAAACAATGATATTTTTAAAAGAGAGTTTAATATAAATGTTGAAATAAAGGTGAAACAAGCATATGGGATAATAATCACAATAACCTCCCAGCACTAGGTAATACATAGTCACAAACTCTAGCTGAATACATAGAAATATCTTCAAACAAAATACAATTATGTTCAGATATCAACTTAACGGCATAATCAAAAGGAAAACAGGACTTCAAGGGACTGCGACAACCAAGAAGCTCTACCTTGAATCCTCGTGATCAAAAAGCTAACACTACCCGAGTCCATTATCTCTAATATCTGTATCTGCACAAAAATATACAGAAGTGTCATATGAGTACATCACTGCTGGTACCTAGTAAGCATCAAGACTAACTTAGGTACAGTAGTGACGAGGTGCATGTCAAGACAACTGCTTGTCATAATAACATGTGTAGTAAATAAGTATAAAGCTAATAATAAAAGCAATAAGCAGTAAATGACGACAAACGAATAAACATGTGATCTAGTCGTAAAGTAATTTGAATATTGTTAAGTACCAGTGAAACTAATTATGGTAAAACAATGACAACCGAAAACTCAAATCGTTCTAACACAACTTTCATAATAGAATTACTCCAAGATACCTCATCCCATAAACACAAGTCATGAGTCTCGAACCATAAATCATATGCTCACGGCACCTTGTGCCCCACTATTAATCACAACCTCATGGAAAACTCAAGTGCCAATATCTCAATCCGCACAACATGATCACAGGCTCACAATTACAATTTCGTCCGGCGTGGTCACAGGTTCAATACCAAAATCCACCCGACATGGTCACAAGTTCAATATCACAATATGTCTGGCATGATCACACGACTAATATCACAATGGAAGCAGATAATACAAGAATTTATAGGCATGAATAATGCATGTCATACTCATGAATGTCATGATCCAGCCTAAAGCCACGACGGGTAACCGACACTAAGTGCGATCATCACTAAACTTGCTGATAAATGATATGAGGATAACGTTTAGGCCTTCTGAATAATGATTCACAAAGAAGGGATTTCATGAAGTGCATGGGTTTAGAATACCCGCTCCCCATAAGATGAATCACACTAAGATGCTATGAAATATGGTTATTGAAGTATAGTATTTCCCTAGGTGGATCAAAAAAATGACTTCAGATGTTCCCTGATGAGACGTAAGCCATAGTGACAATGTAGTATGCAAGAGGTTTCAAGTTATCAAATGTATATTATAGATCAATATTTAGGTGAATCGGCAATAGAAAAGTTCCAAAATATGAGATGAGATTAGGTTTTCATTCTTAAGATGAACATTAAAGGACTTAAATTTATACATATAGGATAAATAGGAAGAGAACAACCTGGAATTGGGTAGAAGACCTCGATATTAATAAAGAAAAGTAAGTATTACAGTATAATATGACCTACCAAGATGCAAAAATGCCATAAGGATAGATAATCAAGAATATGAAATAAAATATAGTAATAGCCGTAAGTTCAACAAAGTACCAAGCAAAGAACTTCAGTAACGCTATAGATGCTTAGAGGAACAGCTTGCCATACATAGTATATGTTCACAAAGTAAGGCCTAGAGATTGGATAAAAGGTGGAGGAAAAATGAGAGAAGAGTCGCATAGGTACGCGTACAAGAACATAATCGTATAGGTTGTATGACAGAAGGTGTATGTCAAGACAACTCGCTGAACTTGATGGCATACTCTGACACTGTCATAGTGCCCTAGCACAGCTGCTCGAACTCTGTGTGTCGTGCATCCTTGAGGGTCTAGGGAAAAAGCTCCCTAAAAACATATCAGAAAATTCAATCCAAATAAGTGGTGTTGCATCAATTGGCCAACCCTCCTCATATGGCTACTAATAAAGGTCAACCTTGTACTATTCTAAAGTAGCAAGACTGCTCGAAGCATCTTTTACCTGAGAATGTCAGGATCAATTTTTACAGGGAGCTAGAGATAGGAATTGAGTTTCTATCTAAATTGGAGTCGCGCAATTGTTCCTAATTGCACTTCTAATCATATTTAGTTTTGATATTACTCTAAATTTATACTACTAAGATATTAAATTAAGCTAAGTTAAGCTAAGAGTAGACTATTGAAGGTTGTCTAATTAGATAAAAGGCATTAGGGGGTGACTTTCTCCTAGGTGGATACTTAACGCGTTCACGTGTCTAAGGATAGATGTCATATTAGAAAGAAGAATTTTGATGTGTGTCGTGTAATTTGTGGTAGAGGGATATAACAGTGAAAGTGTCATTTGGTGTTAGTCCCTAGTATAGTTGATCATAGGAAATATTATTCGTAAGTGTTGGAATAGGGATGTCAGTTAGTAGTTTATGGACATTATTAGGCACGTCAAAGGGAAATTGAGTAAGAATGATACCAGCATTCGATATGTAAAGGGATACTGTGGAGGTGAGCTCATTTTGTGGCAGAGGTCCTTCAATAAGGTTCCTTAAAATTATATTTGGTCTTAACTAAGGTCCATCCAGAATTTGATATGATTGCCATTAGCAATGTTCCAAGTTATGCCCTCTTGATAGTAGCTCCATCCATGTTGGATGGCTTTTAAGGTTGTAGAGATGCTGGTAAAATTGCGGTGGCCTGAGTATTTTGAAATAAGGATTAAAGACTAGTGGGAAGAGGGTGAATGAAACAATCTCCAGGCTAGTGACCCAAGGAGGGAATTATTTTTATCAATTAAATTTTGGATGCCCAGTCCACAACTAGCTTTTGTAGTTTGAATGGTCTCCCATTTGATTAAATGTAATTTGTGCTTCTGTTTGGTTGTACCCCATAGAAAAGTTTGTTGGTAACGTTCTATTTGATGATTAATATTGTACGATGGGTTGATAAGCTGCATAACATGATCGGGCAAGCAGTTGAGAGTAGCCTTTATTAAAGTAATTCTACGAGCCATGGCTAGCATATTTATTTTTCACCCCATTAGCTTTACTTGCGTACATCTTACCCTCTCCAGACCTCACTTGTGGGAAACTACTGGGTTTGTTATTGTTGTTGTTGTTGTTGTGTTGAAGATAGGAAAACTTAGGTATTTACCAATTCTTCGGGCCAAACCATTAACCTGGGTATTCAGGTGGTCTGATGAAGGTGAGTTGATAGCTAATTAAAAGCTAGCTAATTACATTAATTTTGATAGTAAATTACATTTCTCATCTACTATTTGTAGATAACATAACACTAACCTCTAATTAACTACAAAAAGTATTAATTCAACTATTGATACCCTAAACCTATTTACCAATTGTTCAAATGAGATTTACTGAGAATATATAATGATGAAATAATTGAACGTTTATAAAACAACCCAAAGACTAGTAGTACAAATTATGAGCTTCTAATATTTAGAGTTTACAAAGCTGTTATAAAATAAGTACATCATTTGTTTGAAATATACATAAACAGATTTATAAATCTAAAGCTACCAAGAATAAGAGGCATCCATAACCGGAATGCAGGTACATCTTCAATACCAGCTCTCGCCATACACAACAACATCAACTCCAAAAATATGCACGCAGGGTACAGAAGTGTAGTATGAGTACAACCGACCCCATGTACTCATTAAGTAATAAACCTAGCCTTATATTGAAAACAGTGACGAGCTTGGAAAATGGTCAACATCTAACACCAATAGCCAAGAATGAGTCGTAACAATATAATAAAAACAGTACAATTAATAACTCAAAGATATGATGCTTGGGTCGTTCACAGTTACAAAAACTAGGCATGTTTTTCATGTACAATAGTTAAACGCAAATCTTTCGTCGAAATCATCAATATATGAGTATATCAGAAAACTATGATTTTTGTCAAAAACTTTCAAACAACAAATAAGATGTTTAATTCTCATAGAATGAGGAAAGTACACCTCTACGCTTATATATCAAAGCATGTGAAGCCATGAATGTCACAATACCATTTAGCATGAGGAAATGCATCTCTATGCCTACATGCCAAGTATGTATATCAAATGTGATGCTTCATAGTGATAAACTCATTACTCACACTCTTAGAGTACTCAATATCACTGTATCACACTCAATCACTCGGTACATATGCTCTCTACTTGTATGGCACTCCGGACGGGCTGATCCTGCCTAACTGCTAATATAAGGCAACATGACTTGCTGCAGCGTGCAACCCGATCCCATAATGAATCAATAAAACATGTTGTAGCGTGAAGCCCGATCCCATCAATGTCAGTCACAATCTGACCCCCATGCCCCAACTTAGTCATCAATCTCTCCAGTCTCTCGGGCTCACAATCTCATGCCAATTTGCCCAAACAATGATAATATGATGTGTCAACAAATGATAACAAAGATTAAAATATGATATGCAAATGAATTAATATGACCAAGTACGTAATTATAAATTAAGTAAATAACGCAACTGCATAAATAACCTCATTGGGTCCCAACAGAATAAGCATATAGCCTAAACATGATTTCTAACATGATTCACAACTCATATAATCAACAAGTAGAGAGAACATGGAGGTAACAAGATGTAACGGCAAAATAAGCTCTGGCACAGTCTAATAGCCAACTAAAATCATGATTTTCTTGGTCCGTGCTCACATGCTCATCACCTATCATGTGTGTTGATCAGTGCGGACTCAACCCTTGGGAAGAGTGGGCACTAACAACTTTTACCCGATAGTGGATTCAGGGTCAATTTTCTCAGGGAGCTAGTTATAGGAGTCGAGTATTTGCGAAGTCTAGGAAAGTGATTTAGCTCCTAATTTTGCTTCTATCATTTTTGGTTTTTTCTATTTTTTATCAACTAAATTTATCTACTACAATTGTAAGCTAAAGTATACCAGATAATGATGCTAGTTGTATGCAATAATAGAGAAAGCACTAGGGTCGTAGCACTCGCCTAGGTGACTAATTAATGGGTATAGAATTCTAATGTAAGAATGACAATATAGGATATATGGATAACCATTGCACTTAGCACTCACTCTCACACCTCTCGGTAGAGAGAGTGATTTAGCCCAATTGACTCTCTCGAGACCAATTGGGTAGGCTAATTTGCCCAAGCAACTAATGATTCAAGTAGGGTAATTACTCTCTCGGGGTTTAACCTATTACTTGGGACTACCATTCTTATGGGTCCATCCCAAATCCTTGTTGGGTTAATTATGAGGTCATGGACTCTCTTTCTCAAGTAGAGTCAAGACCCACTAAGCTAGACTTAGTGTTTGCAACCACCAAATCCAAGTGAAAACATACAATTAACCCAAATACCAAACACCCACAATCATTCAAACATTAAGCAAAAACACCCATTAATTACTCACACTAGGATTGAGCCACAACCCTAGCTAATGAGTTTAGATAGACATAGAAATAGTAGAAATAGAATAAATAGTAAAAACAAATTGACATAATAATAAACTACAATATTAAACCACTTGAATCCACGCTAAATGTATGAGGAAATTGCCTAAAATAGGCTAATACAAGTTGTCTCGTGCTCAGCTGCTCAGACAGATTCTAAAACTTGACCTAAAAAGGTAAAATGTTTTATGTATATTACATAGGAAAAACCAGACAAAAATACCCTTGAGGGTCTGTTGCAGACCGCATAGAAATGACATGCGGCCGCCTAAGATTGGTCTTCAATTTTTGGCTTCTGAACTTGAGGATGCGGACCACGTACAAATGTCATGCGGTCGCATAAGACAAGTGATACGGACCACATAGAAATGTGCACAGCCGCACAAGGCAAGTGATGCGGACCGCGTAAATATGAATTGTGGCCGTACTGTGTAAATTATCCTTGCAATGACTCTCTGATCTTTCATCCATGCAGACCGCACTGATTTGGTGTGCGGCCACGTGGAATTTTTCCTTAGAAATTTTAGCCTCTAATCATCTTCTTTGTGGACCGCGTGGAAATGGATTGCGGTCCGCGTGGATATTCTTCACAAAATGCCTCTCTGAACTTTTCTGCACAGCCGTATGACAAAATAATGCGGATCGCGCAGCTTGGGCTCACACTTGTCTATTCTCTGAACATTCCTGTGCGGCCACATGACAAAATAGTGGGTACCGCACATGTCTCTTTTTCCCAAGTTTCAGTTATCTTCTGGCACTTGGCAGGTTTCACTCCTTTTTGGGCCAATTTGTTATATTGATCATCTAGTCGCTCAAACCTGCAATCAAATGAAACTTATAAGCAATTCAGGACTAATCAAGAGCAATTTATGCACAAAGCTTAGGTAAGAATGGGTATAAAACATGCAGAATTCACGGTTATCAACTCCCCCAAACTTAAATCTTTGCTTGTCCTCAAGCAAATAAAATGAGACCTACCCCTCAATAGAAAACATCCAAGTAATTCTTGTTTCTCCTAAAGTGACCTCAATCAAGCATCAATTGGGGCTAACAATTGCCCTCAATACAAATGCATCATTAACACATTTAAAATTTTGAAAACTTATGAATCAAGTGTGACACAAGAGCCTCAAGGTTTGACACATCTCATCAAGGAACCTTTCACAAGAACTTTGGTCATTGTGAACCTAAACTCGAACATCTTCGACTCTCCCTAAATGGACCTCACCTTTTTGAGTAATTTCACACAAATAGATGTGAATGGATTCTTCGCTCATCTCTCTCAAAGAAGAGACCCTAGGCCCGGCTCTAAGTACCATATGCTTGCCCTTCATGTAAGTATCCACTAATGTAGGCTTCCCCCAACTCGAGATCATAAACAGCTTTTTTGGATTCATTGTAAAGGCTTTTGGGTAAAGGTAGGATATGCTTTCGTCCTTATGGGTTCAATATTTCCCTAAGCACTTCTTTTTTGATTCGTTTTGGCACACTTTCTTGACTCATTTGAGTAATTCTTCTTTCCAGGGGTTAGAGAGACACAATGTCACTCTTTATTTTGCAATTCAAACCTTTCTCCTTTTTGCTCACTTTTTCGCATCTTTTTCCACTTTTTGTTGACTTTTTTTTAAGGACCACTAGGCATGTTGCCTAGGGTTGATTTTCATTAATACAATAAAAGTATAACCAGTGGAGGGGGACATGTACCTTACCTCCATGACTAGTATGAAAGTACATTTGGCTACCCAAAAGTGTAACCATATGAAACCTGATCTCTATGGTGAGTTAGACCTATGGTGATGCACCAATTATCATACCAGAGTGTATGGATAATTGGTGGTACAAAAAACAAGAGATGATAATCCAAGTCAACTATACAAAATAATAGAAATCCTAAGACTATCACAGTAGTAGTTTGGAAGCTATCCTTCCATATATTACAACATATCCTACATCTATGATAGGTGTGAAACCGCCCAGTAGGGGAAAATATACAGGGAGAGCCCAAAAAGAGAGTCATCTTCTTCTTTGCCTTGGCCATGAGGAACAGGAAAGTAATGAAGAAGTTTACAGTTGGAGGTGATGAGCAGGTGATCAGCTGCCTGAGAAGCCTGACAGATGAGAGTGAGCACTGGACTGTAGTAGCTACATGTGTCCAAATTTTCCTTGGTCTTAAGTGAGTCTGTATCCATGGGAGGGAAGACCAGTAGCCTTGTAGCAAAGGAGGGGGATAGGCTTTACTCAACCTTTGCATTGCCAGTAGAATGAGCATCAATGATGCTAATACCACTAACTGGGAGTGCATTAGTTTGGGAGTGCATTAGTTTGTTGACTTTGAGTTTCCTCTTTGGGTCTTTTTCATTTTTGTCTTTCTTTTTGCCCTTTTTCATCTTTTTCATTGCATTCCTTTTTCTTTTTGCATTTATTGCCTTTTCTACCACATTGGTGCATGTCTTGTCTCTCCTCCAAACTTAGATTTATGCCATTACTTGAGGGAAGATTTTTGGGTACCAAGAGAGGGTTTCATTGAAAACGGGTATAGGCTTGTAACTTGGGTTCATGAAAGAAGAAGGCTAAGGCTCAAAAGGGGCGGACTAGGGATGATAGGTCACGAAATGGATCAAATTAGCATTTTTGGATCAAGGATAGCCTACAATCATGTCTCAAGTCAAGTTCCACCTATTATTTTGCCTTAACAAATATTCAGGGCAAGTTCTAGACCATTGGCTCGATACTTGGGCTCATAGATCGAATTCTCGCCACACATATACTCAAGGATTGCCAAAGATAGAGTCGAGGGCCCACAACAATCTTAGTCAAGATTAAAGTGCACAATGGCCCATATTTGACCACATGATGATTGTTTGGTCAATACAAGAGTCTCAAGGCCACGACTTTCACCATCCTAAACACAACTTAATATCTTTGACCATAAGATCAAAGGTAAATGTGCTAGGCCCAAGTGAAGCTTTTCCTGAGGTACTCTTAACTACGAAAAACTTGAAAATCCAAAAGAAAAACTCAAAAACTAACCGAACCCTTAAGAAAGTTGTCACGCTATCTATCATTGGGAAGAGCCATCTGTTCACACAACACTCTATCCTTGGAAAGAACCGTGGTATTAATAAAACCAAGGGCTTATTGCAATATCAAAGTTAAACCAAAAAGACGCTAAGAGCCTAACTTTTCACTAAAATGAAATTTTTTAATGAAAATAACAAAAAGAGAGCGAAAACTCAAATGATAGCCAAATGAATATGTACACATGAGAAGTCAAATATACAACTAAAGGAGTTCAAAAATGAAAGATTATATACAAAGCATATATTTCTATGAATGTAATAATAATGTAAAGTATATATAGTCATCCATAACAAAAAAGTTGGGCCACACCTCCACAAATAAGAGCTAGCATTGTCACCAATACTAAATACCAAATAAAACATCAAAAAGGTAAGTAAAGGATATAGAAGTGGCCCCTCAAGCCTCATCAGTTGCTCTATATGGGTCAGTGGCACCTGTGTCCTCTGTACTAGTAGGGACCTCAGACTGATGTCCAACCTGCTGCTGCTATGCTGCTAGGACGGGTGCCTGCTCAGACCCTGGCTTATCAACTAAAGGACCCTCAGGCTCAGGAGCGACTGATATCACAACTCCCTTAGTGTTGGTGAGTTTCCTCTTCTTCTTTGGCCTGTGCTCCTCCTCCTGTGGTTGCTTAAGTGGTGGGTCTATAGCTGGCTCCTCAAATAACAAGTCTAGTGGTAGCTGATCCGCCACTAGCTTGTCCACCTGCTCCTTTAAAGCTGTCACCTCCTCATTCGATGCCTTAGTCTTCCTTAGCTTCATGTGCTCATTGGCCAAGCTCTTAAGTGCCTTGTTGTGCTCGCCGACTGCCTTGGCCAAGGAATCCTGCCTTTTCATCATTTGCTCCTGGTTGGCCAGGATTTTCTTCAAGGTCTCCTCAATAGAAGCAGGTACCTTTACAGTCACCGGTGCTCGATGAGCCTGTACAGTTGTGGTCAATGTGGACAACTTGGATATCGTTGTCGACATCCAATTGTTCAGACTGGCTAATGAGTACGTGAGCTAGTTGGTGGTGAATCTGTGAGTTTTTTACCAGAATCACTGGATTAGCTAAGGTGGAAGGGGTGATGTGGTAGTATTAGTAGGATGCTCAATGGCAGCTGGCTCTTCATACTGGCCACCTGCGGAAGAAGTGGAGGCTTGGCTTTTCTTGGCATTTTTTGGGTTGTCGGGCCTTTTTGATCATACCACGAATATGGGCTCACTGCGGGTACCATAACATCATATCTTTTCTTTGCCACCCCCATCTCTTTGAAATACAGTGTCAATGTGTTGAGGAAGGGGTAGTTCATCTTCGTTTTATTGCCCATCGTGGAAATCGCCCTCTGCATAATTTTGCCCACACTCAATGGGAATCCGGCCATGATGGAAGCGACCAATACAGTACGCTCAATGGGGACAGAGTGGTCATGTGTGCTCGAGTCAAGTCGATTGCACACGAAAGTCAACCACCCTTTTGTTTCAAAATTTAGGGTATTGCTGAATATCTTTTATTGTGCCCTGAGCCACACCGTGATTGTTCCTAGAGCCGCTAAAATCTCTGCCAACCACGGCCGAGCTTCTTTTTTCAAAGCTAACTTTTCCATGTATTAAGAATCGCCCTCCTCCGAAAACCCCAAGAAATCGTTAAGAGACTTCGCATAAAAAAACACGATCTTATCCCTCACCTTTGTAGTTGTGGAGCCCCGAACTACAATGGTGAGCGTTGCTATAGAATTCCTTCACCATGTGTTCATTTACCATACCTACTCTTTCTTTGGAAAATCTCCAACCCTCTCTCGTATGGAACTGTGCTTGCACATGAGGGTTGTGAGGAACCAAGTCAGCATCAATAAACCTCCTCTCCAGGATGAGCTTTCTCTTGGGCCACCACTCCTTGAACCGGTGGAAAGCAACCTAACTGACAAATCTATCTTCCCAAACCTCAGGTTTCCTAGTCCGCTCTATCCCCCTACTTGTGGCTCACCTCCTTCCTCTTATTCTTCACTTTCCCCTGATAATGAAGCTGTGGGAGAAGTGGAGTATTTATCATCACTCCCCTTTTTAGATCCAGACCCATCAGACGAATCCGAAGTCACCATATTCATTGGCCTCTTGGAGATGGCCACATTTGTTTGTTCAGTTGAAGATGATTCATGTGTCGGCGCCTCTACGGACATGTGGGGGGGGCAGCATGTCGGCTGTCCGAATAATCTTCCTATTTTTCTTTATAGTTTCATGTCCTTTGCAGTAAGCTTTACTACTCTTCTAACTGTTTTCCCTCGGGAAGAACCACCCCTCCTCGGTTGCTTATCTTTGCCCCCACATTGTAATTGGCCGCCTCCACATTGTTTCACTATTTTCTGCAAGAGTTACAAGTCTAGAAGTTCAGTGGAAGCACATGAGCAGTGGACAGTTTAAGATGTAAAGCATGATTGCAGACAGTATTGCTAACAAGATGGGTGCAGACCGCACAAAAAAGTCACGCAGTCCGCCCAGGCAAACGATTAGAATTAACATCCCTCTAAACCTGAACTACACGGACCGCAGTATTTTGGATTGCGGACGCGTAGGTTCAACGCGGACCACCCAATTATGTCACGCGGTCCGCACAGGCTAGACACAAAAATTTCCCATTCTCTGAACATGGCCTATGCGGACCGCACTATTATGGATTGTGGCCGCGTAGGTCCAGTGTGGACCGCACCAAAATGCCACGCAGTTCTCATAGCTCAAACACTTAGAAATTAAACTCTCTGAATCTTGGCCACGCGGTCCGCACTATTTTGGACCACGACCGCACTGGTTCACGCGGACCGCACACAAATATTGTGCAGTCGCATAGGGCAAAATTAAGTGGGCAGGAAATTTTCTTCTTTTTTGTCAAATTGTTCAACCTATGTGTCCCTGCTAAGTTATTTCAATTAAGAACAAATTCCCACTTTTATAAATGTTCAAAAACCTATTCTACGCACTAACTAATATGTATAAGGAAGAAGAAAAGAAAACAATTAAGAAGTTAATCTACTGGAAATCAATTACACTAAAAGAAAATTAAACTAAGAATTTAAATATAGATGAGTTGTTACCAGGGATTAATGATGATAAAAATCTTGCATACAATACATGGGTGAATAGTAAAAAGGGCTCTCGGATGAACAGTTTGTGAAACGGTTAAAAGGAGGCCTAAGTCTCCTATTTATAGAAAACCGTGGGCTCGTGTCTTACCTACCTGCGCGGCTGGACAAAAATATCATGCAGACCGCCCATGGTTTTTCAACCTTTGAATATTGGCACAGCCCACGCGGACCGCACTGTTTTGGTATGCGGCCGCGTGGGAAACTTTTGAGACCCATCTCACTTGGCAAATTCCACGTGGACTGCACTTCTTTGGTGTGCGGCCGCGTGGAGAACTTCAGAGACTTCACATATTTTGCATTTCCAGCGCGGACCGCACAAAATGCTATGCAGCCGAGCTGGTCTTCTGAGTTTGAATCCTTCGACATTTCAATCCCACGCGAATCGCACAGTTTTGGTATGCAGCCGCGTGGGCACTGTTCAGAGACTGTTCAGTTTTCACTTTTGCCCTGCACTGAATCAACATTATCCCCGCAACACTTCACAAATCATCAACTCAAAAATCCTACTCTACAAAGGAAAAATAAAGAAATTCAAAAGACATGGGTTGCCTCCCAAGAAGCGTCTGATTTAACGTCGCGGCACGACACGGGTTACCATCATTTTACTTCAATTGAATAAGCGCCACCACATGGCTATCATCAACCTTGCCCAAGTAATGCTTGACACGATGCCCATTTACCCGGAATACTTTACCATTTTTGTTCTTGAGATCAAGGGCACCGAAAGGAGTTACAAAAACCACTTCAAAGGGACCACTCCATTTGGATTTGAGCTTCCCCGGAAATAACCTTAGCCTTGAGTTGAAAAGAAGGACCATATCACCAACCTTGAATTCTTTACCTCGTGCATACTTATCATGCAGGAACTTCATCTTGTCTTTGTACAAGGACGAGCTGGAGTAAGCATGAAAACGAAAATTCATTAAGCTCATTCAATTGCTCCACTCGGAGGTTGGCCGCAACATCCCATTCCAAATTTAACCTTTTTAAAGCCCACGTCGACTTGTGCTCTAGTTCTACCGGGAGATGACAAGCCTTACCAAATACCAATCGATATGGAGACATACCAATTGGAGTCTTGTATGCTATCCTATAAGCCCAAAGAGCATCGTCCAACTTCTTTGACCAATCAGTCCTATTCGCATTCACTGTTTTGGACAAAATACTCTTAATTTCCCTGTTAGAAACCTCCACTTGGCCACTTGCTTGCGGATGGTATGGGGTAGTCACCTTGTGGTTAACTCCATATTTGGTGAGCAAAGAATCAAATGCCTTGTTACAAAAATGGGCCCCCCATCACTAATGATAGCACGAGGGGTTCCAAACCTAGTGAAAATCTACTTCTTCAAGAATACCACGACACTCCGAGCTTCATTATTGGGAAGAGCCACGACTTCAACCCACTTGGAGACATAATCTACCGCCACGAGAATGTATGTGTTCCCACAAGAGCTAACAAACGGGACCATGAAGTCAATGCCCCACACATCAAAAATCTCAACCTCTAAAATGGTGTTAAGAGGCATCTCATCCTTTTTAGAAATTCCGCCGGCTCGTTGACATGAATCACACCTTTTAACCAAATCACTTGCATCTTGAAACAAAGTCGGCCAATAGAACCCACAACTTAGAGCCTTTGATGCCGTTCTCACCCCCCAAGATGACCACCACAAGGAAAAGAGTGGCGAGCTTCCAATATGCTCAATTGCTCTTCTTCCGGGACACAACGACGAATCACACCACCGGTGCAAATTTTGAACAAATAGGGCTCATCCCAATAGTAATCCAAACTATCCTATTTGAGCTTCTTCCTTTGGTTAGAAGAGAGATTATACGGGATGATACCGGTCACAAGATAATTGGCTACATTGGCAAACCACGGAATATCATGCATAGACACTGCAAGGAGTTGTTCATCCGGAAAAGCATCATTAATCTTAACACCATTGCTTGGTCTTCCTTCCTCCTCTAGCCGGGACAAGTGATCCGCGACTTGATTTTCGCATCCTTTTCTATCAATAATCTCAAGATCAAATTCTTGCAAGATTAATACCCATCTCATCAATCTTTCCTTTGAGTCTTTCTTTGTCATCAAGTACCTAAGGGCTGCATGATCGGTATGAATAATCACCTTGGCCCCCATAAGGTATGGGCAAAACTTCTCCATGGCAAACATAATAGCTAGCAACTCCTTCTCGATGATTGTATAGTTCTTTTGAGCCTTATTTATCGTCTTGCTTGCGTAGTACACCGGATGGAACATCTTGTTAATTCTTTGGCCAAGCACCGCACCAACCGCTACATCACTAGCGTCACACATTAACTCAAAAGGCAAATCCCAATTCGGTGCGGTGATAATGGGAGTGGTAGTCAACTTATGTTTCAACAATTCAAACAATTCCATACACTTCTCATCAAATACAAACTTCACATCCTTCTCTAATAGCTTGCACAACAGGTTCACAACCTTTGAAAAATCCTTGATGAAATGCCATTAGAATCAGGCGTGGCCTAAGAAACTCCTCACCCCCTTGACAGATGTGGGGGGAGGAAGCCTCGAGATAACCTCTATCTTCGTTTTGTCAACTTCAATGTCGTTCTTTGAAATCTTGTGCCCCAATACAATTCCCTCTTGCACCATAAGTGACATTTCTCCTAGTTTAGTACAAGATTGGTCTCCTCTCATCTTTTCAACACTCTATCCAAGTTCCCTAGGAACTCATCAAATGAGTCCCCCACCACACTAAAATTGTCCATGAACACCTCCAGAATGTCCTCTACCATGTCAGTGAAGATTGACATCTTGCATCTTTGGAAGGTGGCCGGAGCATTACAAAGTCCAAATGGCATACTTGAGAAAGCGAATGTGCCATATGGACAAGTAAATGTTGTCTTTTCTTGATCCTCCAGGGCAATGAGAAATTGGTTATACCCCGAATAGCCATCAAGGAAGCAATAATAAGCCCGACCTACTAAACGATCAAGCATTTGGTCCAAAAATGGTACAGGGAAATGATACTTCCTAGTGACCTTGTTGAGCTTTCTGTAATCCATGCACACTCTCCAACACGTGACCATGCTGGTTAGAAACAATTCATTGTTTGCATTTGTGACCACCGTGATGCCACCCTTCTTTGGAACATATTGGACCGGGGAGGTCCATGAACTATCCGATATTGGGTAGACTACACCGGCATCCAACCACTTGATAACCTCCTTCTTGAACACCTCTTGTATAGCTTCATTTAATCTTCTTTAGTGTTCAAGCGACGGCCTTGCATCATCCTCCAAAATGATCTTGTGCATGCAAAAGGCGGGGCTTATGCCCCGAATATCCGCCAAGGTCCATCCAATCGCCCGCTTTCGCTTTTGTAAAACCGCCAAAGTGGTGTCTACATGCAAGTTAGTTAAGCAAGACAAAAGAAGAACATGCAAAGTGAAATTGGGACCCAAGTACTCACACCTGAGGTGAGGAGGAAGTGGTTTCAACGCCAACACCGGCGGCTCCTCAATAGATGGCTTTGTTGGAGGGGTCTTGCGATTCTCAAGGTCCAATGACAATGTTCTCAGCTCATAAGAGTACGAGCCCATACCATGCAAAGCATTTACACATTCAATTCTCTCGCATCATCATTAGCTTCCATGTTCAAAAACACCGCTTCAAGTGGATCTTCAACATTGCTCATTACGCTTGTGTCATCCACTATCACCACAATGTTGACAAATGAACAAACTTTGGTACTATTTGGTTGCCTCATCGATTTGCACATACGGAAAACTACCTTTTTATCACCAACCCGGAAAGTCAACTCTCCCGCCTCGACTTCAACCAAAGCTTTCCCAGTCACTAACAAAGGCCTTCCAAGAATAATTAGGACTTCAAAGTCCACCTCACAATCAAGAATCACAAAGTCGGTCAGCAAAATGAACTTATCAACTCGGACAATGATGTCATCGATGATACCCAAAGGCCCCTTCATAGACCTATCCGCCATTTGGAGCCGTATTGAAGTCGGGAGAGGTTGCCCAATCCCCAAGGTTTTGAACACTGAATATGGCATTAGATTGATGCTTTCCCCCAAGTCACATAGGGGTTTTGCAAAGTCGGCACTTCCAATAGTGCATGGGATGGTAATGCTCCGGGGTCCTCAAGATTTGGAGCCATGGAGTGTACTATTTTGCTCATTTGATGTGTCATTTCAATCATTTCACACTCCATAGATCTCTTTTTCGTGACCAAATCTTTTATGAAATTCGCATACTCGGGCATTTGCTCGAGTGCCTCCACCAAGGGCACATTTATGGTCAAGCTTTTCATCATGTCAATGAATTTTTTAAATTGGTTATCACTCTTTTGTTTTGCCAAACATTGAGGGTAAGGTGGAGGAGGCCTAGGCAAGGGTGCCTTGGCCTTTGGCACTTCCGGCTCCAGCATATCTATAACATGTTCCCTATACGGTTTCACGTTCTCTTGAGTCTCCTCCTCAATTTCTTGAATGTCAATTATCACCTCATCTCTTGCACTTGTCTCCACAATATCATCAACCCCGGTAGGTATGTCAAAAATAGGCAACTCATCTTTCTCCAATATGGCTTGATTCTCTCTTGAGGCATGCACATCACCGCCTCGTCCACTCCTTGTGGTCACCGCCATTACGTGGTTGTTTTGCCGACCCATAGGATTTACCACTGTGTCACTAGGTAGTGCACCCTATGGGCGAGTATTTAGGTATTGTGAAATTTGTCCAAGTTGTACTTCCAAGTTACGGATGGAAGTATTATGTGAAGTTAATTGTGCATCCAAGTCTTGAGTCCTTTTTATCATTTGTTCAAACATTACTTAGATCCTTCCGAATTCATTGCTCGAAGAACTCGACCCTTGCAGGTTGTTTGGATGTTGAAACATCGGGGGCCTTTGAAAGCCTTGCCCCCGATTACCTTGGCCTCCATTGTTATTGTTTCAATTGTTGTTGTTCCAATTATTGTTGTTTCCACTCCAATTGCCACTATTATTTCCTTGGTTCCTCCAATTGCTTTGATTACTCCCATTCCAATTTCTGCCGTCTTGGGGTTGATTATTATTGTTCCAATTGCCACCGCCTTGTTGATTATTCCAATTCCCTTGAGATTGCCATTGTTAGTCGCCTTGATTTCCTCTATTCCCTTGAAAGTTGTTCACATATTAGAAATCTTCTTTTTGCTCATCATAACATTCATTTGAATACCCACTACCATCATCATAATTTTCACAAGCTCCTTGTTGTTGTGGCCCTCTTTGCCTTCTTTTCATCATGTTTACCCCTTCCATAGCATTGACTAGTCGTGGATTTTGCACTTGTTGCAATTGTGCCTTTGCTAATTGATTCATGGTTGTTGTAAGTTCGACAATGGCTTGGCCGTGGTCATGTAATTCTTTGTGCAAGTGTATAACATTGGGATCGCCTTGACGAACATTCGCCCGACTTTGCCATGCCGATGAAGTATCGGCCATCTCATCTTGAACTTCGCATGCTTCATTGTACGGGAGATTCAAAAAGTTGCCACCTGCCAATTGGTTCACAATGCATTAGTTTGTTGTGTTGATACCTCTATAGAACGTCTGTTGGATCATCACATCACTCATGTCATTGTTCGGATACTCCTTTACCATGGTTCTAAACCTCTCCCATATTTCATGTAATGGCTCCATCGGTTCTTGTTTGAAGGCTAAAATCTCATCACGAAGCGCCACTATATGACTCGGAGAAAAGAACTTGGCAATGAATTTGTCCACCAATTCATCCCATATAGTAATTGAATGATTCAGTAACCTCTCCAACCAATCGAGCGCTTTACCCCAAAGAGAGAATAGGAAAAGCTTCAACCTTAAAGCATCTTCAGAAACATTGGTTTGCTTATTTCCCCAACAAGTATCCACTAACCCCTTCAAGTGCTTGTATGCATTTTGATCGGAGGCACCTGTGAAATACCCACGTTGTTCAAGAAGTGTCAACATCACATTTGTTACTTGGAAGTTCCCCGCCCGGATTCGGGGAGGAACTATTGCACTTGCGTAACCTTGGTTGGGAAGAACCCTTGGAGCAACTCTTGGTGGAGGCGGAGGGGGGTCTGGAATTGCATCATTAGGATTAACATTTGCGTTTCTACCTCTCCTTGGTATTTGTGGTACTTGGAGTTCTCTTGTTCTACATCATCAACCTCCTCCCCCGCGACCACATTGTCAAGAGGGATATTCCCGTTCAAAGCCATTTGTACTTGTTGGTTTGACACTAATAAAGTTAGTAAAAAGAAGGAAAGAGAAGCTAAACACAAAACAAGCTACACAAATAGTCGAACACCATAAGCTCCCCGGCAACGGCGCCAAAAGTGATCGGTGCAGACTCAACCCTTGGGAAGAATGGGCGCTAACAACTTTTACCCGATAGTGGATTCGTGGTCAATTTCCTCAGGGGGCTAGTTATGGAAGTCGAGTATTTGCGAAGTCTAGGAAAGTGATTTAGCTCCTAATTTTGCTTCTATCATTTTTGGTTTTTTCTATTTTTTATCAACTAAATTTATCAACTACAATTGTAAACTAAAGTATACTAGATAATGATGCTAGTTGTATGCAATAATAGAGAAAGCACTAGGGTCGTAGCACCTGCCTAGGTGACTAATTAACGGGTATAGAATTCTAATGTAAGGATGACAATATAGGATATATGGATAACCGTTGCACTTAGCACTCACTCTCACACCACTCGGTAGAGACAGTGATTTTGCCCAATTGACTCTCTCTAGACCAATTGGGTAGGCTAATTTGCCCAAGCAACTAATGGTTCAAGTAAGGTAATTACTCTCTCGAGGTTTAACTTGTTACTTGGGACTACAATTCTTATAGGTCCATCCCAAATTGTTGTTGGGTTAATTATGAAGTCATAAACTCACTTTCTCAAGTAGAGTCAAGACCCACTAAGCTAGACTTAGTATTTGCAACCACCAAATCCAAGTGAAAATATACAATTAACCCAAATACCAAACACCCACAATCATCCAAATATTAAGCAAAAACACCCATTAATTACCCACACTAGGGTTGAGCCACAACCCTAGCTAATAGGTTTAGCTAGACATGGAAACAGTAGAAATATAAGAAATAGTAGAAGAAATTGACATAATAATAAACTACAATATTAAACCACTTGAATCCATGCTAAATGTATGAGAAAATTGCCTAAAATAGGCTAATACAAGTTGTCCTGTGCTCAGCTGCTCAGATAGATTCTAAAACTTGACCTAAAAAATTAAAATATTCTATTTATACTACACAGAAAAAATCGGACAAAAATACCCATGAGGGTCTGTTGCGGACCGCATAGAAATGACATGCGGTCGCGTAAGATATTTGGTCTTCAATTTTTGGCTTCTGGACTTGAGGTTGTGGACCACATACAAATGTCACGCGGCTGCATAAGTCAAGTGATGCAGACCGCGTAGAAATGTGTGCGGCCGCACAAGGCAAGTGATGCGGACCGCGTAAATATGAATTGCGATCGCACTGTATAAATCATCCTTGCAATGACTCTCTAATCTTTCATCCATGAGGACCGCACTGATTTGGTGTGCGGCCGCGTGGAATTTTTCCTTAGAAATTTTAGCCTCTAATCATCTTCTTTGCGGACCGCGTGGAAATGAATTGCGGTCCGTGTGGATCTTCTTCACAAAATGCCTCTCTGAACTTTTTTGTGCGGCTGCATGACAAAATAATACGGACCGCGCAGCTTGGGCTGACACTTGTCTATTCTCTGAACATTCCTGTGCGGCAGCATGGCAAAACAGTGCGGACCGCGCAGGTCTCTTTTTCCCAATTTTCAGTTATCTTCTGGCGCTTGGCAGGTTTCACTCCTTTTTTAGCCGATCTGTTATATTCATCATCTAGTCGCTCAAACATGCAATCGAATGCAACTTATAAGCAATTCAGGACTAATCAAGAGCAATTTATGCACAAAGCTTAGTTAAGAATGGGTATAAAACATGCACAATTTACTTTTATCATGTGTAACCTTAGTACATCTCTTATAACATAGTTCCCGGGGTTAAATACTCTCAAATTAATGTTTAGATAAGATACTTATCTCGAACACGCCAAATCTAATACCGAGTAAGCCAAATAATACTCTGGAAATATCGTTCTCCGCATACTGGCCTCCAACTCGAAACTAGCCAAAAGCAACTCAACAACATCAAATAATGCCAAAGGAAACAAACCCTATCGATAAAGGTCGAATTTTTAATCGAAAGCCCAATGTCAACCAAAAAGTTAAATTTGGGCTCGTACCTCGAAACCCAACAAAATGCACAAAATCTGAGTATTCATTTAATTACAAGTCCAACCATACTAGTTTCACTCAAATCCGACTCTGAATCGATGTTCAAAACTCAAAAATGTACTTTATGAAAGTTTAGACAACCCCTCCCCCCCCCCAATTTCTCTTTCAAAATCATCAATCAAATGCCAAATTGAAAATAGATTCATAAAATATAATTAAAATAGAATAAAAAATATTTACCCCAATCTATGTGGTGAAAATCGCCTCAATCTGACCTTCATAGCTCAAAATAAGCTAAAATGTCTGAAACCTTCAAAATAAAGTACTTTATACACTTTTCCAGAGGTACCCTTTTGCGATCGCGATTACAAACCTCGTGATCACAATTACAAAATTTTCCAAGACTAATTTTACCCTATGCAATCAGGGACATTTCCCCGCGTTGAACAAACTTCCATTAACCCTTCCCAAACTCTTCTCAGGCAACCTGTAGTATATCAGTCGTAGCTTTTTATACATAACTCCAAATAATAAACAATTTTGTCATCTAAAAATTAAACACATGTGGCTACAACTTTTATGTTTGGATCATCTCTAAATTTCTTATAGATTACAAAATATAAGGTTCCAAAGTTTGGTCAATGATAGCATAATCTATGCGATCGCGAAAAGCCTTCCGCGATCGCGATTCAAAGTGCCCAAACAACAAATTTTCTCTTTGCGAATGCAACCCAAAGTCCCCGATCGTGATGCACACCAGTGTGGCCAAAAATCAGCAACTAAAATGACATAGAAATTGTCTGAAACCACCCTGAAACTCACTCGAGCCCCTCGAGATCCCATCCGAACATACCGACAAGTCCCAAAATATAATACGGACATATTCGAGGCCTCAAAATAAAAATAAAATATCAAAACCATGAATCATCGATCAAGATCAATCTTTTAAGTTCATAAACTTCAAAGTTCGAACGAAACATCCGTTTCAAGCCTAACCAATCCGGAACAACAATTCGAACCCAATATTATCAAAGTTAACTCTCAATCAAACTTATGAATATTCCAAACCTTCAAATTTTCAGCTTTCATCAATTAGTGCAGAAACCTTCTAGAAATATTCAAATGCAAATCTCGACAACCCAAGTTCAAAATTAGCATTCGAGCCTAATGGAACCATCAAAACTCCGATATGAGGTCAAATACTCAGAATCCAAACTTGGTCAACTCTTCCAACTTAAAGCTTCAAAGATGAAATTCATTCTTCCAAGCTAATTCTAGATCACTCAAACACCGAAACCGGTAATACACACAAGTTATAATACATCATACTGAGCTAATAATATCCTAAAATCACTAATAGACGTGCAAATGCTTAAAGCGTCCAGTCGGATCGTTACAATAATGGACTAAAAAAGTTTGTGATTATGTCATTAATGAGGATAGATATAGAATGTGTGGTGATGCATGACATAATTAGCTTTATCAAGCATTATGGGAAATTAAAATAATGGAGGGTGTTAGTTATAAAGCCCCATTTTTTATCAAATGCCTTTTCAAGGTCTAGCTTAAGGAGGAACACTACTTGTGCACCCATTTTTTCTTCTTAAAATGGTGGATAATTTCTTGAACGATGATGGCATTATTAGAGGCTCTACATTTTTTAAAGAGTAGATTGTTCCGAGGTTATGAGCCTTGATAGAAAAGGTTTAATACGGTTGTCGATTATTTTTGTGACTATTTTGTGTAGCATGTTACAAATGCCTATTGGGCGATATTGAGTAATGGAAGTTGAATGTTGTACCTTAGGAATAATACATAGGTAAGTTTTATTCATCTCATGTGCGATTTGTCTTGTACAAAATACATCTGTACATAAAGAAATTATGGAGGGGCCAACTTGTGCCTAGTAATTTAGGTAGAAAAAAATGTGTAGCACATATGGACCTGGAGCTTTTAGTGGTTGGAAAGACTTCAGGAAAGTTATGATCCCCATGGTAGTGAGGGTGGATGATACAGTAAAGTTTTCTCTAGTATTAATGAAGTTAGAAGTAGCATTACAAGTTGGGTGCGTGTTATATGTGTGAACAGTCGTAAAGAGATTTTGGAAATAGGATTAAAATATGTTATTGATGTCATGTTGATCAAAAATCCAATTACCCACTGTATCTTTCAAAGCACTAATATGATTACACATACGCCATTGTAACGTAATAAGATGAAAAAATTTGTATTTGCATCTTTGTCTTGTAGCCAATTAATTCTATATTTTAGTTCCCAGAAGTCTTCCTCCAATTTTAATACATCATTGTATTGGTAAATTAGATTTCTCTCAAGATTATGTAGGAACTGGCTCATAGGATAGTTGGAAGAATGTTGGATTCCTCTTAATCGTGCTAATAATATTTTGTTTTTGTTTTTAAAGATGTTCCCAAAATAAAGATTTATTCCATGCACTTTCTTAGTAAAATCAAGAATAGCAGTTAGGATGTATTTATTAGGCGTCCAATATTTGTAATTAAGAGAGCGGAATTGTTGAGGAGTTGTCCAAATAGTTTCAAAGCGGAAAACCTTTTCTTTTAGGAGGTTTATATTTATATAGGTATAGTAATAGAGGCGATTATCCAAGTGTGTTCTTGGTAGGTGTTGGACAGACGCTTCTGGAAACATGTTTAACCAATCATAATTAGCTACAAATCTATCAAGTCTTTCTAGTATTTGATTCTTAAAATGTCTATGATTCATCCACGTAAAACGACTACTCGTATAACCTAGATGAACTAATTTACAATAGTTAAGGCGCTGTTTAAAATTATCACACTACCTATTATTGATATCTAAGCCCCTATATTTCTCTGAGGCTTTTGTGATTTCATTCAAATCCCTGCCAACTATACAAGAACTTTAATGGACCATGCAATGACTTTAGGTTTTCCCATAGAATTGACCAAGAGAAGTAGTCATTTTTTGTGTGGATAATAGGCAGTATCCAAGTATTCGGGTTTGGAAGTACCTAGATTATGGAGTGTATCTCTTAGAGCGTAACTACTACTTGATCCAATTTAAGTATGTCGTCTTTTCAAAGCAAAGCAATCCCCCTAGGGAGGCATTCGGCCAGTGAATGTGCTAAATTTGTAAAACCAAACTCGTCTTGCAGACCGTCGTGATCTTAAAGATGTGTTTCTAGTAGTGCTACCAAAACTGGCTTGTGGTAGTTAAGCATGGATCTAAAATTTCTCCTAAATCCCGGTGATGGAGCTCCCTGGCAGTTCCATATTATAAGCTACATGGATGGATTATTAGGAGATTTTGGTGGAGGGGACCGGTCCCCCCTATCCAGTTATTCCGCCAGTTGAGTCATCGATGGAATTATAACTATAGCATACTTCTTTACCTCTAGGTTGTGAGTTAGTCTGATGTTTAGGGAACAACTTCGTGTCTCTTGTGGGCAAGCGATGATCACTTTTCTTTTATATTATTCTTTTACGGTATAACTATTGTTCCCATTTATGTAACATAGGGTTTGCCTTGTTTCGCGTATCTTACCCACTGTTGCTGCAACCTTCAGTTGTATTATTTCATCTAGTTCGATGGAGGTGGATTGTGCCGGTGGAATGGACGGGTTGGAGAAGTTAGTGGATGGTAGGGTGAGGCTTGTGAATGCAATAGTGTTGGTGGTTCTATCATTGCTCTGTGTTGAATTCAAAGAACAAACATTTGGTATGGTTATTGTGTGGGATATAATGGTCGATCCATGGCGGTTTGTTGTGTTGGTTAGTTGTAGTGCATATGTGGTAGCCCTGGATGGTTGTTCAGTGGTGAGGTTAGTGTTATGCCATGGTAGTTGGTAAACATTAATGGAGGGTGCATGGACCATAAGTACTGATGGTAGAGTTCCACCCCCATTCTCATCCCCTCCATGACAATTTGTGTTATATCTGCCAAATTCTGTATCATTACAATCATATCTTGGTCATCTGTTTTCATGGTGAATGTCAATGCATATTCCTGGAGGCTTATCTCTAGCCAAGATTGGGTAGGTCGGTGGTGGTGGGTACTATGTTATGTAAATTTGAGTTGGTTGATGAGGTTGGTCTTTTGGTGGTTGCATTGGTGGTGTGTTAATGAAAATGGGATGTTGGAGAAGATTGGTATTGGTGAAGGATGTTGTCCTTCTGGTGTTGGAAGTTTTGTGGTAATCGATTCATGTGAATGTGAATAATGCTTTGTAGGTAAAGTGTTAATAAGGGTATAATTTGATGATTGTGTTACAGTAATTTGAGCTTATTCAGAGGTGAATTCATGCAATTGATTTGATGTGGGTTGTGGTGAATTATTTTGAGGTGAAGGCTAGGCACGTGAAGGGGCAGTGGTGGTAGATTGTTTGGATTGTTGAGCTTTCTTAGTAATCATTTCAGAGTCTAGGTTAGATTTTGAAAACAATGGGCTTTTAATTTATATGGTGTGTTGTGGTAGGGGTGGTGATATGGTTGTCGTAATGTAGGAGTGTAATTGAGTAGCTATAGAGGGTGTGAGTTGGAATTGCATAGGGCTGAAGTTGATGAAGTGGCAAAATTAGTTTCCACGTGTGGTACAATTTGTGTTGACGTGGATGGTAAGTCTATAAGATTTGTTATATATATGGTAGTTGGTCTTGGCGGGGGTGTTGGGCCAACAATGTGGATGGTATAAAGTTCCACGCTAATTAGGCCTATAGTGGGATTGGTTTGTCCTATATTATGTTCTTCCATTACGATATCTAGAGTGGAGGTATTGAAGAATTTGAGGGGGGGGGGTGGAGGTAGTATATTCATTTTGTTTTTATAATTAATTTTTTTATTGGAATCAGGGTTTGGAAGAGATAAGTTGGGATGCGTACTTGTGGGTCTGGGGCTTCAACCGCCATTGCTGTTGGGCGTACTTGATTGGTTTTTGTAGGTTGACCACGCGAGCAAGGGTTTAATGGAGCCCCTATTTTTGGTGCATGCTTTTCGAGTTATTTGTGAAAATTTTACCGTTTTCCATTCACCTTCTTAAGAAAATGACTGTTTATTTTTTTCCTTAGATGGTTACTTGTGGAGCATTAGGTGATAATTTATCAATTGTTGAAATGGTTAGCAATTGGTGATTTGTTATGGTCAAAGCACCAGGTAGGAAGGAGCATATGGATGCAGTGTGGCCTAGTCTACCACACAACGTGCACAACATATTGAGTTCCTCATATAGTATTTGTTGCGTATGTGTACCTATGTACACATGTGTTTTGAGTGTCTTTTCAAAGGAACTTCGATACATATGCGTGTGTATTTTTCTCGTGCTATTGCCGATGTGCATGTGTCAATTTCAAGTAGTGATCTAATTTTTTCACCACTTGTTGGAGGATTTAAAAATCATAAAATTTTGTGGGCAAATTTATGGCTGGATATGTGAATTTGATGTTGGAATCTATAAACTTTGATTCCCATTTTCTTACTAATAGAAAGCGGTTGAACAAGAACCAAAGTCCATTATGTAGAGCTTTGAGCATGTTTTCTTCTTTTTAAAATTTTACTAAGAAGAAGTTAGATCTCAAGCCTATTAGTGGGAGGTCCTCTGAAGGCTTCCCAAGTGTAAGTAATTTTGTGCGTAGAATTTGGTGTCCAGCTTCTCTGCCGAACACTTTAACAATTATTGAGGATTTCTATGGTGAATATAATTGGGTCTTATCAGTGGAGGTAAAGGATATGAAGGTTTCTTGGTGTAAGTGTCACGACCCCAAATCCGGTCGTGATGGCGCCCAGCACATTGCTGAGCCAGCCTGACCAATCAATATCAACCACGGAGCTAGAAGCTCTCTTTAACCCATTTAAACATTTCAAAATATGAAACAATAGTAATACTTATACCAACAGTGGGGAAACCAAGTCCCAAAATATACTAACTCCCATAGACCGAAGGGTCAAGAGTCATGAGCCTCTACTGAATGTAAGTGTATAAAGGTTTACAAAAATACCAAGTGCGGAAGGAAATGTCAATACAAAATTAAAAGACAGTAGGAAGGAATATCGGGTCCTGCGGACTCTGCAGCTACCTCGTATATCCCACGGATGTCGCCTCGCACAGCTACTGGATCACTGCTGAGAGGTACCTGGATCTGCACACAAGGTGCAGGGAGTAAAATGAGTACTGCCAGACTCAGTGGTAATAAACAAGGGTAAGACAACGCAGATAAGAAATCCGCAATAAAGCACTATGTAAAACTATAATCAGCTACCCTGTCATAGAATCAATCTTCACTGTACCTGTTCCAACAAATACCAATAAATAGCATAACAACTAGCAGATGTAGCTAAATGCAATGCAATGCATGATATGACCGCTACGGCGCGTAGCCCGACTCCAATTTTGGGTACCCGTGCTCATTGTGGGGGTTCAGACTCCGGAGGGGCTCCTACAGCCCAAGCACATCTCATAGAGATATTCCTCTGCGGCGTGCAGTCCGATCCAACATATATCTCGCTGCGGCGTGCAGCCCGATCCACTACTAGTCGGCTAATATGCAGATATAGCCTCGCAGGCTCAAAAGTAGTTTTTGAAAACTCTTTTATCATTTTTCAGTTGGAAAACAGTAATATCAAGTTCCGGAGATTGGAATTAGCATAATAACAAAAATAGCTGCGGACTAGTAGTAAACTAGCATGTCTATATGATAAGACAATGATAACGATCCTCGCGGGATCCAATAACTGGCTCACAGCCCACAATATACTCAACCGTCCAAGAAGGAGGTTCAACGGCTCGAGAATAGCCAATAATACAGTATCAACAGGTCGGACTAATATATAGTCTCCAGTTCATGATCGACCCCGCACTCTCAAGAGAGTGCGTGTCTCGCCGCTATACAGCGTCACAAAGTGGTATATCGGGGTTTCGAACCCGCTGGTCATCACCCACATCTATTACTCACCTCAATACGGTGCGACGACTACTCCGCAATGCCCTTGCCACGAGAATCAAGCTCCGCACGCGTAGAATCTGGATCAAATACAGTAGAAACACAACAAATTAGGCCAATGGGACGACACCCAATCAAAACAACTCAATTTACATCAAAATTCCCAAAGTTGTCAAAACCCGACTTTCGGTACGCTTGTCGAAAAATTACAAAAGTCACATATTCGGAACCCTCATCTCGATACGAGTCTAAGCATATCAATTTTACCAAATTCGGACTCCATTTGGCCATTCAAAACCTTGATTTTCTAAAGTTCAAGCCTAGGGCTAAATCCTCCATAAATTACCCCAAATTCCTCCATTTTCATGATATAATTGCATAATATTACCAATACTAATCATAGTTTAAGTCCATAGTTGATTACCCGATGATTTCCCTTGAATTTCTCTTCAAAATCGCCCAAATCGCCTCTAAAGCCGAGACCCAAATGTGTGAAATGTTTCTGAAATTTTTCTAACTTTTGATACACTTAACTCACAGCGATTTTCGCTTCGGCGGATAAACTTCCGCCCCTGCGGAACCGCTTCTGCGACCTTTTGGTCGCTTCTGCGAACCCAGGCCTATTTGGCCAATCCCGCTCCTGCGGTTCATGGACCGCCCCTGCGCGTCCGCTTCTTCGGAATTTCTCTCGCTCCTGCGGGTTTTCCCGCTTCTGCGACTAGGCGTCCGCCTCTGCGGACTCGCCTAAGCGGCTACCCTTCCGCTTCTGCGATCCTTCACCTCATGGCCCTGGGCCGCTTCTGCGGCTCGCCTTCCGCTCCAGCGGTGCCGCCCCTGCGGGCCCGGCTCCGCTTCCGCGATCAACAGCGCTTCTGCGCTCCAGTATCCGCTTCTGCGGACTCGCTCCTGCGCCCCCATTTCCGCAGGAGCGAAAATGACAGAACCAGACTCTTCAACCTGCAATTTCCATGATTTTCTTCCGTTTAACCATCCGAAAACACCCCGAGGCCCCCGGACCTCATCCAAACACACCAACACATCTTAATACCTTATTCGAACTTGCTCCAATCCTCAAAACACGTCTAATAACACCAAAACCCATAATTCACATCAAATTCAAGCCTAAATTCCTTAAAACATTCCGAATTACACATTCAATCAAAAACCCGACCAAACGACGTCCGAATGACCTGAAATTTTGCAGGCACATCCAAAATCACCTAACGGAGCTACTGCAACTGTCGGAATTCCATTCCGACCCCCGGATCAAAATCTCACCTACAGTTCGGATTTCGCCAAAATTTAACCTTAGCCAATTCAAGCCTATTTCTACACCGGGCCTCCAAATTCAATTCCGATCGCTCCCTTAAGTCACAAATCACCTCCCGGAACTAACCGAATTATCAGAATCCGATTCCGAGCCCTCTAACCCAATAGTCAACTTCGGGTTGACTTTCCTTATTCAAGTTTCCTTCACAAAGGCTATATGCCTCATTTCCAATCCCAATCACTCCTAACTCACCCGATAGACTCTAACACTGATATACAATCATAAAATATGTATTTACAACATAACGGGGTGGTAATTCCCGTGACGACGGGCCGGGTCGTCACATTCTCCCCTCTTAAGCAAACGCTCGTCCTCGAGCGGGTCAAGAAACATACCTGAAGTCTCAAACAAGTGAGGATATCTGCTCCGCATCTCCCGCTCGGTCTCCCAAGTGGCCTCTTCCACGGGTCGACCTCTCCACTGAACCTTAACTGATGCAATCTCCTTAGACCTCAATTTTCTCACCTGACGTCCCAAAATGGCAGTAGGCTCCACATCATAGGATAGATCACCATCAAGTTGAATGGTACTGAAGTCTACTACATGAGATGGATCTCCAATGTACTTCCGGAGCATAGACACGTGGAATACTGGATGAACGCTGGATAAGCTGGGCGGCAAGGCTAACTCATATGCCACCTCTCCAACCCTCTTAAGTATCTCAAAAGGACCAATGTACCTGGGACTCAACTTTCCTTTCTTCCCAAACTTCATAACACCCTTCATAGGTGAAACCTTCAACAATACCCTTTCACCAACCATGAAAGACAACTCTCGAACTCTACGGTCCGCATAACTCTTCTGACGAGACTGTGCTGTACGAAGCCTCTCCTGGATCAACTTTGCTCTATCCAGAGCATCCTGGACTAACTCAGCCCCTATCAATCTATCCTCACCAGGCTCAAACCATCCCACGGGGGATCTACACCGTCTGCCATACAATGCCTCGTACGGGGCCATCTGTATACTCGACTGATAACTGTTGTTGTAGGCAAACTCAGCAAGTGGTAGGAACTCATCCCACGAACCACCAAAGTCAATCACACAAGCTCGCAAGATATCCTCCAGAATCTGAATAGTGCGCTCAGACTGCCCGTCTGTCTGGGGGTGAAATGCTGTACTCAGCTTAACCCGCGTACCCATCTCTCGCTGAAATGCTTTCCAAAACTGAGAAGTGAACTGAGTACCCCTGTCGGATATGATAGACACTGGAACTCCATGCAACCGAACAATCTCTCGAATAAAGATCGCTGCCAACCGCTCCGATGAGTAGGTAGTACTAACCGGAATGAAGTGAGTTGACTTGGTCAGTCTATCCACAATCACCCACACAGAATCAAACTTCCTCGCCGTCCGAGGGAGTCCAGTAACAAAGTCCATGGTGATCCTCTCCCATTTCCACTCGGGAATATCAATGCGCTGAAATACACCACCGGGCCTCTGATGCTCGTACTTAACCTGCTGACAGTTGAGGCACCGTGCTACATATCTGACAATGTCCATTTTCATCTTTCTCCACCAATAGTGCTATTTCAAATCTTGATACATCTTAGCGGCTCCTGGATGGATAGAATACCGCGAGCTATGGGCCTCCTCCAGAATCAACTCACGAAGGCCATCAACATTGGGCACACATATCCGGCCCTGCATCCTCAATACGCCGTCACTATCAATGGTGACGTCTCTAGCATCATCATGCTGAACTCTGTCCCTAAGGACAGCCAAATGTGGATCATCATACTGGCGCTCACGAATATGATCATATAGAGATGACCGAGATACAACACAAGCCAATACCCTGCTGGGCTCCGAAATATCTAACCTCACTAGCCGATTGGCTAGCACTTGAACATCATAAGCAAATGGCCTCTCCTCGGCTGGAATATATGCCAAGCTCCCCATACTGACCGCCTTCCGGCTCAAAGCATCGGCCACCACATTGGCCTTCCCGGATGATATAATATAGTAATGTCATAATCCTTCAGCAACTCAAGCCATCTCCGTTGTCTCAAATTAAGGTCTTTCTGTTTGAACAAGTGCTGGAGACTATGATGGTCGGTATACACCTCACAAGACACACCGTACAAATAGTGCCTCCAAATTTTCAAGGCATGAACAATGGCGGCTAGCTCCAAGTCATGAACAGGATAGTTCTTCTCATGTGGTTTCAACTGCCGAGAAGCATAAGCAATTACTTTACCTTCCTGCATCAACACACAACCTATCCCCACTCTCGAGGCATCACAATAAACGGTATATGAACCTGAAGCTGATGGCAATACTAACACTGGAGCTGTGGTCAAAGCTGTCTTGAGCTTCTGAAAGCTCTCCTCGCACTCATCCGACCACACGAATGGTGCACCCTTCCGGGTCAATTTAGTCAATGAAGAAGCAATGGATGAAAATCCCTGAACAAACCGGCGATAATATCCCGCCAAACCAAGAAAACTCCTGATCTCTGTAGCTGAGGTCGGTCTAGGCCAACTCTGCACCGCCTCTATCTTTTTCTGATCAACCTGAATACCATCACGAGACACCACATGTCCCATAAATGCTACGGACTCGAGCCAAAACTCGCACTTGGAGAATTTAGCATATAGCTTCTCCTCTCTCAATCTCTGCAACACAATACTCAAATGTTGAGCGTGCTCCTCCTGACTACGGGAGTAGACTAGAATGTCATCAATGAACACAATCACAAATGAATCCAAATAAGGCCCGAACACACTGTTCATCAGATGCATAAATGTTGCTGGGGCGTTGGTCAGCCCAAAAGACATCACAAGAAACTCATAATGACCATATCGGGTCCCGAATGCAGTCTTCATAATATCCGAGCCCATGATCTTCAGCTGATGATAGCCTGAACGAAGATCGATCTTAGAAAACACCCTCGCACCCTGTAACTGATCGAACAAATCATCTATGCGCGGTAGAGGGTACTTGTTCTTCACTGTCACTTTGTTTTTAACAAATAATACTGGCGCACCCCACGGGGACACACTAGGACGGATGAAACCCTTATCCAGAAGTTCTTGAAGTTGCTCTTTCAGTTCTTTCAACTCGGCTGGAGCCATTCGATAAGGAGGAATGGATATGGGCTGAGTGCCCGGCACCAAGTCAATGCCAAAATCAATATCCCCGTCCGGCGGCATGCCCGGCAGGTCTGAGGGGAATACATCTGGGAAATCCCTCACAACAGGTACAGAATCAATGCTAGGAGACTCAGCTCCCACATCTCTCACAAAAGCTAAGTACGATAAACACCCTTTTTCAACCATCTTCCGAGCTTTTAGGAACGAAATAACACGGCTAGGGACGAAATCGGTCGAACCCCGCCACTCAATCTGAGAAATACCAGGAATGGCCAACGTATCTGTCTTAGCATGACAGTCCAATATAGCATGGTACGGAGACAACCAGTCCATACCCAATATAACATCAAAGTCCACCATCCCCAACAATAACAAATCTGCCTGGGTCTCCAGACCCCCGATAGATATAACACAGGATCTATAGACATGATCCACAACGATCGTATCACCCACGGGGGTGGATACATGAACAGGCAAATCAATACTACCACGAGTCGCACCCAAATAATGTGCAAAATAAGAGGACACGTAAGAATATGTGGATCCTAGATCAAATAGAACAGAGGCATCTCTATGACAGACAGAAATGATACCTGTAATCACTGCATCGGAGGCAAGCAACTGCATCACGCCTGTCAGGAAGTGCATAGAATCGCGCCTGGCCTCCACCAGATCTCTCCTCGCCCTCGGGGCGACCACGAGAAGACTGACCTCCACCTCTACTAGACTGAGATGGTGCTGAAGATGAGGGCTGATCCCTCTGCTGAGTCCTGTCCCTACGGAGTCGAGGGCACTGCCTCCTCATGTGGCCAAACTCACCACACTCATAACATGCACCTGGTGCTGGAGAAGGGGACTGAAGGGAACCCCTCGCCGCCGAAGAACCCTGGGCTGATGAAGACCATAAGAACCTCTGCTCTGTTCAGGGTGGCCTGAATGAGAAGGTCTAGATGAGCGACCTCTGCTCTGCTGGGAATGCCCTCTAGATGGAGCACCACTGAAACTGCCAGAACCACGAGGCCTCTTGGCCTCCCACTCCTTTCTCTCTCGTCGACGATCCGCCTCAATGGAGTGTGCCATATCAACAACCTGCTCAAACGATGATGACAGAACTCGCTCGCCGGTCATAAGAATACGGATAGAGTAGTTGAGGCCATCAATGAACCTCCTGATCCTCTCCCTATCAGTGGGGATCATCCATGTGGCATGCCTAGCCAACCGAGTGAATCTAAGCTCATACTGGGTCACAGACATGTCGCCCTGAATCAACCACTCGAACCGGCGACGTAGCTCCTCGCGACGAGACCGAGGTACATATTTCTCTAGAAAGAGAGTAGAGAACTGCTGCCATGTGAGAGGTGCTGCTCTTGCAAGCCTACGCCTCTCAAACTCCTCCCACCAATCAAATGCGGGACCGGTGAACTGAAATGTAGTAAATGAAACTCCGCTGGACTCGAGAATACCAGCCGTACGCAGCATCTTCCGACACTTATCCAAGAAACCCCGGGCATCCTCGCCCTCAACGCCACCGAAATGGGGTGGATGAAGTCTACCAAATCTCTCGAGACGACGCCGCTCGTCATCGGGCATAACCTCAACCATATGCTCTCGGAGCTGGAGCTGGTGCAGTCGGAGGAATAACCGGTGCAACCACCCGAGCGGTGACCGCCTCGGCGTCCGAAGTCCCCGAACAACCGGGTCGGTGTGCGAGCCGCAGGGGTCCGCTGACCACCCCCGACTGAGATGTCGCTACGGTAGCGGTGAACCGAAACTACCCGAGCCAAACCGGAACACACCGATAATATCCGAGCAAGAGTCTCCCGAAGACCGGGAATAACAATAGATATAGCCTGGCCCCTGAACTGGGGCCGCCGGAGCATCAACCACCGGGGGCCGCTCCTGAACCGGTACAACGGGCGGGTCAGCCGGCACCGCCTCGCCCGCCCTACCTCTACCTCTAGCACGACCGCGCCCACGGCCTCTAACAGGTGGCAATGGAGGTCATCCACATCGTCCCGATGCTCGCGTTCTCGCCATCTACGAGAGAATAGAATATAGAAGTTCGGTTCTCGAACAACAAGATCGCACGACGGAGTTCAAGAAAAGTGAAGTTTTCCTAAAGGTTCGCAGACCTCCCGAGGATAAGTACAAGCGTCCCCGTACCGATCCACAAGACTCTACTAACCGGCTCAAGACTCGCGAGGCCTAGTAAACCTAGGCTCGATACCAACTTGTCACGACCCCAAATCCGGTCGTGATGGCGCCCAGCACATTGCTAAGCCAGCCCGACCAATCAATATCAACCACGGAGCTAGAAGCTCTCTTTAACCCATTTAAACATTTCAAAATATGAAACAATAGTAATACTTATACCAACAACGGGGAAACCAAGTCCCAAAATATACTAACTCCCATAGACCGAAGGGTCAAGAGTCATGAGCCTCTACTGAATGTAAGTGTATAAAGGTTTACAAAAATACCAAGTGCGGAAGGAAATGTCTATACAAAATCAAAAGACAGTAGGAAGGAATATCGGGTCCTGCGGACTCTGCAGCTACCTCGTATATCCCACGGATGTCGCCTCGCACAGCTACTGGATCACTGCTGAGAGGTACCTGGATCTGCACACAAGGTGCAGGGAGTAAAATGAGTACTGCCAGACTCGGTGGTAATAAACAAGGGTAAGACAGCGCAGATAAGAAATCCGCAATAAAGCACTATGTAAAACTATAATCAGCTACCCTGTCATAGAATCAATCTTCACTGTACCTGTTCCAACAAATACCAATAAATAGCATAACAACTAGCAGATGTAGCTAAATGCAATGCAATGCATGATATGACCGCTACGGCGCGTAGCCCGACTCCAATTTTGGGTACCCGTGCTCACTGTGGGGGTTCAGACTCCGGAGGGGCTCCTACGGCCCAAGCACATCTCATAGAGATATTCCTGCGGCGTGCAGTCCGATCCAACATATATCTCGCTGCGGCGTGCAGCCCGATCCACTACTAGTCAGCTAATATGCAGATACAGCCTCGCAAGCTCAAAAGTAGTTTTTGAAAACTCTTTTATCATTTTTCAGTTGGAAAACAGTAATATCAAGTTCCAGAGATTGGAATTAGCATAATAACAAAAATAGTTGCGGACTAGTAGTAAACTAGCATGTCTATATGATAAGACAATGACAACGATCCTCGCGGGATCCAATAACTGGCTCACAGCCCACAATATACTCAACCGTCCAGAAGGAGGTTCAACGGCTCGAGAATAGCCAATAATATAGTATCAACAGGTTGGACTAATCTATAGTCTCCAGTTCATGATCGACCCCGCACTCTCAAGAGTGTGCGTGTCTCGCCGCTATACAGCGTCACAAAGTGGTATACCGGGGTTTCGAACCCGCTGGTCATCACCCACATCTATTACTCACCTCAATACGGCGTGACGACTACTCCGCAATGCCCTTGCCACGAGAATCAATCTCCGCACGCGTAGAATCCGATCAAATACAGTAGAAACACAACAAATTAGGCCAATGGGACGACACCCAATCAAAACAACTCAATTTACATCAAAATTCCCAAAGTTGTCAAAACCCGACTTTCGGTACGCTTGTCGAAAAATTACAAAAGTCACATATTCGGAACCCTCATCTCGATACGAGTCTAAGCATATCAATTTTACCAAATTCGGACTCCATTTGGCCATTCAAAACCTTGATTTTCTAAAGTTCAAGCCTAGGGCTAAATCCTCCATAAATTACCCCAAATTCCTCCATTTTCATGATATAATTGCATAATATTACCAATACTAATCATAGTTTAAGTCCATAGTTGATTACCCGATGATTTCCCTTGAATTTCTCTTCAAAATCGCCCAAATCGCCTCTAAAGCCGAGACCCAAATGTGTGAAATGTTCTGAAATTTTTCTAACTTCGGATACACTTAACTCACAGCGATTTTCGCTTCTGCGGATAAAATTCCGCCCCTGCGGAACCGCTTCTGCGACCAATTGGTCGCTTCTGCGAACCCAGGCCTATTTGGCCAATCCCGCTCCTGCGATCCATGGACCGCCCCTGCGCGTCCGCTTCTGCGGAATTTCTCTCGCTCCTGCGGGTTTTCCCGCTTCTGCGACTAGGCGTCCGCCTCTGCGGACTCGCCTAAGCGGCTACCCTTCCGCTTCTGCGGTCCTTCACCTTATGGCCCTGGGCCGCTTCTGCGGCTCGCCTTCCGCTCCAGCGGTGCCGCCCCTGCGGGCCCAGGCTCCGCTTCCGCGATCAACAGCGCTTCTGCGCTCCAGTATCCGCTTCTGCGGACTCGCTCCTGCGCCCCCATTTCCGCAGGAGCGAAAACAACAGAACCAGAACCCCCAAACCTGCAATTTTCCACATTTTCTCCCGTTTAACCATCCGAAAACACCCCGAGGCCCCCGGGACCTCATCCAAACACACCAACACATCTTAATACCTTATTCGAACTTGCTCCAATCCTCAAAACACGTCTAATAACACCAAAACCCATAATTCACATCAAATTCAAGCCTAAATTCCTTAAAACATTCCGAATTACACATTCAATCAAAAACCCGACCAAACGACGTCCGAATGACCTGAAATTTTGCAGGCACATCCAAAATCACCTAACGAAGCTATTGCAACTGTCGAATTCCATTCCGACCCCCGGATCAAAATCTCACCTACCGTTCGGATTTCGCCAAAATTCAACCTTAGCCAATTCAAGCCTATTTCTACACCGGCCTCCAAATTCAATTCCGATCGCTCCCCTAAGTCACAAATCACCTCCCGGAACTAACCGAATCATCAGAATCCGATTCCGAGCCCTCTAACCCAATAGTCAACTCCGGGTTGACTTTCCTTATTCAAGTTTCCTTCACAAAGGCTATATGCCTCATTTCCAATCCCAATCACTCCTAACTCACTCGATAGACTCTAACACTGATATAAAATCATAAAACATGTATTTACAACATAACGGGGTGGTAATTCTCATGACGACGGACCGGGTCGTCACAGTAAGTCTTTATCAAAGAAATCAATATTGGTGTGAGTCTGATGGCATGTATTGGCAAATAGGGTGAATTGGTTGTTGTAGAGCACTGCGCAAAGGTTGAATTTGCAGGAGTGATGGTACTTTCTTGACTTGGAGGTGTTTAAATATGCATTGAGCTCAAGTCCGACAGTTGAGGTGGAGGAGTGGTGGTTGTGTCATTCATGTTGAGAGCTTTTATCCCTTCGTTAATTATAGTTCTTAAGTAAAGTGCTATCGCTTTTTCTCTCGTATTCTTGCCAATCTCTTTTATTTCACAAAAAAAAAACATAGGCATAAGACAAATTATAGATAATATTAGAAAAAGAAAAAACATAAAACTCTACCTACAAAAAAAAATATGAATGTTATATTTGCCATAAAGAAAAACACCATACTAATGAGTGTCGAACAAGAATAAAAATAAAAATTAACAACATATTAGAAGGTGAAGGATATTTTCTAATATTAACTCGAATTTTTTGCTATTAGAGTAGAATATTTGATTTTCTAGAAAGTAAAAAATGGCTTCTTTAAATTGCAAATCGGTTCTTGATGTAAAATCTTCTTTCCACAAAATAATTTCAAAATTCATATCATCATCTTCTTCGGACTTTACCGTATTTTTAAGACAACAGTAATAATAGTATGGTACCTTCATCTTAGTTACCACTGTATTCCTTATTTTTTAGAATCCACCATTTAAATTAACTTTATACTGAAAGTTCTATCTTATAATAATTTTAAATTTACTTTATAATAAAGGGTTTATGGTTTAATTTGAAAATAGACATAACCCTTATATTTGGGTAAGGTTTCAACTATATACGAAGTTTAATTAACAAGAAGTGTATTTATACCATATAAATATTACAAGGGTACTTTAGGTGATTTACTTTGAAATTAATCCATATATTAGTATCATCATCACTTTGTTTAAAAAAAAATATATTACCTATCTATACTATATTAAAAGTGAAAAGTCTTAAACAAAAAGTTGAATTACCTAAATACCATTCTAAATAACATAAATAATATGCTTATTTTTTTAAAAAAAAATTACAACCACCCCCAACGCTTCATATTTCTAACGGTCACAACCTTTCTATAACCTTTTCATTCATTCTCGTATAAGTAGAAAAAGCCGCCACATTAAGTCACAATTATTTGCAAAATTTATAAAACTCACATTAAGGCATATATATGAAGGATTGTCCCGCACAATGACCCTAAAATTTGTAGATACTCAATTTAGATCAATAAGGATATTTATGCAGTTGTGCCTGAAAAGAATACAAAAGGAGAATTATATATGAGAAACACATGTTATTCATGATCATTCACCTCTCTATCGTCATATCCTTATCCTCTATTATCTGGTAAGAAAACTTGCAAAGATTGTTATGATGCTAACAATACACAAAACATAAAGTCTATTTGAGCAAAGACAATAATCTTTTGCTTCGGAGTAGATATCAGAGTTTCACCTACTGCGGCTAAGAACATGTATCTACTTTTCTTTCTGAAATTAAAGAGAATAAAATAATGTTTTGTGAAGAATTAACCATAATATATTACATAATGCGAATGAAGACGATAAAGGCCCTCAGTAAAAAACATGAAAAGCAACCATGTTGCGTCCAATGGATGGCAAAATCCATAGCCCGACAATGCACAATATTTACTCTGATTGTATTCATTTGGTGGGAAAAAATATGATTATTTTTTAATGTCATGAATTTGTCAAACGGGCGAATTGTGTTTCAACCATCACTTATCCATAGAAAAACACTTTTATATCAACTTTACAAAGTAAATGTACACGTGATGTAGCCACTGGAGCCATTCTAAAAAGGGAGAAATTAGCACTACTTGGTGAAATAGGTTCTTTTAGAATCAATTTCAAACCATCTACTAGAGGTTGTAACAATCCAAATGATCCCACTACATCAGGACCCTTTCGACGTTATACAAAAGCCATTACTTTACGTTCAGCTAGCACTAAAAAGGCTACTCCTAGTAAAAGTGGTAGAATTATTCCAAGTATTTGAGCTGAAGCTAACTTTCCATTTGACGACAAAGAGCAATCGGACCTATGAAAGTCACATCTTTGACTTATATACACAGGCTTCAGATAGGATTTTTTAATCAGAATCGATTTAGCAGTCCATACCAGGTAGATTTAGAAGTGCAGACCGCGTGAATAATATTAGAAAGTAAACAAAGAAACAAACAAATAATATACTTAGTTGGAATAGTCACAACCTTATGTTGCAACATGAAATAGATTTTACACTTATAAAATTAATTATTTTTTTATTTGAAAATAAATTTCTTTACATGGCAATAATCTTAAAGAAATTGACATAGGGCCAACTTTTTGATTGTGACAAATTGTCTCAAAAGATGTTAATTGCACATGTTGAGCAGCAAAATCAAAGTAGTGAATCAAAGAAAACGCGACAATTAATTATGTGTTTAATTTTCTCTATCTTTGCTTATTCTTCATTCATTTTATCTATTATGCCCTATGTATCTTGTTTATCTATTGATTTTCAGTTCTTATTTTCGGTACGGGATAATGCAGTTTGGTAGTTTGCAAGGCTCTATTATGCCCTGTGTATCCTTGTTTATCTATTAAGGTCATGAGTTCAAATTTTATCTCTGCAACATCTTGTGTTTGCCAAGACTGTTATCCAAATGGCCAAAAGTATCATACTTGTGGAAACAACTTCTCCATCTAATACAAAAAGAAGACTTACAGGAAATCAAGAAATATTATTCTAGGCCAAATACAAAATAGAGAATTTTGAAATAAGGATTTCAATACATAGGTTTTGATGCTCATGAAAAATTAGGCAAAATACATTGTTTCATTCATGAGAAATAAGAGTTTGATTTCTTCTTCTGCAACTCATGATTAACAATATTTAATTCTATAATTTTGGTAAAAGACAAAGTTAAAGTCTAGAGTAATGAACCAAGGAGAGACATCAAGACTAGATAAATTTATTTTCTTTCTTAAATTAATATTAATATTTTTCCACACAGGTTTTAATATGAATACATATATTTTTACCAATGATTAAAGCGAATATCTTACTGTATGATGTTGAATGCATGCAAGTTAGAAATTATAATTATATGTATATTTAAAAGGCGAAATACATAAATGGCCCCTTCAGGTTGTCCACAACAGTCATTTGAACACCTCAACAGACTTATTTATCAAGTAGACACCTCAAATTACTTTTCAGTGTATCACTTAAACCCTTCTGAGTGACATGGAAAAATGTGTGTTTTACACTCGCCTTGCAACAAGTAAAGTCTTTCAAAATTATGTTTATTTTTTTTTAATTTAACTGGTGGAGCCCACATTTCCTCACTCTTTCTTCTCCAAATCATCCGACCTTATGCCCAAACAAACCCATTTGCAATTCTGAATTAGATGGTCTAATTCCTCTTGAATTAGGGAACTTGAAATTGTTGAACATACTTTTTCTGCGTATTAATCTTCTCTCCGGTCAAATTCCTAAAAAACTAGGCAACTTCACTACCTTAGTCAATCTTGATCTTTCAGCCAATGCACTTGCAGGAGAAATCCCATTTGAGCTAATTAATCTTCAGCAGCTAAGGCTTTTCAACCTTTTCATGAATAAATTACATGGTTCTATACCGGATTTCATCGCTGATTTTCCCGAGCTGAAGATTCTTGGTCTTTGGATGAACAACTTCACCAGTATAATTCCCGAGAAGCTAGGCCAAAATGGGATGCTCCAAGGACTGGATTTGTCGTCAAACAAGCTCACTAGTACAATTCCTAAAGACTTGTGTGCCTCAAAACAACTTAGAATCTTGATTTTACTCAAGAATTTCCTCTTTGGTCCAATTCTACCCAAACAAACCCACTGGTGGACATTTAAGTTCTTTCAAACTGTCACACCGGCCCCACCCAATATTCGACGACAGCATAGAACCAGAGATCGCCGACGATGCATCACCGATGATACTATTTGTTTTCTAAAATAAGATTATAAAATTGTGATATCAAACTTAAATTTCTACTGTAGAGGTAAAAATATCAAACTTAATATCAAACTTACATTTCTTAAAAATATTTCCGGCGATCTCCATTCTTTTCGGTAAACCAAAATAGGGTAGGTTTTGGGAAGACGGGAGGTCGATGAGAGAGGAGAAAAAAAGAAAGAGAAAAGAAACTAGAAAAAAAAGAACTAATCTTTAAATTTATTTTGTTTTTTGGTTAATTTGTGTTAAATTTTAATTACAAATTACACGTGTCATTTATTGATTGGCTCAGTTGGAAAGTGTAACTCACACATCTGGTAAGCTGTACCGGGGTGTCTATTTGATTTACTTAACATACACTTAAGGTGTCTACTTGATAAATATGCATATTAAGGTGTTCAAATGACCGCTGCGAACAACTTGGATGGGTCATTTATGTATTTTGCCTATTTAAAAGCTATACTTATAATTAATTAATATTCATTATCGAGACGAAGATGGGTTAGCTTCTACTTTTGATTACATGCATGAATTCAAAGAGATAATGATTTTCAAGTGCGCCAAAATTTATCTTAATACTTGAAAATCATTTTAAGAATAAAATAATTTTTATTTTATTTTATTTAAATATTACTCCAGGTTTCCTTGAAGGTTGAAGGCTTTGATAGATTGAATGTATGTTTGTGATGAGGAATATTTTATTTTATTAAAGGCTTTGAATGTATCTCATAAAATTAAATAATTAAAACAATTACATATATCTAATTAAACTCTCATTATTCATATTCGTAGGTTCACACAATACGATCCAATCATCTTGACCCTAACAAATAAGTGGCGATACTGCAAGCCACAATATTGATAAAAACTTATACTTCATTCTTTTACATATTATTATTTAATCAATACTTTATTATAATTATATTTACATTATTCTACATAAATATCTTTATTATAATATGACTGGACGTACAGGTGCCTAAAAATTAATTATATAAAAATAAAATAAGCAGTATTACTCTGTTATTCCGTGCAGAAGCATCACGTTATACCGAACAATCTCATTAGTTCGGCTTTGAGAAAAGGGAGTCGGGTAGTCACCCATAAACTTATCCAAATGACACTTTTGCCCCACATATAAATATCCTAAAAGGAGTAAATCTGGTTTCATCAGTCCCATTCCAAACTTTCCCTTTAATCGAAGCTCCGTCGCGAAATTTTCATCCTACCCACTGCTAGTACCGTCGCCGCCGTTGCTGCCGAGGTTTCTCCCGCCGGCGTTTTTCATTCGCCTTTATCCGGCGGTTTTGTCTTCTTTTCCCGATACAGGTTAGTGGGATAACTTCATTACCTCTCCCCCCCCAACCCTTCGCTCCCCGTCGCCTGTAAAGTCTTATTTTTGCTATTTTTTCGTTTTATAAAATTTCTACTTTGCATGTACACGTCAGATTCGAAATTTCGGACTTTTATCTTTTTCTTTTGACGCAACTATTTAATTTCTTACGTTCTTTTCTGGAGCTTTTATCCTTGCATTTGAACTCCTGTACGAAAAAGTCAAAGATCCTTCTTTCAAGTGTGAGGATGGACTCTTATTTAGTGAAAACTTTTATATGCACTGAGAGAAGGGGTAGTGGGTAAAGGTCATGCAATTAAAATCTTTGAGTAGTCACAAGTTTTTGGCATTTTTTTTTTTTTTTTGACAATGGCGGTGTCTGAGGCCAGCTTGAACACACCTCGGCAAATGCAACTGGTTGTGTGCTACCTCCAGCTAGCACAAGCACTTCCTCCATCCTAGTTTAGAGCGGCAGTGTTACTGGTTACAGATTTTGAGAAAGAAATAACTAATTTTGCTGCTTGTGGTCTAAACAAGTCATAAGCATTTGTACGGCTTCAAATTATCTCACTAAGGGTAAAATATGAAGTTTAAAGTGAAACTATTTCTTAAAAAGTTGACATTCTTTTCGGAGGAGACTAAAAGGAAAATATGCCACAATAATTTGGACGGAGGGAGTACACTTTAACTCTCTAGTCAACAATGCTTAGGCATATGAGAAGAATTAACCTAGTGTAATCTCTGCTGTGATTGGAACCTTGATTCTCAAGTTGTTAACACTAGGTCACCCCGGTACTCCTTTGTAAAAAAAAGGTCGCTTTGGACAGAGTAGAGTGCATAGTATCTTGGGCAATCCTAAGATAGGGTTTCCCCACAATGAAGCCGCCTAGGTATTAGGATTTCTTTTGAGCATGTAATATCCTGGAGTACCATAAGAAAGCTCCCCCACCCCAAGCTGACATAGAGTTTCTATTGTAAAAATGAGAGGAATAGGGTCTGCTTATCAGCTGCATGAATCTCAAGATGAAGAACACTTGTCTTCTTCAAGAAAAAAACTATGGATGAGGCTATATATGGGCCCCTCCTCAGTCCTCACTATGAAGAAGACAGAAGGGTGTTGCTCTTTTACTTGGGGGCAGAAAGTAGTAATAAACTATAAAGGTCTAATCTTTTGATGCAACAAGAAGGCTTATCATGTTCATGTTGTAAGAAAATAGTTGCAACTAGTAAGATATATGGACATTCATCTTGGTGGAAATATTTTCCAATCTGGAATTCTGAAGCTAAAATCAGTAGAAGAGCCGTAAAACATAGAGGTCTACTTCTTCCTCTCAATCATGACCGATAAACAAGTGTTAGCGTGTAAACAAGTGTCTAGATGCACGCTGTTAAAGCATACCCTCTTGTGGTGAAAGCGCAAATTTCCCCACAGATCGAGCATAGGCATTTGGAACATCTGATCTAGTAAATTCAGTAACAAAGCAAATTGTTTATCTCCATGCCTTTTCAGCTATTCCCTTTATGCCATTTCGATATAGCTCCCGTATTGTCTGTCACATCTTCAGGAAAAAGAGGAAAATAGGCCTACCAGGACCATCTGAGACGAACTTATTCTAGCAGAGGGAAATAAGGACACATTTCAAACCATTAAAAAACAGTGATATTACTAGACCAGTAACAGTCTTTGGTGATTGATAGAGACCAGAAAGTCCCCTCCTTAGGCCTGCGTTCAATAACCCAACCTAGCAACAATGACCATATATCTCTAAGTCAAGCAGAATGTTCCTTTCAATTTGATAGGATTTGCAAAAACCAATCTGTTTTCATGGTTTATAGATGGCTTCCTAGCAGATCTTTAAGCATATATTTTTGATGTGTGGCCTTTTAATATTTACCTTTGGATGGTTAGAGCATCGCCCATAATTTGTTATGTGAGGTTAATTACTTGGTTTGATCTCCTTTCTGATTTCAGATTAATTGTGTTACTTTGTGCGTTCATTCTATTTCCTGGTGGCTGTTATTTGGTGTATCACTTCACTTCACTGAATAGCATAATGGCCATTAAATATTTCTTATCGTCACACTGAAAACATACAAGAATCAGAAATTGTTGAGGATACCCATAAAAAGACATGGTCATTTTTAGTATAAATTAGATCCATTGCGATCCAAATACTGATATTTTAGCTTTAAGTGCCTAAAGAACGTCATAAAATCTGGCATTTGGTATCCTCTAAGTCATGAGATTGTGATCATTCCGTCCGCTTCATTAATAAAGTCACTTCTGAAGCAGTACTATCATTACAAATAAACCTAGAAACCACAATAGAAGTGAGGAAATCACGACCCTTTTGCATTTGACTCTGCTAAGCTTCCATCGCTTGAGTCAAAACAGAAATAACTTTTTAACTAAACGTTTAAAACACAAGATATCCTTATCTTGGAAAAAAAATGAACGTAAATATTGCAATAAAAGAGTGATGTTATGATTGGCCAACAATCTTAGAACTTAAAGATTTATGTACTTATTGATTTTTGATGGGTTTCAAGCTTAATAAGACTCACATTGTATGACTGCATACTTATTTGGTTTTACGATCTTAAATATTATGGCTCCATAGACACTATATACTTCCAGACTGATGGCTATCTGATTTACTACTTTGGTGTTTTGGCAGCTGGACATTTGTTTACACTCGATACTAATTCTACCAAGAAAAACAAAATAAGTTTAATAATTTAAGCTGATCTTCCTATTTTCTAAAATCTTAAACTCCATGTCTAACCACCGTGGCGTTAAATCAGTGGAGGGAGTACTGGGCCTGCTATAGAACATGCACACCTAGAGCTTTTTAGTAAAAGAAAGTATTAAAGTAGCTGGACCAAAAAGGTATTAAAATAGAAACTAATGCTCGGAAAGTAAAGATACGAAAGTTTAAAATTTGGATAATTAAATGAATTTGAAATCTTGAAAGCCGCGAGAACTATATGGAATAATATTATCATTGGTATGCTGTCAAATATTTTGTAACATCCCACAATAGAAAGTGTCATGCAACTCGGAACGGAGAGTACAACATGTTCTGCATGAACTGGAGACTGGAGTTTACACGATTGAGATTCTTTTTCCTTCTTGGTTAGCTAGATTAGGATAATAAAGATTGATTCACATCTTTATCTCTTCACATGTGTTTTCCGTAATTATTTGCTTAATATTTGTTCCACCTCTTGAAATACTGGAACTGTAGACTGCTTCATGTGTATCTGAATGCTTAGGGACTCGATCTTACTTCCTAGTTCCTAAGTCTTTGGGTTTCGTGACGCTGTGAGAATTCAGTGAAGGAAAACACTTCATCAATATATTGTTTCTTGTAGGTTGAAGGAGCCATGCACTTTTCAAAATCCCCTTTGCTTATTTGTTTTTATTTCCATTTTAGCACATTCTATTTAGATGCAGGATGAGGGTGAAGTAAGTAAAATAAGTGACTTTTTATTCCCTGTACAGTCAAACCCAACCATGAGATAAAGAGATATTGAGATTCATGCAGGAAGATTACCTGAACCAAAAAAAAGTAGGAGCATTGTACTGTAGCTAAATTACTGGCTTAGACACATAATATGGAGCTCTTTGAAGAGCTTGACGTTGGTATTCTGGCTGAGCAGGTGATTTAGTTCTTTAAGAATACGATAGAGATTTTATTGGGATTTCCATTATCCATAGTTGGACAAGAGGGGTTGCTTTGATGGTAAGCAACCTTCACTTCCAACCAAGAGGTTATGTGTTCGAGTCTCCCCGTGGGAAGTTCTTGGAGAGTAGGATGCCGAGGGTTTATGTGGAAACAGCCTCTCTACCCCACGGTAGGGGTAAGGTCTGCTTACGCACTACCCTCCCCACCCCAGACCCCACTAAGTGAGATTATACTGAGTTGTTGTTCCATTATCCATAGTTTAACACAATGAATAATACTGCTGTCTTAACACAAAGCATGGGTCTCGACTTGCGTGTCGATTTGTTTCTTTGAGATTCTTTGGGCATATATATGTCCTTTTTGAAGTTCTATACATTGTGTGTACAAGTTGGGCCCTTCTTGGTTGCTATCTATTTGCTTATAAATATACTCCCTCCATTTCAATTTATGTGAATCTATTTCCTTTTTAGTTAGTGCCAAAAAAGATTGGTCCCTTTCCATGTTTGGAAACGATTTACCTTTTACACCACAAGTTCAAAAGTCTTCTCTCTTTTCTTAAACTCCATGCCCAGTCAAATAGGTTCACATAAATTGAAACAGAGGGAGTATAAAGTAATGTAATAGATTTCCCGTACATACTGTGCAGCATGCAATTATTGTTGGTAATTAATAAAAACCATCTCTTACTGATACCAATATATAAAGTAATTTGTTATGTGAGGTAGCTTGTGAAAAGAGGGACCTAGAAGCTCGGGTATTCAAGATTAGGGGTTTGTATACATCCTGGGAGGGAGATATTTATAGGGAACTGTAAAGGAGTCCTTTGGTTGGAATATGAGTTATACCTATATAAGTTATAATGTGATAAGTTGTGATGGGATTTGTGCTGGGATTGTTTTTTATTCATTGTTTGGTATGTTGTATTAAGACTGACAATTGAATAATTTATAAGAGGAAGGTATAAGTTATACCGGTGCTAATTACTCCACCTTCTGTGAGGTATAAGTTATCCCAGTGTTAAAATTAATACCGGGATAACTTATACCTGATTTGCTAACCAAACAGAGTATTAAGGTGGTATTAAATTCTTATACCACCCTTATACCTTCTTATACCTCATACCAAACGACCCCTAACAGAGGATGCAATAAGGGAGCAGCTTGTTTTCTGTCTTTCGGCATCATCCACGTGTACATTTCGATCAGTGCATTGGAAAAGAACAATATATAAAAGATTGTTCAATTAATGGTCTTTATTGTTTTACGTTGTAAAATGTTCAACTGGAGATAACTTCTTTTCTGTTTGTTTGTGTAAATAAACTTGATGTGCTCAGTTGATAGTTCCTATATATGGTTCAGAAATGAACAACTTCTTAAAATGAGTAGAGTAATAGCATCCTTCTCACCTAGCTAGTTAGTTTTAAAATAAACCCAGAACGTCCCCTATTTTTCTTCCTTTTGATAGGCAAAGTGTTTTTTGATGTAAAATAGCATAAGGAGAACACTGATAAAGATACATACAAAATGTATAGTGAACTAATAAAGGTAATCATGATTGGGCTCTTAACAGATTTGCCACAGGCATGTTGCACGAAATACTAAGCAAGGATATACAGTTGAATTTAAGTTTAACTACAATGTCTTTCTCCTCTTCAAAAACTCGTGCACGTCTTTCTTTCCAAATACCCGCCATACAGCTGTGACAACGACAGAATTCCATATTTTAGAAGAGGCAATAGTCAAGCCTTTTTATGCAGGAGGAAGTCCAAAGTACATCTTGGCATCCACCATAAGATTTCGAGAATAATAAAAACAAATTTCCAGATTTCCTGCAGCGAAGGAATGAATGGTTATCTTCTTCCCCCTCCTCGCAAAGTGAGCACCTATTGCATAATGTGAAGCCCCTCTTTTGTGATTATCCAATGTGAGGCATTTGCCTTCTGCAACAATCCAAGAGACACATTTGACCTTGTAAGGGGCATTGCTCGAATTGTTTCCATAGTCAGGGAACCATACCAAAGGGTGAGATAGTGAGGATGTTGTAGCAGCTTTTTATAGATAAGTGCCCTTTAGTGTGGGGTTTCCAGAAGATGTACTCAGAAGTTTTGTGAAAAGGAATTATTGAGGAGAAGGATCAACTGCATGTTGTCCTTGAATTCCGAATCGTTGAGATTTCTTCTGAGTGGTATGGACAATTCCTTTTCTTGTGTGCTAATCACTGCATTCTGAGAGATGGAACAACGTTAGAGAATAGGGGAAGTGTCCGAGCCATGAATCATGCAAAACCTGTTTTTTCTTCTGTCGCCCACCACAATGGATAACGTGAAAGCATCCATGCAATCTTCCCTAGCTTTGCTCATCTGGAGAATACAATCAGCCTCGCTTATCCTTGATAAGATCATAATCTGGTGCCTCCTGGAGGGTCGAAGTGAGGATTGCTTCATAAGCCTTGCAATGTCATTTACCATCATACTGCCCAGGACTTGATCTATTAATTAGGTTCTGAATGTGTTCCAGACAATTGACAGTCCCTTCACTTATGTTGAAAATGCTTGGGATCTTTACTTCTCATTGGGGAAACAAAATAATGATAACAAATTCGTATGCAGTGGGTCCTTTTTGCATATTTTTTGTTTTTGGACCTTTGTTGTTGGGTAGATGGCGCTAGTTAGGCCTTCCTCTTTGGTAGTTGTTTATAAACTATACCTACATACTGTGTTTGATCTAGTTAAGCTAGATGTTTCCATATTCTTGAATTCATTTTAATTTCCTATATTCTTCCTTGTTATGGAGATAAGTTTGTGCTTGTAGCTAATTTCCCTTTTACATGTGTAGAAGCCGGAATCATGGTGTACGTATCTTGAGATATATGGCTTCTAAAGGGTATAAGTCTAAGCCAGACCATGAAATACGTGTCCGACGTCCAAAGGTATGAATTGGATCTTAGTTGCAATCATTCTTATATTTAGAAGCTATCGTCTGAAGTCTGAATTTCATTTGTGTTAATCCTTTTTCTTATTGATCCAGTTTCTATATCTGCATTCTCAAAGTGGATGGGGCTGTTTTTCGTTTTTCGTTTTTCTTTATTTTTTTCTGTTTTTGGGCAAGCTAGAGGACTGTTTTTGATTTATGCACTATTTCTTTTTTGGTGCTTAGGCTGAGCAAGTATCCATGATGTTAGCAACTTAGCATAGCAGTATGCATAGAATGTGAATGGTTGGTGGGTGATAGTCCAAACCCTGGCAGTGGTTTTTCAGCCCTGTAATTTGGAATTTTCTTGGTTGCCAAAATGTACCTATTTTAAAGGCATTCTAGTTCAGCTGCAAATGGCACTTAGACACTATAGTAAAATCATCTAGTGGATGGAATACACTATTGTGCAACAGTACATTGATGAAATTCCATGTAAATCAGTCATGTGCAGAAGATGTTTTCAATTCTTTATTCCTAAAGGGTATCTTAATTTAAAGTTCACACAAGGGAATCAAGTCTTAGTGATACTCAACAAAGAAATAGACAAAAAAACACACTCTTTGAAATAGCGAGAACGAAAGAAAGAAGAAAGAACTATCTAACCTTGCCTTCCTATGAGCTCCTAGGAAGAGATCCTACTCCCAAAGAAAAGTAGCTTAAGAATATTCTATAAGAGAGGAGGTTCTTTCTTGACCTAGTTAATAAGGATGGGGGAATATGGAAAGATAAAATGCGAAACATAATAGAAACCACTAGTTCTAGTGGAACATTTCAAAAAATATGGAAAGATAAAATGTGAAACATAATACAAATCACTGGTGTTAGAATCTATTGAACCCAATTTTTTTCCCAAGCAATTGTGTGATATAGGTCATGTTCTTGCCTGCTCTTGAGAGATATAATTGAAACGGATCTACCTAATCAGTAAGTTAGTTTCAGATATCCCTATAAAGAATCAACCGAGTTAGTAGGTTAGATGTATGGATGTACTGATGGAATATGTTCAGTCATATGTAGGTAATAATTGTCCTATCATAGTCTTATAGGATAAGCTCTGGTAGCTACATGAATGAATAATCAGGGGGTACCTTAAGTGTTGTCAAAGGCGCGCTTAAGTCCTGAAGCGAGGCTCAGAACACGTTGAGTGCTCCGCCTCGCTTTGTGGGCGCTTTACTGTCGCATCAAAGCTCTAAGGCTTACTTTTTCTTGCCAATGACTGTAATCCTAAAAAGGCAACCTTAAACAATTGATATTTCACTTTATCGTGAATTTTTTTTGTTCAATTTCCTTGTACATGCATATTTTTACTTTTTCTCCCGTTGCGCCTTTTTTCATAAACCCACACTTTATTTGCGCTTTGCGCTTAAAGGCCCAACGGACCTTAGAGCTTTTTTGTGCTTTTTGCCTTTGATAACACTGTTTACCTTGTTACTTGTGTTTTACAGTTTCTGTTGCTTATTTTCTTTGATTTGTATTTAGGGTCTTGAAGCACCTAAAGAACCTCGACGACCTAAAACACACTGGGATCATGTTCTGGAAGAGATGGTCTGGTTGTCAAAGGTATAGAAAGTCCTCCCTAGTTCGGGAGCAATTGTTTAAGCTATTAGATTAATATCAATGAAGTTATTCTAAGGAACATATCTTATTTACAGGACTTTGAATCAGAGAGAAAGTGGAAGTTGGCTCAGGCAAAAAAGGTTGCTATACGAGCTAGCAAGGGAATGCTTGATCAGGCGACACGGGGAGAAAAGAGAGTTAAGGTTTGTGTTTTATTCTCTTCTCCCTGCACGTGAATATTTTCATATTTATTAACCAAAACTTGAGTATTTTTGCATTCTTTACTAACTACATTGCTAAATTTTGCCTATTTCTCTTCTATAATACGTTTCCAGGAAGAAGAGCAGCGTTTGCGAAAAGTTGCACTCAATATCTCGAAGGACATCAAAAAGTTCTGGTTAAAAATAGAGAAGCTGGTAATTCATTATCTACAGAATTTTCCGAGGCAGTTGTTTTCTCCACTCCAAGTAATCTTGAGATTTGACTGAGATTGTTCCCATGTTTTTCCTATTTCAGGTTCTTTACAAGCATCAATTGGAGCTGGATGAGAAGAAGAAGAAAGCACTTGACAAGCAGCTAGAGTTCCTTCTTGGACAAACAGAAAGGTTCAATCCTTTTCCCTTTTTCTATCCTGCTTTACTGACGCCATTTATATTGCTAGGAAGACCCTCTTATTTGCTTAGAAAAGATGTTCTAATTGTATACACAGTGAACAACATGATCAGCCCTGATATCTATGAATTGAGGTTTAGTTTATTGATTGAGTGATCGATTGACCTAATGAATAACATGATTAGGCATTCTTCTTGTGTTTATCGCAGGTACTCAACAATGCTTGCAGAGAACCTTGTAAGTTCACCAACTACTAGCAAACGAACCAATTCTTTGTCTGCACCAGAAGCCTTGAGAATTCAATGTAAAGAAGGGAGTGAAGGGGATGTAAAGGATCGTGTTGGAGAAAATCTTCGTAAGTACATTCACTAGATTTCTGACCAATATTGACAAGCATTTTGGCAATATTCTCCCCTCAGTTTCTTCCTTAAACTGAAATTTCAGAATCTCATTCGGCTGGTAGTGATATTGATGACGATTTTGATGTGCAGTCTGAAGACGAAATGGTAAGCTTTCGAATAGCTACAGTGGAATTTGATACTGTGCTTATTTATGTTAGTAGGATCTTGAAGCCTTACAAGTCGCTCGTTGTTATCATTGGAAAGGTGTTTGACATGTATTCATGAAATACTTGAATGCGAGGAGCAGAATGAAATATTTATACTTGAGCTAGAAACCAAAGTAGTGATCATAGCACTTTGTGTGGCCTGAATAGTAAGCTAATTTTAGGAAACTAGCTTTGAGGCCAATTTTCTGATGATACACGCTTTGGAGAATTTTCTTCCTCTCTGCCCCCTCTCTTTGTTCCGAAGGGTGGTGTTTGTGCTGCACAATTGATATCAAAGCCCTGAATAGAGCTTGATTTTGTTTGCAAATAAGACCAGATCAATATGTTGATCTTTATGGCGAATCAAAATGTACTTAGATGACCTTGCAGAGTATAACATTATTAATACATGTTAATGCAATCATCTAATCCAAATGGCAGGCAATAACTTTATGGGGCGCCAGTCGTTTCAGACCTTTAATTTCTTGAAGCAGTTGTGTGGATTCTCATAACCAAGGTCATAACATATAATGTTGAATTTTTTGAGCATTCATTATTTTTCATCATGGACGATCTTTTTTCATGAAGAATGTCAAGGATGAAGCCTTCTTATACTAGATTAGTCTTTTTGTTCCAGAACTCAAGTGTCAGGAACTTACCTCCAGCTACTTCAAATAGTGTGCAAAATTTTAATTTTAGCATCTTTTAGCCTTAAACATAAGCAAGAAACAATAATTTGGTAGAGAAAGTTCAAGTACCTTGTATAAAGGAATTGAAGGAGTATGAAAACATTCAACTTCTGTGCACACTCACACATAGTGGGGAGATGATTTGAAATTGACTGTTGTTTTCTATTTCTGTGTGGCTCACTCTTGTTCTGGCATTTTTTAGGTTGAGAACCGAACAGGGATCTGACTTTAACCATTTTTTTGGGATAAAGATTTGACTGCAATCATCTGATTTCTATAAAATCATTGGTAGTCGTTGTTGGTAGGATATCATTCTGCTCTGGAGCTGATGTACCAGAGATTTTGTGTTATGGTATATTATCTATTGCATTGGTCAAGTAAAAAACCATGTTGCTTTGACTTATGAACTTGCAAGTCGTCTGTAGACTATAGAAGTTTCCGATGAGATACCAATCTTTGTAGTGATTAAGCGAATTGAGGTCCCACGTCCTTTCTGGGTTGGGTTTGAGAAGGGGGCTCTTATCAACATCGTTTATTCATTTGATTAATCTGAAGTATTGTTGTGGTCCTTTATCTGTTCCTATGGCTTAATTGATTGTCTTTTTCCTTATTAACTTCTCTGGTTTTGAGTTATAGCCATGTGAAACATTATTGTTTTGGGGGGGGGGGGGGATATTACAAAGTCAGTCGCGGTTCTGCTAATTTTGTACTATAAACAATATTTTCATGTATGTCGATGCTGCTTTAGGAAGATGACGAGCATACCATTGAAGAAGATGAGGCTGTTATAACTAAAGAAGAAAGGGAAGAAGAGTTAGCTGCCTTACAAAATGAAATGGATCTACCTCTTGAGGAGCTTCTTAAGCATTATGCAGTTGGGGAAGGTACAATATGGCTGATTGAGTTATGTAAAGTATTTCACATTCATGCCTCTTCCATCTTTCAAATTTGACAAGTTTCTGTATCATCTGACTGTTGGGAGGAAAATGAACTATCTTGTCTTATGTCTCCTTGTTTTAGGATAATCCCATGATTTTTGTGAAGTATCATCTAAACTATGTGTTTGATTTAGTTTAATTGTTCTGAACTTTCAGCTAGCAGAGATTGTAGCCCAGAGAAGAGTGGTACAGATGTTACAGTCAGTTCTGGCGAGGACAGTGATAAATGTGAGTGGATCTGCCACTTTGTGTATTGCTAATTATAAAGTCATGGAACTCTCCATGAATTCAAATAATGATGTTGTACAGGTAGATATGATGATGTTGCTATTGAGACTAACGGGGGCTGCTCACCTGCAATTTCTGGTCGTCGTTCTGTAAGTTGTATGTGTTTATGGTTACTGCTTTGACTTCTATAACGAGGTAAGTGGTCAAGGTGATATATATGCTTTCTGGTACTTGCAGATTGAAAGTAATGGCGTCTTATCAGTACCAAATAACCAGTATCCTGACCTAGGGCAAAACAAGCTAAAAAATCCTCCGAAGAAGTATCAAGAGTTAGACAAAGTTAATTTGTTAGGTGTCTTTAATGATGAACAGGTGAAGATGCTTATCTAACAACTTTCTTCTTATTAAACCTCTCATTATCAAATTATCAATGTTGCAACGCTGGTTCAAGAAGTACTCTGCAGAAATTTTTCTTTAGCTAACATCCAAGACAACTTAGTTCAACTTAATTTACCGCTTGCATTACTTATCTTTAAAAAACTATGCTTTGCAATATGGATGTTTGTGTATATTCGTTTTTGGAATTTTAACGTGATGCTTGATCATCAAGTACGATTTATTGCTTTTTCATAGAGAAGCTACACTTCTGTGGTCCTCGTTCAATGCGGGCCCAATTGATGATAGTACTTGAGTGTTGAATATCAAGATTTTGGAGGGAGCTTCGAGTATGAATTGCTTATGAAGAAAAAAATTTAAATTTTCATCTTGCATTTTCATGGAATGCAGTTTTTTTATATCAGAAGTTGGTTTGGTTGGTCTCCTTAGTATGCATCATGATGAGTATCTTCAGTTTTTCATACCCTTCTCCAATTTTTCTCCATTTTATGTAGGATGATGATGATTATGTCCTTGCTGTTGGTGAAGATAAAGAATATAATATGGTAAGGCAATAACTGCTATATTGTTCGGTTGGTTGGAGAGCTTCAACTTGTCTGAGACAAAGTTTCATCATTTTACAGTTCAATTTTTATAGTGTTCTCTAATTTCCGAGACGAATTTGTGGCTAATTGCTTCTGTTACCTTATCTAGACTTTGAGATTGCTTAAATATTTAATTACTTTGTGTGGTATTGATAGGATGATGAAACAACTATGTCAGAGGAGGAAGAATTGGCAAAGGCAGAGTCAAATGATTCTGCAGATGAGGTAAAAACTCACTCTTTTGACCTTCATAACTGAAATTCTGATGCTTTCCATTAAACATAGACCTGGTCCAGTTTTCCCCTGACGTGTAATGGAGCTTCAAAATGGTTGAACATCTCGTTTGATTTCTTGTGCTAAATTCCCAATTTTCAGATTGCACTGTTGCAGAAGGAGAGCGAACTTCCTTTAGATGAGCTCCTTGCTAGGTATAAAGAGGTATGTGGTGCTCTCCTCTTCTGTAGGACTTGGTTTACATTTTATTCTTACCACTATCACCTTTCACTTGTTAGGATTATGATACTGATGAAAATGTGGGGGACGATTCTGAATCATATGCGTCTGCTTCAACAGCACAAAATGAATCTGAACTGAGTCAAGTAAATGATGGTCCGAGTGATGTACTGCCCACTACAGTCACTGAGACAAAAGAAGGGGAAGTTGAAAGCAATGATAAAACAGGGGAAGCAAGGCAGAGTGAGGATTTTTCGGGATCACCAGCAAAAAATGAATCTGAACCCAATCAAGTAAATGATGGACCGAGCGATTTACTGCTCACTACAGTCACTGAGACGGAAGAAAGGGAAGTTGGAAGCATGGCTAAAACAGGGGAAGAAAGGAAGAGTGAGGATTTTTCAGAATCACCAGCAAAAAATGAATCTGAACCCTGTCAAGGAAATGATGGACAAAACGATGTACTGCCCACTACAGTCACTGAGATAGAAGAAAAGGAAGTTGGAAGCATGGATAAAACAGGGGAAGAAAGGCAGAGTGATGATATAATTGCTGATGCAGCAGCTGCTGCCAGATCAGCACAACCAACAGGTAACACCTTCTCAACAACCAAAGTGCGGACTAAGTTCCCCTTCCTTCTAAAATTTCCTCTTCGTGAGTATCAACATATTGGTTTGGACTGGCTTGTAACCATGTATGAGAAGAAACTTAATGGGATCCTAGCAGATGAAATGGGTTTGGGGAAGACTATCATGACAATTGCTCTTCTTGCTCACCTAGCATGTGAAAAAGGAATATGGGGCCCTCATCTTATTGTTGTCCCAACTAGTGTCATGCTAAACTGGGAGACTGAGTTTCTTAGATGGTGTCCTGCTTTCAAAATTTTGACATATTTTGGCAGTGCAAAAGAGCGAAAGATTAAAAGGCAAGGTTGGTTGAAGCCAAACTCCTTCCATATGTGTATCACAACTTACAGACTTGTTATACAGGACTCCAAAGTTTTCAAGCGAAAGAAGTGGAAATACTTGATTTTAGATGAAGCTCATCTAATAAAGAATTGGAAATCGCAAAGATGGCAAACGCTTCTCAATTTTAACTCGAAACGGCGTATTCTTTTGACTGGAACACCATTGCAGAATGATCTCATGGAGCTGTGGTCTCTAATGCATTTCTTGATGCCACATATTTTTCAATCTCATCAGGAATTTAAAGATTGGTTCTGTAATCCTATATCTGGAATGGTTGAGGGACAAGAAAAGGTTAATAAGGAAGTTGTTGATCGCTTGCATAATGTCCTTCGTCCCTTTATTCTCCGCCGGTTGAAGAGGGATGTGGAGAAGCAGCTTCCTTCAAAACATGAGCACGTCATTTATTGTAAGCTATCAAGGAGGCAGCGTAACTTGTATGAAGATTTTATTGCCAGTTCGGAGACACAAGCTACTCTCGCTAGTACAAATTTTTTTGGGATGATAAGTGTTATAATGCAACTCCGCAAAGTGTGCAATCACCCTGATTTATTTGAAGGACGTCCAATAGTGAGCTCCTTTGATATGAGTGGTATTGATATGCACTTGAGTTCTTCCATTTGCTCGATGCTGTTGCGTGGTGTCTTTTCAACTGTCAACCTTGGGGCTTTGGGGTTGTTGTTTACACATCTTGATTTTTCAATGACCTCTTGGGAGAGTCATGATGTTCAATCCATTGCGACCCCTTCAAGCTTGATTGAGGATCGTGTGTCTCAAATTCATGGTGAAGAAACTTCAGTAGTACTTAAACGGAATAAGAAGTTTCATGGGGCAAACATATTTGAAGAGATCCAAAAGGCACTTGCTGAGGAGAGGCTAAGAGAAGCAAAGGAGAGAGCGGCATCTATTGCATGGTGGAATTCCATCAAGTGTAAGCGGAAACCTGTATATTCAACAAACCTTCGGGAGATTGTTACTGTGAAACATCCTGTTCATGGTATTTACTGTCAGAAAAGTAATCCTATGTCATACCTGTACTCCTCTAGGCTTGCGGAATTGATACTGTCGCCAGTTGAGAGATTCCAAAAAATGGCTGATCAGGTTGAGACTTTCATGTTTGCAATCCCTGCTGCACGTTCCCCAGCACCTGCCTGCTGGTGCAGTAAACCAGGTACTTCTGTATTTTTCAGTCCAACCTTTAAGGAGAGATCTTCTAAGGTTCTCTCTCCCCTTCTCACTCCTTTTCGCCCAGCCATTGTTAGAAGGCAAGTCTACTTTCCAGATAGGCGGCTCATACAATTTGACTGTGGAAAGCTGCAGGAGCTTGCAGGTTTGTTGAGGCGATTAAAATCAGAAGGTCACCGTGCACTAATTTTCACCCAAATGACAAAGATGCTTGATGTTTTAGAAGCTTTCATTAATTTGTATGGTTACACTTACATGCGTCTGGATGGTTCTACTCTGCCCGAACAGCGACAAACTTTGATGCAACGGTTCAACACAAATCCAAAGATTTTCCTTTTTATTTTATCAACCCGTAGTGGTGGAGTTGGCATCAACTTGGTGGGGGCAGACACAGTCATCTTTTATGATAGCGACTGGAATCCAGCTATGGATCAACAAGCTCAAGATCGCTGTCATAGAATAGGTCAGACCCGTGAAGTACATATTTATCGATTGATAAGTGAGAGCACCATTGAAGAGAATATTTTGAAAAAAGCAAACCAGAAGCGAGCTCTGGATGATTTGGTTATACAGGGTGGAAGTTACAACACTGAATTCTTCAAGAAACTGGATCCAATGGAATTGTTCTCGGGCCACAGAACAGTTTCCTTAAAGAACATTGAAGGAGAGAAAAATAGCAATGTCACTGAGGTTCAGCTCTCTAATGCTGATGTGGAGGCTGCTCTGCAAAATGTAGAAGATGAGGCGGATTACATGGCTCTGAAGAAAGTTGAACAGGAAGAGGCAGTAGACAATCAGGAGTTCACTGAAGAAGCAATTGGTAGGTTGGAAGATGATGAACTTGGTAATGATGATGAGATGAAGGCTGATGAGCCTGCTGATCATGAAGTCCCGGTTACAACATCAAGCAAAGAACTTGTGGTTATGTCAAATGCTAGTAATTTATTAAAAGAACAAGCAATTACTTTTGCTGGTAAGGATGATGACATTGACATGTTGGCCGATGTCAAACAGATGGCTGCAGCAGCTGCTGCTGCAGGACAAGCTATCTTGTCTTTTGAGAGTCAGTTACGTCCAATTGATCGGTATGCTGTACGTTTTCTGGAGTTATGGGACCCTATCATAGACAAGACAGCTATTGAGTCACAAGGTCATTTTGAAGAAACCGAATGGGAATTGGATAGAATTGAGAAATTGAAGGAAGATATGGAAGCAGAGATTGATGATGATGAAGAACCTTTAGTTTACGAAAGTAAGCTTATCTTAACCCCTTCATAACTGTTTGTCTTTGTAATTGTTTCGAGTAAATATTTGACCTAGTAATCTATATAAGAAAATTTTCAGACCAAAATAGTTTGTAGTCTTACATGTGAGGAATATGATCAAATATGGCCTTCGATGCTGGTCATTAATTGGATCAATACTATGATTTGAAACAAAAATGTTTTACTGGTAGTCATACCAAAAATTATCTTAGATATTTGAGGTTGCAAGCATTTTAATTTGCTGAATATATGCTTTTAAGAATGTACTTCAAATGAATAACATTCCCGTTAATGTCAGGATGGGATGCTGATTTTGCAACTGAGGTATACAGACAGCAGGTTGAGGCTTTGGCTCAACATCAGGTCAGTAATTTTATCATACTTTGGGTCATTTCTCCTGTCACCCTTCCTCTTTTGTCCTTATAAAATCTGAAGGTTTCACATCTGTTCTTTGGAATAACTTACCTTATAATATGACAGTTGATGGAGGAACTGGAAGCTGAAGCTAAAGAAAAGGAGCTTGCAGAATATGAGAACTCGATGGGGTAAGTGATTCCTGTAATAATAAGAAGTGCTTCCCATAATTCCTTTATTTCTTTGTGTTTTCTTTCTGAGATAATTAAGAGTCTGCATGTCTTTCTTATTCTATTCTGAATCTTTACTATTCCTTATCTTTTCTTGTCTTGATTGTCAATTATCTTACTTGACTTTATCTAGCTTCTACCCCTTTGTTGTAGGATGTCATTTGTGCCTCCATGTATCAATATTTTTGTGTCTTTAGTAGTTAGGGCATACATAGTGAGATTCGCTGTTTCTTCTTTCCTCGTGCTTTGCGAGATCTCTTCCGGAGCTTTCATGTTATATATAGTGATTTAATTCAATGGATTACTGTGGTTTGATGGAATGAGCTTTGGATGAGGGCTTTGTTGTGTAGATGTCTGTTCCTTTAGGTAATTTTCTATACCATCTTGGTACTTTTATCAATAAAACTTTACCTTATCAAAAAATAAGAACTTTGGATTAGGGCTTCCCACTTAAAGGAGATTGATTATACCTGTTGAGTAATAAAGTGGTATAATTGGGAATGTATTATTGTCTTCTTGTATGGGCTAGTATTTAAGGTTGAGTGACGCCCAATTTGGTATTACAGTCAAATCCATCCCTATTCTTGGTTTATCCAACATTGGGTCCGCATGTTGTATTGTCGAGACACATGATGCCCGGTCTCGAACTTACGGGTGTGCTTGGGGATTAAGTGTCTTACATTGGCCGAGGGAATGGGTTGTTTCTGCATTGTCCAGTAGCAGCAGACATTTGGAACATGTTCCTGTCAGTTTTTGGGATAGCATGGGTCATGCCTAACTCCATCAAATATGCCTATGAAAGTTGGTGCTCTTGGAAAGTTGGAAAACCCATCAAAAAGACATGTTAATGGTACCTGCCTCAATCTTTTGGTGTATATGGAATGAATGAAACCGTAGGTGTTTTGATGGGATCTCAACTTCAAATCATAATTGGTTTCAGTTGTTTGACTGCCTCATCTTGCTCCTTGCTCCAAACTGGTGGTTTCTTTTTCAACATATTACTAAGAGGAGTAATAATTCTGAGAAATCTGGAACAAAATCCCGAATATAATTACTCCCAGGAATTGTTGGATATGCTTGACCGTGGGATTTTTATCCGGAAAATTGAGAAGCTCTTTTGGTATATGAGGACCTGGACTGAATGAACCTTGAGTGTATTCTATACCCAAGAATTCAATTTTCTCTTGAGCAAGAATCATTTTCTTTGCTGATAGCATAACACCAAACTTTTTAATCAATTCAATAAGATTGATACTTTGCCTTTAGCACAAATTCACAGAACTAATTCTGAAGAAGCAGAATTTGTGGGACTCATGGAAACTACAACGCTGCTTGAAAATGCTCAAAGGGACTCCCCAAAAGAAAAGGAAAACAGGCGGGGGGTGGGGGGGAAGGTCAGAAAGCCGAAAACAGAAAAATAAGAATAGATACAAGTGTCTTCGTGGAAATGGCTGGTAGATTGAAGAAGGGTACACCACAAAGCCGTCTTACGCCATCATGGACATCTAGCGGGTCTACAGAGGTGTACATATGAACAAAAAGACAGAAGAGATGGAGAATCCTTATCCCTAAGGAATCTTATCTCTCCTTGTGGACCCCAAAGTTTTGAATTCGTATGAATTATTATAATATTGGGTCATTTTCGGTCATCTTCTACTTTATGCCTTTTTCAAAAGTCTTGGTGGCTTTACTTTAAGCCATCTACTCACTTTTAGATATTTGGAGTCTTGTTAAATAATTGAGGGACATTAGGAGCCCACCCCTTTGTCTTTACTCTTTACTTTAAGTCTTTGTCGACATTATTACCCTTTGAGGTAAGCAATGAGGTCACTGGATGTATTATTGAGTCTTGAAGCTACCTCCTTCACTTATAAAAGGGGGATCCAAGAGGATCGTTGAATTCTCTCCTTGTAAATTATCAGCGTGCAATAAAATGTTTACCTTCTAAAACTCTTTCTTGTTCTTTACTTCACTAAATATGGTGTAGTGCTTAATCGTCATTCTTCCTCTTGATCTTTATCATTCTCTTATAGTGGTAACACTCGTCCATGAGTTCACATTTGGTATTTTGTGTGATAAGAATGTGCCACCTAAACTTAAGGATAAGTTCTATAGAGTGGTGGTTAGACCAACCGTAATATGTGAGGTGGAATGTTGGCTAGTCAAGATCTCCCATGTCTAGAAGATGATAGTAGAATGCTGAGATGGATGTGCGGGCACACCAGACGAGATAAGATTAAGGATGAAGATATTCGAGACAAGGTGTGAGTGGTCTCCGTGGTGGACAAGACGCAGAAAGAAAGGCTGAGATGGTACGAGCATGTGAAAAGCAGAGGCACATATGCCCCAATGAGGTGGTGAGAGAGGTTGGCCTTTGGTGGGTTCGACGAGAGGTAGAGGTAGGCCTAAGAAGTATTAAGGAGATGTGATTAGGCAAGCCATGACGCAACTTCAGCTTATCATAGACATGACCCTTGATAGAGGGGTGTGGAGGTCGAGAATTAGGGTAGATTGTTGGTAGTCGAGCGCATTTCTTTTCTTTACCTGTAGTAGTAGTGTTATTTTCGTATTATCTTATTCTTAATTGTCTATCACTGCGTTGTTTCTTTCATTTCGGTATCTTATCATCTTATTTTGCTGTTGCTACTGCTTATTGTCACTCTTGTTTTGTCATCTTTTCTTGAAGACCTCTCTACCCTTACAAGGTAGGGATAAGTTCTGCGACTCTGCGTACGCATTATCCTCCCTAGACCTCACTTGTGGGATTACATTGGTTTTTTGTTGTTGGAAAAAGCTAGCTAGATAAACAAGCTAGGGATCGCTGGGGCTCGTCAATGCTACTTTTGGGGTGCGGGAGAACACTTAACACTTTAATATAAGAGAAGCTAATTTGAGTGGGGTGGATTTTGGGTCGGATCGGGTTTCTTTTAAGTGAATCAGGTTTTAAAAAGGGATGGGTCAATTAATCTGGTGCCACCACGTGACACTCCATCCAAAATAAGGGTATATTTGTACCAAAGTATAACGGTAGGGTCTGGGATGGCCAAATAGTATAACGAAGGGTATATTTAAACCATTTTCGATAGTACATGGGTATATATGACCCTTTTCCGATTTAAAAATAAAGCCAAGTCATTCCTAAACTCACTTTTAAATAAACAAATTATTTGCAGAATGAACATTTGATGTTGGAATTTCATTCTTTTATAATAGTACTCCATTTGTTTCAATTTATGTGAATCTATTTCTTTTCTAATCCGTGCAAAAAAGAATGACCCCTTTCCATATTTGGAAACAGTTACCTTTATGCATTGATTTGTAGCAACATAAAATATATGAGCCTCATTTTACACAAGTTCAAAAGTCTTTCTCTTTTTTCTTAAACTTCGTGCCTAGTCCAATAGGTTAACATAAATTAAAACAGAGGGAGTATATAGGTATATAGATAAAATATATATAGATATGTAATAACAAGGAAATATAGGTACCCAAAAGTAGTAAGGAAATATATGTCTAACATAGCAGAACATTGATTTCCTAATACCTAAATTATGAACCTAAATAACACTTTGTGCTAAAAATAACAAATAAATGGTAGAATAAAAGCTTATTATTACGTATAAAAAGAAATATGTAGGAATTTGTAAAATATTAGCAACCTATAATAAGGTCAAGAACAACAAAAAGGAACATACATCAATTTCTCCTTGTAGAAAATCGTCTTACAGAGTAGTTGAAGGCTAAGTCGCTCGAATCATCATGGCTAGTATCAGGGTTGTAGGATAGGGGCTTCTAGTATTTCACGCTCTTCTTCCCCGGGGTTGGGGGGGGGGGGTTCCCATATAGGCTTGGTGTATTGTATTGCATGCCATTCTACTTATGACTTATGGTTTCAAAAGTATTTCTGTGATTTCTGCTGGAGTTACTAATGCCATTTGTTCTTCTTGTTGTTTTGTTTATCTTGTCCTTCTCTATGCCAGGTTATTTATGGTCTATGTTTACACAACTATTTATAAGGACAAGGGGGTTGCTCCGATGGTAAGCAACCCCACTTCCAACCGAGAGGTTGTGAGTTCGAGTCTCCCCAAGAGCAAGCTGGGAACTTCTTGGAGGGAAGGATGCTGAGGGTCTATTTGGAAATAGCCTCTCTACCCTAGGGTAGGGGTAAGGTCTGCGTACACACTACCCTCCCCAGAACCCACTAAGTGGGATATACTGGGTTGTTGTTGTTGTTGTTGTTGTTGTTGCTTACACAACTATTTATGTGATTTATGCTGGAGTCACTAATACTTTGTTGTTTTTGTTTTTTCCTTTTCTTTTTCTTGCGCCGAGGTCGATTGGAAACAGCCTTTCTGCCTTATCGGGTAGGGGTAAGGCCTGCGTACATATTACCCTCCCAGACCAACCCCACCCTGTGGGACTATACTGGGTAGTTGTTGTTGTTGTTTCCATGTGCTGGGATTGTTACACTTTGAGCTAAAGCAAGTTTTCTAGTTGGTTGCTGTCACTTAATTAAAATATGAGTAAATGGTATTAATATTTGAAGGTGTTGTCTATGGCTCCTTCACCTCAACTATTTTTCCATTCTTCTTTTAATCCTTTGTTGTGTTGGAATGGTGGTTAAAACCTTTTGTTCCATTTCAGTTATTTTACTCCTTTGGAGGTTTGCTATCTAATTTTGGCTTCTTTTTTGCTGATTTTCAATGGCTATATGCTTTGCAGGCATGCTACAGCTTCTGTTCCAAAATCCAAGTCAAAGAAGAAGGCAAAGAAAACGAAGTTCAAATCTTTGAAGAAAGGAGGTCTAGCTTCTGAACCTCAAGCTTTAAAGGACGGGTCTTCGATAGAGTTGATGACCATAGATGATGATGTTCTATCTAGTGAGCCAGTTACAACGCCTGATTCTGCTCAAGAGAGAAAGCGTAAACTAGCAACGGGTGATGAGGATGTGAAAAGAGCAAAGAAGTCTAAAAAATTGAAGAAGTCCTCTGAGGTATCTTCTCTGGTAATGCATTCATCTTATCATGGCAAGCGGCCTGTTGAATCCAAAGAATTGAAGCGGTATGATGGTGGCACTGTGGATATCGAACTCAGACCAATAAGCAGAAGCAGGATGGGAGGGAAAATCTCAATCAGTTCAATGCCTGTAAAGCGAGTTCTTACTATTAGATCAGAAAAGCCGATTAGGAAAGGTAAAATATGGTACAAAGATTATTTTCCATCCGCTGATTCATGGTTGCCACAAGAGGATGCTGTACTTTGTGCTTCTGTTCATGAGTATGGTCCTCACTGGAGCTTGGTGAGTGATATCTTGTATGGAATGACTACTGGTGGAGTTTATAGAGGAAGATATCGTCACCCTGTTCTTTGTTGTGAAAGGTATAGGGAACTTATACAGAGATATGTGTTATCTGCGACAGACAGTGTAAACGATAGATCCAACAATGCTGGCGCTATAAAAGGTCTTCTCAAAGTGACTGAGGTAAGCTGGATTTCTATTTCATCTCCCATGCTTTTGGAGGAAACTATTAAATTAAAAAAAAACAAAAAAGAAAGAAAGAATCATCATTAGTCAAAGAGTAGAACAAAAGGTTTAAGGAACTGAAGAAGAAAATTCTTCAGTGCTTCCCTTTATTTTTGTATTAAGGGTAGTGACCTTGGTGAGAATGAAACAAAAGGAGATTAAATGGATTTTACGGTTGAGAAACTATGTTGGATCGTAATTTTAGGTCCCGCTCAAAGTTGTGCAAGTTATCTTTAAGTTAAAGACAGCTGTTTCTTATTGCTCATTTGGGGAATTGATGTATGTGTATGGAGATGCATTATTGAAAAATGGTCAATGTTGCAGGTAGAGTTGTAAAGAACATGACAGATTGTCTTACCTTGTGATAGAGAACTGCATTATAAGACTGTTTCTTCCACTCCACCCCAATTAGTCTTTGCTTGTTCCCATTTGGAAGATGATTAGATGCTCTTCTTTATCATAGATGGCCTTTTCCTACTTAATTTTTCCAAGCTGGCCTTGACACCACTGCCATTAAAAAGAAAGAGGCTACGCTTTGGTGGAAAGAACTGCTCTTGACGGGCTTTTAAGTCAGTTTGGTAGTTGGCTCTCCATTTAGTCATTTTCTTTTTTCCTCTGCGTGGTTGCTTTTGTTGTGCATGTTCCTTCTTTTCTCTGAGTTTTTTTAGTCGTTTGTAATATATATGAGATAGTAAGTCATTTGCCATCGTGTCTCCTCTGTACACATTGGCTATAGACCAGATATATTTGTGGAAGTCTTGTATGCTTAGTGTGATGATTTTAGTCTTTATTCCAAATGTCTTTTGACGTCTGCAGATGTGCTCTTAGTTGTAAATATTTACTTACATCAAATTGCAAATTGTGGTGTTTGGGGGATGGAGTGGTTTTTGGAATAGAGGGAAGAGGGGAAAGTTTGAGTCATGCCTTTAGTTGGTTGTTGAAATTTGTAAATCAAGGTTTTTATAGCTGGCGAAGTCAATCAGCTGCTTTAAAAGAATTTCCTGTATTTTCCTGAAGTTGTAAAAATTAAGCTCCCCAATTCCCCCCACACCCCCCCCCTCCCCCACACCATAAAGGGGGTTTTGGCTAACTTTTCTGTTCCTCTTTTCAGGAAAATGTCCGACTGGTGTTAGATATTGCATCAGAGGTTCCAGATCATGAGCCCCTTGTCCAAAAGCATTTCTTTGCCCTTCTTTCCTGTGTGTGGAAAATGTCATGCCGGAAAAGCCAGACAAATGCATTCTCATCTTCCCAGAATGGCTTCTATCATTCTGGAAGTTTGTTTACACCAACTTTGAACCTTGTTTCTACGAATTACTCAACGGGACCACTGGAAAAGAGTTTTTCTAATTTAAGTATATGTGCCAAGTTAGTAGCAGCTGCTCTCTCTGACCAGCAGAGTACACAAACTCATGAGAGAGTCTCCATTTGTGACCAGAGAGAAGAAGCTTCTTTTCCTGCTGAGCAGTTGGATGTTACACTGGAATTTGGAGCAGAGAAAGATGATAAGACAATTCCCTTGCCATCTCCTATATCTGTTAAAATACGTGGTCCTGATACCCCATTGCCTCCAAGAATTATGATAGCTGAGCATCATCATTTCAAGTCTTCCCTGAATGTGGCTGAAAACCGGTTCTGGTATGTGATGTTGCAACTCTACTTCATTTCATGCTTTCATTTAAGTGAACGGAGTCAAATGATAACCTAGTCAAGTGGTTTCAATCTATCCAGTAAATTACACTAATCTCTTTCCTAGGTTAAACTATTCTAAGACATCCATTTTAGTTTCTAAAAGTATAAGCAATCCTTAAGTTTTTGAGGCATTATAATGACATCGTGGTATTAATTTTCTTCTATAGCACGGTGTTAGACTTGATGATCGCATCTAAGTTTACATGATCATAAAATTAAGAATAAAAATATCATATTAATTGGAAATGTAAGAGCTCGAAATGATTCTAGTGTCTCCTTATTCTTCATCATTTAGAACCACTATGTCATTCACATTTTCTTCTAAGAACCAAGTGAGGCAGGAAGCTGTCCTGAAAGCAAATACCCCTCTAGTTGTTACAATTTTGGATATCATCCTTGTTCTTGTACAACGGGACCATCAAAATCCACCTCCATTTTTGGGCATCTTCTTAGTCCTAAAAATGACACTAAACAGTCCAGTAAGCCCCTCCAAGCCTACCCATCCCACACAGTTCCATAATTCTACCGGGATCTCGTCTGGCCCAGTCGCCCTGTCTCTACTCATCTTTCGCGTTACCTCCTCAACCTTAATACGCCTACAAAACGTAAAATCACGCCGGTTCTATGAGTTTTGCAACTCGCCAAGCACAATGTTCCTGTCCCCATCCTCGTTCAAGAGTTTGTGGAAGTATGACTGCCACCTGCGCCTAATGCAAGCCTCTTCTACTAATACCTTGCAATCCTCGTCTTTAATGCACCACACTTGGTCTAGGTCCCAAGCCTTTGTTTCCCGAACCTTGGCTAACCCGAACAATCTCGTCACCGCCTCTGCCCCCAAGTTCTGCGTATACAGGCGTTCAAATGCTGCGGTCTTAGCCGCCGTGACCGCTAACTTCGTCTCTTTCTTAGCCTTGTAACACTCCCTAAATGTCGTCCTCTCGTCCTCGTCGGTGTTCTCCAATAGCTTCATATACGCCGCTTTCTTGGCTTCCACTTTACCTTGGACCTCTCCATTCCACCACCAATCACCTTTGTGGCCCTCGGAGAAACTCTTCGTGACCCCTAACACCGCGCTAATAGCTTCCCTAATGCAGTTCGCTGTCGAGGTCCACATACTACTTGCGTCCCCACAACTCCTCCAAGCCCCCTTATCTAACAACTTCTCCCCTAATTCCTTAGTTTTGTCCTCAGTCAATGCTCCCACATGCTCCCACTTGATCTTAGGTTGACCAAACACCACTCTCTTCTTCTTCCTCTTAATATCCAAGAGCATGTGAGCCCATTTGGATTGGCTTTACAAAAGTGGCTTTTCAGCATAAATAACTTTTAAGTCAAAAAATAATAAGTTGGGGTTGTCCAGCTTATTGCTTTTGGCTTGTTTTTAAGTACTTTTTGACTTTGCAGACATTGGAAAAAGCTAAGAAGAGCTTAAAAGCTGATTTGACCAGCTTAAAAGCCAATCTAAACATCCTCTATGTTGGGCCAAAAGCCACTCACTCGGAATAACCTTTGCAATTAGTGCGTAAGCCTCTATCTCTTCCTGCAGAGTAAGTAATCAATTTGAGTCTTGGCCGCGCTCCGAAAGGTGACCAAATGGTCCTCCCTCTTCTGAAAACACGAATTAGCTAGCACCAAATCAAAGGTTCTAACAAAATCCAGCAACGAAGTACCACCTTCATTCGTAACCGCAAAACCGAACCCGCCATGCACATCATCATAATCCCTAGCCGTCTCCCCAATATGACCATTAAAATCACCTCATATGAAAATCTTGTCGGAGTGCGGAATACCACGCACCACCTCTTCTAAGTCAAAGGCTCTAGCAGAATCCAGCAACGAAGCACCACCTTCAGTCCTTACCCCAAAACCGAACCCGCCATACACATCCATCATAACCCCTAGCCGTCTCCCTATATGATTAAAATCACCTCCTATGAAAATCTTGTCAGAGTACGGAATACCACGCACCCTAGAATTGCCTCCTGACCTCCTCTCCCAAGCCTCTTGACCGTTATCCTCGAATATAATTTTGGAAGCACTATCGAAGGTGGTAGGCATTCAAATTTAATGGGTACAAATGACCAAATTAATCAGTCTTCTCATCTAATTTCATATTTATGCAGGGGTTAGGATTTAAATATTAATTTTCTACTTTTAGGATTTACATTTTAATTTTCTGCTTTCCAGGGCTGCATCAAGTACTGAAGGTTGTTTGGATTGGGCTTCTCTTGCTTTTCCTGTTGGGGATGCCAAGTCACGAACTCCATTGAAATCACAATTTTTGGGGAAGCACAAGCTCTCTGATTCTGTGAAGGTCTCCAAATCAAAGTCCAGAAAGATTCCAACGGAATCTAGAGATGTTGGTCAGACCAAGGATCTAGTTATCCTGCCAATGCCATCTGCATCTAATGATTCCTGTGCAAGAGCTGATGTGGGATTATCGTTCCTCACAGAACGTGGACATGATTTTGAAGACAGGACCCTGTTTGACCGAAATTCAGAATTTAACTTGGGGGGTGAGGATGTATTCCAACATGAATATGTTCCTGACTTCATATCGGGACTTGACGATTGGTCAGTGTTTCCAGAATTCGCGGATATCGGGTAGATACCAAAATGTGAACTATGATATCACCTGGGAGTGGTGGCAATTAGCTATAATCTTGGAGGCAAGAAACCTCTCGGGCACCGAGGCTTGGGATCATGAATGTGCTCTCGGGGGCTCGATAAGGCAGGAACGATCTCCTTTTTTTGGATGCCGATGAAGAGAATTGGTTTGCCGTGGCAGCAGTTTACATGCCTGGACATTGATGCCAGAGGTACTTGGTGGACATGAAAGACGTAGGAAAATGTAAAAATAGCAATTGATGCAAGTAGGATGTAGGCTGCTTAATTTTTTCATTAGTGGAAATTTGTGCTCGCAAAATTTTGGATGATGCAGTCAAATTCATTTGTGCAGGCACACAATTTCCCTCTTAGCTTTCGGAAAAGTTAGCTGTTTAGTGATCTAGTCATTGAAAGGAAAGGTTATTTCTACACTTTCTGTCTCTCCTTTTTTCTCTGAACTCTCATTGGATTCCCGCACCTGCTCCAAGGGGATAGCTTAGTGTTAAGAGGCCACACTTAAATCACAGTTAGATGATCTTTTAGTCGTGCCTGTGCATGTGTGAACTGGTCTCTGTACAGTAATTGAACACAGATGAAATAAATGGAATTGTTAAAATGATCTTATAATAATAGGATCTACGGTAGAAACCTATTTACTACTTTTATTTAGGTTTCTTATTAATAATTATATATACCTATATTTACTTGTTTTACCCAAAATTTTAAAAAAAGAGGAAATGAAATATACCTTAAATAGTAGATGTCAGTTACATAAAATATCTCACATTTAAGATATCCAAAATTAATACTTACTCAAAATCCCTTCATTTCCTCAACAAACTCACCCAATGGTATTATTGTACTTACGAGGAGGTTGTGGCCCAAGATTTGCAAGGAAAGAAGCGACACTTTTCTTGATCTCAAAAGCATCAAATTTTTGAGAGGCAACAATGGAAGAGTTAACATCAGCTTTCAATTCTCATATGGTTAATGGTATTATTATACTTATGAGGAGGTCATGGTCAATGGGAGGTCGTAACTGAACGACGGGTAAGCTAACGGAGTGGGAAAGAGATGAAGAATGGCTGAGGAAGAAAAGGAGTGACAAGGAAAGAGCATGTTTGCATCGCAGCAATACGCCATCGCCCCAATCATTTCGACTTTGATACGACCCAATTTTTATAGGAGCACATGACCATCCATTTTAATTTAGCGCATATAAATTTGGCGTGACTCATTGGCAATCATATACACAAGATGAAGAAGATAAACACCTATATTGTGATTGAACTTGAAGAAGATGAAGATCATAATTGAGTCACAATTTTTTAGAAATGTATCGTGATTGTATTATAATTGTATATATATATATATATATATATATATATATATATATATATATATATATTATATATATATATATATATATATATATATATATATATATATATATATATATATATATATATATATATATATATATATATATATATATATATATATATATATATATATATATATGTAAATTGTATTACAAATGTGTGATTATTGTATATTCATTGCATATTGTTATGAGCAATTGTGCATTCTTGGCGAATTTTACAATTTGTATCACAAGTATGATAATTGTATGTTGGTTTATTAGTATTGTATTATGTATTATATTGGGTATTAATATACCATATACAAGTTAGATACAAACGTGATACAAGTATGATACGTTTATGTTTTAAGCATTTATGAAGTTGATACTATCCAAATATAATTATTATACAGTTATCCTACAATTATCATAAAATTTTAGAATAATTTGTAATAATATAAAGTTAATGGTGAGGAGAGAAAAGATGGAGATTTTGAGCGTAGATTAAGGGATTTTAATTGGGGAAAAAAGGAGAGAGAAGAGGAGAGGAAAAAAAAAAGGAAAGAATATAATATAATTCCTTAATTGAAGGCACTAATAATGGAGTGGTAGTCTTTTAAGAAGCAATATATATAATTTGAAAAAAAAAACCAAGATACTTATTAAAAACTTCAAAACATAGAGAACATAGGTAAATAAGTTTATGATATAGTATAGCTATGTAAAAATCCCAACAATCTTAGAACCTTGAAATGCACAATATCTTGATTAGAGCTGTCATAAGAGTTGTGAAAACAAGCCGGCCCAACCCAAACTTCATGGGCTTTTAAATTTGTGCTACGACGGAATGGGGCGGCCCTCATCCCTAAGAGGGTCGCAGGTTAGGTCGGGCCGCCCTTCAATATTTTTCTTAGAAAAAAAATTTCTTTAAATCCTTAAATATTTTTCCGTAACATAGTCACTTAATCATGCAAACATCTTCAGTTTGCTTAGAGTGTACAAAAAGCTTGATAGTTGATGAGGATTCTCGTACTTAAAATGCAAATTCTCTAAATCTCTAGCTCTTCTTTTTTAAAGTTACATGAATATTTTCTTAATAGTTTATTTTCCTTAAATTCAGGGATTGCTTCAATAAGTTTATATGCTGAGATTTTTTAATTTAAGATTAATATCATTTGCTGATTTCATCACTGTAGTCCATAAAATTTTTTATATTTGCTGGTCGTCATTCTTTTTGTGTATTTAAAATTGATCTTTTTCTATACTGAAGAGTAGTTTAAATATTAATAATATATTTAAAAAAATTCAAACAGATCATTGGCAAGTTAAAGTAATATTTTCTTTTAAAAAAAGATTATTATTGGCCACCTAAAACTTTTGGAGTTCGTTAATAATTAAGCTAATTTTTCATATCGCATTACATGCATGTCAAAAATCTGAATTTTAGCTGACATAGAAGGGTAAATAAGCAATCCGGGGTTCGAAAATGGGGATTATAATTAATATTTTTTTAAATATTAAATATTTAATAGTAATAGTCCACAAGCCGGCCCAAGCCAAGCCTTGATCAAGCCTCAAGGGCCAATTGGCTGACTTGTGCCGGGCTTATAAGCCTCAATTTTAAATGGTTTCAAAAAATCCTACACTACAAGAAATCTAACCTTATTGTGGCGACTCTAGTCGCCACTAAAACCCTGGAAGTCACTGCTAAAAGGTATTAGCGGCGACTTTTAATTGCCACGAATAAAATCGTAACTGAAGGCTATTTGTAGCTACATTTATAGTCGCCACTAAAGGTACATATTTGTGGCGACAAAGTTGCCACAAAAGGTTGTAAAAGATGCTACAAAAAATTATTCCATAAGAACAAAAAATAGAGCGATCGCCACTATATATATATATTCACCTTTAGCGGCGACTATTGCCGCTTCAAAATATATTTATATTCAGTGGCAAGATTATCTTGCCACTATAAATATTCTTTAGTAGCGACTAAAATTGCCACAAAAAATATTTATGTTCAATGGCAAGACTATATCGCACTATAAATGTCATTTAGTAGCGACTACAATCGCAAAAGAAATTGACCTTCTGTGGCAATTTATCTATCGCAACAGTTGCTAATTTTTTGACAAAATTATGTCGTCACTAAAAGTTATTTGCCCAGCAATTATAACGACCAAAATTATATAAATTTCCATACCAGTAGGAACCTAATTCTCTCAAATTTCATATAGAGATATTCATATCAATTGACTATCAATTAAACAATCAATAATGTTTGACAAACACCAAAAGAATTTCTCAAGCAGAATATTACAAATATTATCATTACTAAAAAGTCAATTGCATATGTACTACCCGACGCTTCATTATGCATACTATTGTACGCATATACATATCCCAAAAAAGACAAAATATTAAGTGCCTTGTAACTGCTCCTTGCTCGACACATGCTTGAACCACTGTTTAAGTGTCTTGTCCCTACTAGACAAAAGGAATATATATAACGGACATAATGAGATTTGTTATATCCAACTACTATCAAAATTCTAAGAATTTTTAACGTATGTCCAAGGAAAGCCAGAAATTGCAACCAAAGTTCGTGTAGTAAAAAGCAACTTAACAACTGCAAAAGTTGTCTATGTTGTTGCAACAAAAAAGAGAAATATATTTAAATCTTAAATTTTATTAAAATTTCCCATCAATATCTTTAAAACTATCTTCAATAAACCATTTCAAGATCAAAAGCATTTTCATACAGAGAGTCAAAAGGAAAACTAGTCAGATATAACAACTAAAGAGGAAGTTGACAACTCAATGGGATCACTAGTGACATAAGTGTCGTCAATTAAGTCATCACTTATAATTGTCTCGGAACAATTTGGCGAATAGCTCCTTTTTGCGAGTATCGACTGTGATGCAAATTTTATATTATATCTGGCATTAAGATCTTCTCAACCAAATCACGATCACTCAAGTTAATTATGTTAATTTCACTCACCCACAACATTCCCATTGCTATGTGCAGATTTCTGTATCAATCATTTTGCAGTGTTGAAATGTTTAGAGATCGATATGTCGTTTAAAAATCTCCGGCATATACAAATGGTTGCTGCGAAGCATTGAAGGAAAATAAGAAATACTATTGGAAATTTGGCCAAAACTTCGCCGAAAACCTCAAACAAAACTTTCAAAGCTCGAACACCAAACTCAAATAGAGAACCTCAGCCGATCCATAACTTTTTGGTGAGGATTTGCTGGGTTTAGAAGCTATTTTCGGGCAGATTTAGGAGGCTGAACATTGGTGCTTGCGGGCGGTTTTGAAGCTGCTTTCTGTTTCTGTCATTTCATGAGCTGTAAGTTTAAGATGTTTCCCTCATAAGGAAATGAGGACTGCAGCACATGCCAACAATGAGCTCCTAATCATTCCAAGGGCACAATTCCCATGGAAAGCGTGTAAGCAATCCACGACATATGCTCCTAATTATCCCCAGGGAAGAGTTCCCACGGAATGCAACTGTTAGCCACGGCTAAGTTGGGTTAGCTTGTTGGGTTATTTTCATGTGTCCGGAGGAATTCAATCATCCTACAGTCCCTTCTCTCACCAGTGTTTGTGTGTGTGTGTATGCGCGTATGCGCGCTTAATTACTGATCCAAATTACTCCTCAGCCTTAAAGAAGCAATCTATCAATAAAGGAATGCACTACGAAAGTTAACTAACTTGTACTGAGGAAGGACTTCCTGTACAGAATTTGATCTCTATTTTTCTCCTATTAAGGGTAGGTCAGCATTAATTCCCTATCCACTCTTTCCCTTATATATCAAAAACAACAATCAGGAAAAATGATGGTTGATACATGAATGAAAAGCGCGGTAGCATCCAGATTGCCAAGCAATGAGGGGAAATTCTTTTCTCGAGGAAAAAAGAAAGAGTTTGTTTTCCTCGATGGGATAGAATCCTCCAAATATTAGTAATGTGACACCCAGACTTAAGGCATGGACCATCATCTAGCAATTGAATTTGAAGCTTGACTAGTCTTAAGAGCTTGATTTCTCCAAGTAACTTTGTCAAGGAATCAACAGTTAAAAGTAACAATCAAGAATTGTACCGTTAAAGAACTAAAAAATATTTGCTTATTTAATAATGAATCTACTCGCAAAAGCACCACCTCAACTTAAGCCTGTTTTTTGTCCCGGGCCTAAATGGGCCTGGCGGGCCGGTCCGGGCGGTCCTGGGCCTGTTGGGTTTTTTTCCTGGCGGTCCCGGTGGATAGGACCGGCCCGTGACGGGCCTAAGCCCATGTGGTCCTGGGACTGGCGAGCCGGGCCTGGCGGGCTTCGTGGGCTTTTAATTAAAAAACAAATATTTAATAATAATTAATTATCTATATATGTTAAGTATATATATATAATATATGTATATATATGTTAATTCTATATATTATGTGTTAATAATATTAACAATATATATATATTAACTTATTAAGTGTATAGATATACATATATGTTAAGTATATATGTTAAGTTTATATATATTAGGTTTTCATAGGGACTTTAGGAATAGTCCATTTATTCAATAAATCAAGATTAAGAGGTATATCTACCTCTTCTAATCTAGTACTTTTAGTACTAGTTTCTCCTGGATCCATGATCAAATATTTCATGTCTATGCTAGAAATTTCTTCACATCTAGTACTTTATTTACTATGAAAGTGCCTAGGTATATATATGTTAAGTTTATATATGTTAAGTATATATATATTAAGTTTATATAAGTTAAGTATATATATAAGTTAAGTATATATATATATATATATATATATATTAAGTATATTATATGTTAAGTATATATATGTTAAGTATATATAAGTTAAATATATATATATATATGTTAAGTATATATGTTATGTATATATATAATATATGTTATGTATATATATTATGTGTATATGTATTAAATAGGTATATATTATGTATTAATAGATAAATCAAACAATTGTGTAATAATTTTTATTACCAAAAATGACATATCTTTATTAGTCTTCTCCCCCCCAATGGAATGAGCACAACAAGGTACTAATACCACCATTAAAAGGAAAAAAACTAAATAAGATGTGCCAAAGTATAATTTACAATACAATCTACATATCTCTAACAAATCTCATAAATCCTTCAAGATTTGGAGGAGGTTCCGTTGGCGGTGGTGGAAAAGAAGCTTGTTCATCACCACTTCCCGGCGAAGCAGCATCCTCTGCAAGTTCTGCAATCATTTCTTCGTAAGCTTCATCCACATCCAGTTGTGATTCTGCAAGTCCAAAGTTTCTTCATTCCGAGCGGATCCAATCTCTAAATAGCACTGACTTCTCCAAGCTCTCCCTCATAGATGCTCTACGATCTCCTATTTGAAGTCTTGCTTGACTGAAGGCGCTCTCTGATGCAACTGTTGAAGCTTGAATTGATAATATATCGCGAGCCATCCTTGCAAGAACAAGAAAATATTTTTCCGTAACTTCCACCATTCCAAAAGCTGTAAACTCCCTTCTGGATTCTCCTTCTCTAGTCCCTGCGATAAATAAACTTGAAGCTCATTTAGATGGGAAGATTCATCAAAATTATCTCCTTGAGAACCCCTAAACTCCATCCAAGATTTAAGTGCCTTCAAGCCCGCATCTCTTTTAGACGACTGTGAAGTAGACGAAGTAGGGGTTGGAACATTTGGCCTAGAATTTTGTAAGGCTTGTTGGTATGCATTATAAATTGTTTGAGTATTAATTTTAATTGATGCTTTTGCATCTGCAAGAGTAGCACGTTCTTCTACTGTAAGATCTAAAGCGTTATAAATATTTGTATACCAAAAATGAGGACCTCCTAATTTCATTGTAGGGTTTAAAATTGCAGCTACACCATAAAGGGGGATAAGAAAAAAATATTTTTTAAACTTTTCTTTCATTGCATTTATAGCAAGTTCATAAATATGCACACCCTCCTTAAAATCCATAAATAATGCACATAAGGCTGCAATATAAACTAAACAATTTGAAATAGTTGGATAATATTGTCCGAAAAATACATTTGTAGCAGCGTGAAAATGTTCTAAAACATCTATAAGAATTTTAACATTAGTCCAATCTTGGGTTGTAAGCATTTCATCATCATCCACACCCTCAACCCGAGCATTGAACGTTGCATTAATTGAGTTCCTATATTCGTAAGCAACTACTAAACTTCCGTACATATAATTCCATCTAGTGGGGCAAGGTTTAGGAACCTTTCTTTCTCTAAGGCCATATTCATCATATTTTTTATAATACTCCCTAAGTCTACTTCTACGGTTAGAATAAAAAAGCCAATTAAGAGCCATTCTAACCTTTTCAATTTCTAAATTTAAAATTCGCATACCATCACCGACAATTAAATGATAAATATGACAAATACATCTAACATGAAATATATTACTAAATGCAGGATTTAATGTTGTTGTAAGAATGCCTACTGCACTAGTGTTGCTAGAAGCATTATCCATAGAAATTGATATTATTTTATCATTAATGCAAAAATATCTACAAATATCACCAACAGTGTTAGCGATAAACTTACCTGTGTGACGGGAGTTAATTATTCTATACGCAAGAATGCGTTTTTGCATTATCCACTCCTCGTCTATCCAGTGACTAGTAATAGTTAGGTAATCACAATTATTATTACTTCTACCAATATCAGTGGTAATAGAAATTCTATTAGTTATATGACTAAATAAATACCGCAAATATTGTTCGTATTCATGTTTAAATTTATATATATCGACCTTAACTGTTGTACGAGGCCAACCTTTATAAGTAGGATTAAAAACTTTTCTCATATATTGCACAAAATTAGGATTAGAAGGAAAAGTATACGGTAAACACATAACGGTAACCATCTTTGCTAATTCTTCCCTATCTTTATTTGGATCATAATATAATATACATGCGGTGACAGTGTTAATTCCAGGTTGAACTAGATTAGAACCTGTACTAGGGTTACCCGCATTTTCTACACTTGTGCCCTCTAGCTGTGCTTTTAATCTGTTATATTTAACTTTTTCAGTAGGGTGTGTTTTTATGTGCCTAGTCAAACTACCCGTGCCACTACGGTCTCCAGTATATTTATGCACCAACAATTTTTTACAATTATTACATTGAGCCTTATTTTGATCTCTTAGTTGAGTAAAAAATTTCCAAACTAATGACGTTTCTTGGCGTTTAGAAGGTTGTCTATTAAAAGTAGGTGTTTGTACAAGTGGGTGTTGTGGTTCTGTTGGGTTATTAGCCGGACTACTAAGTGTGTCATCTAAATCCGGTTGGGTTTCATCTACATCCTGTTGAGTTTCATCAAAATCCTGTTGGGTTTCATCAAAATCCAATTGCCTATGAACTTGTAAATTAGGATAAAGAGCAGTCATAATTTCATTATCTAGTTGATCTTCTCGTGAAATATTATGGCAAAATTCAGTATCGCTAAATTGAAAACATGGATTATCACTATCAAGAATAATTGGACCATTAGGACGGGTGTGACGACCCAAAGGGTCATCACCTGTTTTCCTCACTTGTTCCGTACTCCCGAGGCCTTGAAAACCTCATTCTATATTGCCTCGATTTACATGCACGATCCGAGCTTGTAGCCGAAAAGATTTTGTGATAGAAAATATGAATTCTATGAGAAAATTTGGATAAGAATGATATTAATATTGATATGGTTGACTTCGGTCAACATTTTTGGTAAACGGACCCGAACCCGAGAACGGACGGTCCCGGAAGGTCCGTAGGAAAATATGGGACTTGGACATGTGTCCGGAGTCGAATTTTGAGGCCTAGAGCCCAAGTTATGAATTTTTCTGTGAAATTGTTTTTGATGTAATTATTAAAGGAAAATGAATTAATTGACCTTGGTATCGGGCTCGTATTTTGGTTCCGACACCCGGTACAAGTCTTAAATATTATATATGTGCTTTCTGCAAAGTTTGGTGACATTTGGAGGTCGTTTGATATGTTTTGGACCTTGAGTTCCAAGTTTGAAAGTTTTGAAAAACCAAAAGTATGAAAATTATGAACTTGAGGCTTGATTTGATGAAAACGATGTGATATTGGCGATGTGATCGCACGAACAAGTTTGTAATGTGTTTTTGATGTTGTGTACATGTTTGGTTTGGAGCCCGGGGGGCTCGGGTAAAGATTTGATAGGCCGTTGGATCAATTTCTGAATTTTTGCACTGCTGGTTTTTCACCCAGCTGTTGGCTTCGCATTTGCGAAGAATTCCTCGCAAATGCGAAGGTGACTGGTCAATGCTGGGTTCGCAAATGCGAACCCTTGATCGCAAATGCGAAGGGGTGTCCAGGATTGCTTGGTTCGCAATTGCGAACATAACCTCGCAATTGCGAGGCCCCCAATTAACCGCCTGGCTTCGCAAATTGCGAAGCCCCTGTCGCAAATGCGAACATCCCTTGAAATCCAGCCTTGTTCGCAAATGCGAACATTATGTCGCAAATGCGAACCTCCCAGCATTTGCCTTGGCTTCGCAAATGCGAACAAAAGTTCGTAAATGCGAACTTCCCATCCTTAGCTTATTTTTCAAACTCCAGAATTTGGTCGGTGCGAACCCCTGTTTGCAAATGCGAACACAGAGACCTGTAAATCACGATTTCCAACTTCATTTTTCATATTTCACAACCCAAAAACATCCATTTGCGATTTTTCACGAACTCCCTCTTCTTCAAAGCAATTGTAAGTCACTTTTTACTTAATTCTTTCAATTCCTAACAACATTAAACATGTTTTTCAATAGAAATCAAAGGTTTTCATGGTAGAAATTCTTTTTTTTGGTAGAATATATGGTTTTTCATGAATTGGGTAATTGGACCTCGAATTGAGGTCCGATTTTGAAACAAATCATATACATGAACTCGTGGGGGAATGGGTAACCGGATTTTGGTCCGAACCTCGAGTTCCGACAATGTGGGTGTCACGACCCAAACCCTGGTCGTGATGGCGCCCAACACAATGCTAGGCAAGCCCGACCATATTATCCCTTAACCCAGGCCAGTTATTAATCAAATTAAACTTAAACAGTAAATGATCATATCAGGTGATAACCGAAACGTAAAACATACAAAATACGGTCCCAAACATATCGTGGTGTCACGAGACCGAGCCTCTACAGAATAGCATCCTAATACAATCAAGTCTAGGCAAGTAGGAAATCAACAAGATGATAGAGAAGGAGAAAACAAGCTCTGCGGACGCTGGCAACTACCTCGTAATCTCCGCAAAAGTAGACAAGGATCAGCAGCTACAATATCTCAACTGCTCTCGGGCACCTGTGGATCTGCACAGAAAGTGCAGGGGAGTGGGGTGAGTATATTTCAACTCGGTGAGTAACAATAATAAATAATAACTGAAGGTAAGAAATCCTGTGCTATCACTTAGCAGTTCTAAGGCAACCCTCACAGGTACGTCATCACTATAGTAAGTACTCTGATCTCCAGTCCACATATATCTCTACAAGATCCCACACTAATCAAACCCTCACTCGTACCCCTACGGTGTACGGCCATCTCAACATATAAAGACGAATACCTACGTCTATAATGCATAAGTTTTTAAGTAGATAATAGGATATGATTAAGTATAACGCTGCGGCGTGCAGCCCGCTCCAATACATATACCGCTGCGGCGCGCAGCCCGCTCCATTTAACGTCGACGGCGCTCACTGGGGGTGTATACAGACTTCGGAGGGGCTCCCTAGGCCCAAGCACTATAATACTGCGGCGTGCAGCACGATCCACACAAATATTACTGCGGCGTGCAGTCCGATCCAATATATATATATATGTATATATCTCTATACTGCTGCGGCGTGCAGCCCGATCCCATAATATACACCAGTGCTCACTGAGAATGTGTGCAGACTCAGACTCCGAAGGGGCTCCTACAGCCCAAGCGCAATAATACTGCGGCGTGCAGTCCGTCCCACATGTATGTTACATGTATATTACATGTATATTACTGCGGCGTGCAGTCCGATCCAATATATATACTGCTGCGGCGTGCAGCCCGATCCAATATAGGTATATGTATATAATACCTCATAATGGGTCCTCGACCCTATCCCAGTCAATATGTGCTTGGCCTCTCAGGCCCAATATAATATATCACAGTGGGTCATAGACCCTGTCTCAGTCAATATAGACTTGGCCTTTCAGGCCCACTCAGCTAGAACAGGGAATTCCACCCTAGATAATCTCTCTCAATGTACATATCTAGTAGGGGCTCATATTATGCTATACAGCTAGAGCTACGGCTGAGTGTATGTTTCCAACATGATATAAGGGTCACCTAGCTTTATAGGTTCCCTAATGCTCTGCAGATCGGCACAAGGCCCCAAACATGGCTATTAGCCCAATTGTACAGTTATAATCTCAGTAACAGTCATACAACACAGTATTCTATAAGCCGGGAAGGACTAAGTCCGAACCCCCAATCACAATGTCACCACGCCCGTCATAGAATGCGTGTCTCATCTCAATATAGCACTGTGAAGTGCTAGTACGGGGTTTCAAACCCTCAGTACATTGTTTACTACTACCACTCACCTCGAACCGGTAGAAGCTTCAATCCGCCTTGCGCTTGCCCCGCAAATCAATCTCCTCGGGTGCCAAATCTGCTCAAAATCATAGAGAATGCATCAATATACGCTAATTTCACGAAATTCATTCGAAATAACCCAATTTATATCAAAACCCACAAGTTGTCAAAACCCGACTTTCGGTACGCTTATCGAAAAATCACGAAAGTCACATATTCGGAACCCTCATCTCAACACGAGTCTAAGCATATCAATTTTACCAAATTCGGACTCCATTTGTCCATTCAAAACCTTGATTTTCTAAAGTTCAAGCCTAGGGTTAAATCTTCCATGAATCACCCCAAATTCCTCCATTTTCATGATATAATTGCATAATATTATCAATACTAATCATAGTTTAAATCCATAGTTGATTACCTGATGATTTCCCTTGAATTTCTCTTCAAAATCGCCCAAATCGCCTCTAAAGCCGAGACCCAAATGTGTGAAATGTTCTGAAATTTTTCTAACTTCCGATACACTTAACTTACAGCGATTTTCGCTTCTGCGGAAGAATTTCCGCTCCTACGAGTCCGTATCCGCGACCAAAGGGTCGCTTCAGCGGTTCCAGGCCTAGCCGACCAATTCCGCTTCTGCGATATACGGACCGCCTCTGCGCGTCCGCTTCTGCGGAGATTCGATCGCTCCTGCGGGTTTTCCCGCTTTTGCGACTAGGCGTCCGCCTCTGCGGACTCGCCTAAGCGGCTACCCTTCCGCTTCTGCGATCCTTCACCCCATGGCCCTTGGCCGCTTCTGCGGCTCACCTTCCGCTCCAGCGGTGCCGCACCTGCGGGCCCAGCTCCACTTCCGCGATCACAAGAGCTTCTGCGCTTCAATATCCACTTCTGCGGACTCGCTCCTGCGCCCATAACTCCGCAGGAGCGGAAACAACAGAAACAGAATCCCAACCTGCAATTTTCCATGATTTTCTTCCGTTTAACCATCCGAAAACACCCCGAGGCCCCCGGGACCTCATCCAAACACACCAACACATCTTAACACCTTATTTGAACTTGCTCCAATCCTCAAAACACGTCTAATAACACCAAAACCCATAATTCACATCAAATTCAAGCCTAAATTCCTTAAAACATTCCGAATTACACATTCAATCAAAAACCCGATCAAACGACGTCCGAATGACCTGAAATTTTGCAAGCACATCCAAAATCACCTAACGGAGCTACTGCAACTGTCAGAATTCCATTTCGACCCCCGGATCAAAATCTCACCTATCGTTCGGATTTCGCCAAAATTCAACCTTAGTCAATTCAAGCCTATTTCTACACCGGGCCTCCAAATTCAATTCCGATCGCTCCCCTAAGTCACAAATTACCTTCCGGAACTAACCAAATCATCAGAATCCGATTCCGAGCCCTCTAACCAAATAGTCAACTCCGAGTTGATTTTCCTTATTCAAGTCTCCTTCAAAAAGGCTATATGCCTCATTTTCAATCCAATTCACTCCTAATTCACCCGATAGACTTTAACACTAATATAACAGCATAAAACATACAATTTTCAATATAACGGGGTGGAAATTCCCGTGACGACGGGCCGGGTCGTCACATTCTCCCCTTCTTAAGCAAACGCTCGTCCTCGAGCGGGTCAAGAAACATACCTGAAGTCTCAAACAAGTGAGGATATCTGCTCCGCATCTCCCGCTCGATCTCCCAAGTGGCCTCCTCCACGGGTCGACCTCTCCACCGAACCTTAACTGATGCAATCTCCTTAGACCTCAATTTTCTCACCTGACGTCCCAAAATGGCAATAGGCTCCACATCATAGGATAGATCACCATCAAGCTGAATGGTACTGAAGTCTAATACATGAGACGGATCTCCAATGTACTTCCGGAGCATAGACACATGGAATACCGGATGAACGCTGGATAAGCTGGGCGGCAAGGCCAACTCATATGCCACCTCTCCAACTCTCCTAAGTATCTCAAAAGGACCAATCTACCTGGGACTCAACTTCCCTTTCTTCCCGAACCTCATGACACCCTTCATGGGTGAAACCTTCAGCAATACTCTATCACCAACCATGAAAGACAACTCTCGAACCCTACGGTCTGCATAACTCTTCTGGCGAGACTGTGCTGTGCGAAGCCTCTCCTGGATCAACTTTGCTCTATCCAGAGCATCCTGAACTAACTCAGTCCCTATCAATCGATCCTCACCAGGCTCAAACCATCCGACGGGAGATCTACATCGTCTGTCATACAATGCCTCGTACGGGGCCATCTGAATACTCGACTGGTAGCTGTTGTTGTAGGCAAACTCAGCAAGTGGCAAGAATTCATCCCACGAACCACCAAAGTCAATCATACATGCTCGCAACATATCCTCTAGGATCTGAATAGTACGCTCAGACTGCCTGTCTGTCTGGGGGTGAAATGCGGTGCTCAACTCAACCCGCGTACCCATCTCTCGCTGAAACGCTCTCGAAAACTGAGAAGTGAACTGAGTGCCTCTGTCAGATATAATAGACACTGGGACCCCATGCAACCTGACAATCTCCCGAATAAAGATCGATGCCAACCGCTCCGATGAGTAAGTAGTACTAACCGGGATGAAATGTGCGGACTTAGTCAGCCGATCAACAATCACCCATACAGAATCAAACTTCCTCGCTGTCCGAGGGAGCCCAGTAACAAAATCCACGGTGATCCTCTCCCATTTCCACTCGGGAATAACCATACGCTGAAGAACACCGCCCGGTCTTTGATGCTCATATTTGACCTGCTGGCAATTGAGGCACTTAGCTACATGCCTAACAATATCCATCTTCATTCTCCTCCACCAGTAGTGTTGTCTCAAGTCTTGGTACATCTTTGCGGCACCTGGGTGAATAGAGTACCGCGAACCGTGTGCCTCCTCAAGTATCAACTCCCGCAAACCATCTACATTGGGCACGCATATACGGCCCTGCATCCTCAGAACACCATCACTGTCGATAGTCACATCTCTAGCATCATCATGCTGAACCCTGTCCCTAAGGACAACCAAATGTTTATCATTATACTGGCGCTCACGAATACGATCATATAGAGATGACCGAGATACAACACAAGCCAATACCCTGCCGGGCTCCGAAATATCTAACCTCACTAGCCGATTGGCTAGCACCTCAACATCATAAGCAAATGGCCTCTCCTCGGCTGGAATATATGCCAAGCTCCCCATACTGACCGCCTTCCGGCTCAAAGCATCAGCCACCACATTGGCCTTCCCCGGATGATACAATATAGTAATGTCATAATCCTTCAGCAACTCAAGCCTTCTCCGCTGTCTCAAATTAAGATCTTTCTGTTTGAATAAGTGCTGAAGGCTACGATGATCCGTGAACACCTCACAGGAGACACCATACAGGTAATGCCTCCAAATCTTCAAAGCATGAACTATGGCTGCTAGCTCCAAATCATGAACAGGGTAGTTCTTCTCGTGGGGCTTCAACTGACGAGAAGCATAAGCAATGACCCTACCCTCCTGCATTAACACACAACCAATGCCAACCCCTGAGGCATCACAATATACAGTATAAGAATTTGACGTTGTCGGTAGAATCAAGACTGGTGCTGTGGTCAGTGCTGTCTTGAGCTTCCGAAAGCTCTCCTCGCACTCCTCGGACCATAAGAAAGGAACACCCTTCCGAGTCAATCTAGTCAAGGGTGAAGCAATAGAAGAGAACCCCTGAACGAATCGGCGATAATACCCTGCCAATCCCAGAAAGCTACGGATCTCAGTAACTGAGGTCGGTCTGGGCCAACTCTGCACTGCCTCGACCTTCCTCGGATCTACCCGAATACCATCACAGGACACCACGTGCCCTAAGAATGCCACGGACTCAAGCCAGAACTCACATTTGGAGAACTTGGCATACAGCTTCTCCTCTCTCAACCTCTGCAACACAATACTTAAGTGCCGAGCATGCTCCTCCTGGCTACGAGAGTAGACTAGAATGTCGTCAATGAATACGATCACAAATGAATCAAGATAGGGCCTGAACACACTGTTCATCAGATACATAAATGCTACTGGGGCGTTGGTCAGTCCAAAAGACATCACAAGGAACTCATAGTGACCATATCTGGTCCGGAATGCAGTCTTCATAATGTCGGACTCTCTAATCTTCAGCTGATGGTAGCCCGAACGAAGATCAATCTTTGAGAACACCCTAGCTCCCTAGAGCTGATCAAATAATCATCAATACGAGGCAGAGGATACTTATTCTTTATTGTTACTTTGTTCAACTGCCTGTAGTCAATACACATCTTCATGGATCCATCCTTCTTCTTAACAAACAGACCGGTGCACCCCACGGCGACACACTCGGCCGAATGAACCCCTTATCTAGGAGTTCCTGGAGCTGCTCCTTTAATTCCTTCAGCTCAGCTGGTGCCATCCGATACGGAGGAATAGAAATAGGCTGAGTGCCTGGCACCAAATCGATACCAAAATCAATATCCCTGTCCGGCGGCATGCCCGGCAGGTCTGAGGGAAACACATCAGGAAAGTCTCGCACAATGGGAACAGAATCAATACTGGGAGTCCGGGCCTCGACCTCCCGCACAAATGCTAAATAAGAGAGACATCCCTTCCCAACCATTCGTTGGGCCTTGAGGAAAGATATTACCCTGCTAGGTACATACTCAGTCGTGCCTCGCCACTCGATCCTCCGAATGCCCGGCATAGCCAAAGTGACTGTCTTAGCATGACAGTCCAGAATAGCATGACATGGAGATAACCAGTCCATGCCCAATATAACATCAAAATCAATCATGCTGAGAAGCAACAGGTCTACTCGGGTCTCCAGACCTCCAATAGTGACCAAATAGGACCGATATACGTGGTCCACAACAATAGTATTCCCTACCGGGGTAGATACGTGCACTGGCAGCTCAAGACTCCCTCAGGTCGTGCCCAAATGAGGAGCAAAATATGTAAACACATAAGAATAAGTAGAACCGGGATCAAACAATACTGAGGCATCTCTGTGGCAGAATGAAATAATACCTGTAATGACAGCATCGGAAGCAACGGCCTCAGATCGGCCCTGAAAAGCATAGCATCTAGCCTGTCCGCCTGATCGGCCTCCCCCTCGAGAGCGACCCCTAGCCGTCTGACCCTCACCCCTAGCCTGGCGGGGCGGGTGCTGAAGTAGAAGGACCAGATGACGAGGGCTGCCCCCTCTGCTGATAAGATCCGGAAACAAGACGGGGACACTCCCTACGGTGGTGCCCAAACTCTCCGCACTCGTAGCAACTCCCCGGTGCCGGGTACTGAGACTGATAAGGACCTCTGGCGCTGGAGTGGCCAGCCGATGAACTAGGCCGAGATGAACCCCGAGCGGATGGGGCCTGTGAAGAACTCTGAGCTGGCATGGCACCGAGAGATGGCTGGCTCGGTGCGAACCCCGATAACCCCGTCTAGGAGACCATCCGCGACGATCCGAGCGACCCGACCGCGAAGACCCGAAAGAGCGACCTCGGCTCTGCCGCCCTGGCCTCCGGTCCGAGTGCCACTAGAACTACCCGTTCCTCGAGGCCTCTTGGCCTCCCTCTCATCCCGCTCTCTCCGACGATCTGTCTCTATGTCGCGAGCAATATCCAGAGCATCCTCAAATGTACGACTCAAAACCCTCTCCCGAGTCATCGGAATACGAATGGGATAAATGAGGCCGTCCACGAAGCGCCCCAATCCTCTCTCTGTCGGAATGAACCAACCACGGTGCATATCCGGACAACTCTGTAAACCTGATCTCATACTCTGACACCGACATGTCCCCCTGACGGAGACCCTCAAACTGCCTACGCATCTCCTCTCTCCGAGATCGAGGCACCCATTTCTCCAAAAACATAGTGGAGAACTCCGGCCATGATAGTGGTGCTGCTCCGGCTGGCCTGCGGCGCTCATAAGCCTCCCACCAAGCGAAGGCCGGTCCCTGAAACTGAAAGGTAGTGAAAGATACCCCACTGGACTCCAATATCCCTGCCGTACGAAGCATCCGACGGCACTTATCCAGAAAACCTTGGGCGTCCTCGCCCGGAGCACCAGTGAACACTGGAGGAGATAACCTGGTGAACCTCTCGAGACGACGCTGCTCATCGTCTGTCATAGCTGGGACCCTGTCCCCCTGAATCTGATCTGCTGGCTGAACCGGTACCACAGGCTGAACTGGAGGAGCCTCTAGTGTCTGTAAGCCCTGCACTGCTGGCTCTGGAGTGCGTACCGCGGGGGTCCGATGACCACCCCCGATCCCCGATGCAGCTGCTGCAGTAGTAACTGAAACCGCCTGTGCTAGGCCAGTGCAGACTACTAGTATCTGAGCCAGGGTCTCCTGTAGACCCGGAATAATAATGGGCACAGCTGGTGCCTGATCTGGTGCTGCTGGCACCTCTGCAACTGGGGGCTGTGGGTCAGCTGGCACTGCCTCAACTTCCCTAACTCCGCCACGACCACGACCGCATCCACGGCCTCTAGCAGGTGGTAGTGGTGGTCATCCTCCACGTCCGGATGATCGAGTTCTCGCCATCTGCGAGAGAATAGAATGTCACAGTTCAGTTCAAGTCAAAAGTAATCGCACGACAAGAATTCCAAGAATTGAAACTTTTCCTAAAAGGTTTGCAGCCTCCCGAGGATAAGTACAGGCGTCCCCGCACCGATCCACGAGACTCTACCAACCGGCTCAAGACTCGCGAGACCTGTTAACCTGGGCTCTGATACCAACTTGTCACGACCCAAACCCTGGTCGTGATGGCGCCCAACACAATGCTAGGCAAGCCCGACCATATTATCCCTTAAACCAGCCAGTTATTAATCAAATTAAACTTAAACAGTAAATGATCATATCAGGTGATAACCGAAACGTAAAACATACAAAATACGGTCCCAAACATATCGTGGTGTCACGAGACCGAGCCTCTACAGAATAGCATCCTAATACAATCAAGTCTAGGCAAGTAGGAAGTCAACAAGATGATAAAGAAGGAGAAACAAGCTCTGCGGACGCTGGCAGCTACCTCGTAATCTCCGCAAGAGTAGACAAAGATCAGCAGCTACAATATCTCAACTGCTCTCGGGCACCTGTGGATCTGCACAGAAAGTGCAGGGGAGTGGGGTGAGTATATTTCAACTCAGTGAGTAACAATAATAAATAATAACTGAAGGTAAGAAATCCTGTGCTATCACTTAGCAGTTCTAAGGCAACCCTCACAGGTACGTCATCACTATAGTAAGTACTCTGATCTCCAGTCCACATATATCTCTACAAGATCCCACACTAATCAAACCCTCACTCGTACCCCTACGGTGTACGGCCATCTCAACATATAAAGACGAATACCTACGTCTATAATGTATAAGTTTTTAAGTAGATAATAGGATATGATTAAGTATAACGCTGCGGCGTGCAGCCCGCTCCAATACATATACCGCTGCGGCGCGCAGCCCGCTCCATTTAACGTCGACGGCGCTCACTGGGGGTGTATACGGACTTCGGAGGGGCTCCCTAGGCCCAAGCACTATAATACTGCGGCGTGCAGCACGATCCACACAAATATTACTGCGGCGTGCAATCCGATCCAATATATATATGTATATATCTCTATACTGCTGCGGCGTGCAGCCCGATCCCATCATATACACCAGTGCTCACCGAGAATGTGTGCAGACTCAGACTCCGAAGGGGCTCCTACAGCCCAAGCGCAATAATACTGCGGCGTGCAGTCCGTCCCACATGTATGTACATGTATATTACTGCGGCGTGCAGTCCGATCCAATATATATACTGCTGCGGCGTGCAGCCCGATCCAATATAGGTATATATATATAATACCTCATAACGGGTCCTCGACCCTATCCCAGTCAGTATATACTTGGCCTCTCGGGCCCAATATAATATATCACAGTGGGTCCTCGACCTTGTCTCAGTCAATATAGAGACTTGGCCTTTCAGGCCCACTCAGCTAGAACAGGGAATTCCACCCTAGATAATCTCTCTCAATGTACATATCTAGTACGGGCTCATATTATGCTATACGGCTAGAGCTACGGCTGAGTGTATGTTTCCAACATGATATAAGGGTCACCTAGCTTTATAGGTTCCCTAATGCTCTACAGATCGGCACAAGGCCCCAAACATGGCTTTTAGCCCTATTGTACAGTTGTAATATCAGTAACAGTAACAGTCATACAACACAGTATTCTATTAGCCGGGAAGGACTAAGTCCGAACCCCCAATCACAATGTCACCACGCCCGTCGTAGAACGTGTGTCTCATCTCAATATAGCACCGTGAAGTGCTAGTACGGGGTTTCAAACCCTCAGTACATTGTTTACTACTACCACTCACCTCGAACCGGTAGAAGCTTCAATCCGCCTTGCGCTTGCCCCGCAAATCAATCTCCTCGGGTGCCAAATCTGCTCAAAATCATAGAGAATGCATCAATATACGCTAATTTCACGAAATTCATTCGAAATAACCCAATTTATATCAAAACCCACAAGTTGTCAAAACCCGACTTTCGGTACGCTTATCGAAAAATCACGAAAGTCACATATTCGGAACCCTCATCTCAACACGAGTCTAAGCATATCAATTTTACCCCAAATTCCTCCATTTTCATGATATAATTGCATAATATTATCAATACTAATCATAGTTTAAATCCATAGTTGATTACCTGATGATTTCCCTTGAATTTCTCTTCAAAATCGCCCAAATCGCCTCTAAAGCCGAGACCCAAATGTGTGAAATGTTCTGAAATTTTTCTAACTTCTGATACACTTAACTTACAGCGATTTTCGCTTCTGCGGAAGAATTTCCGCTCCTACGCGTCCGTATCCGCGACCAAAGGGTCGCTTCAGCGGTTCCAGGCCTAGCCGGCCAATTCCGCTTCCGCGATATACGGACCGCCTCTGCGCGTCCGCTTCTGCGGAGATTCGATCGCTCCTGCGGGTTTTCCCGCTTCTGCGACTAGGCGTCCGCCTCTGCGGACTCGCCTAAGCGGCTACCCTTCCGCTTCTGCGATCCTTCACCCCATGGCCCTTGGCCGCTTCTGCGGCTCACCTTCCGCTCCAGCGATGCCGCTTCAGCGGAAAATGTTCCGCTTCTGCGATGCCCAGCGCTTCTGCGCTCCTCGTCCGCTTCAGCGGACTCGCTCCTGCGCCCATAATTCCGCAGGAGCGGAAACAACAGAAACAGGATCCCAACCTGCAATTGTTTCCACAATTTTCTTCCGTTTAACCATCCGAAAACACCCCGAGGCCCCCGGGACCTCATCCAAACACACCAACACATCTTAACACCTTATTTGAACTTGCTCCAATCCTCAAAACACGTCTAATAACACCAAAATCCATAATTCACATCAAATTCAAGCCTAAATTCCTTAAAACATTCCGAATTACACATTCAATCAAAAACCTGATCAAACGACGTCCGAATGACCTGAAATTTTGCAGGCACATCCAAAATCACCTAACGGAGCTACTGCAACTGTCGGAATTCCATTCCGACCCCCGGATCAAAATCTCACCTATCGTTCGGATTTCGCCAAAATTCAACCTTAGTCAATTCAAGCCTATTTCTACACCGGGCCTCCAAATTCAATTCCGATCGCTCCCCTAAGTCACAAATCACCTTCCGGAACTAACCAAATCATCAGGAATCCGATTCCGAGCCCTCTAACCAAATAGTCAACTCCGGGTTGATTTTCCTTATTCAAGTCTCCTTCAAAAAGGCTATATGCCTCATTTTCAATCCAATTCACTCCTAATTCACCCGATAGACTTTAACACTAATATAACAGCATAAAACATACAATTTTCAATATAACGGGGTGGAAATTCCCCTGACGACGGGCCGGGTCGTCACATTGGGCCTGGGATCGATATTCACTTTTCCGTGGTAAAAATTGTAATTGGCCTTATGAATTAGTTTGTTGAGTAGTATTGATGATATTAAATCAATTGTGTATAGATACTATTGGATTAGAGCCAAATTTGAAAGGAAAAGGCATTGCCACAAATTGAATTGTTCGTAAACATTCGAGGTAAGTGTTTGTTCTATCCTAGCTTGAGGGAATAGGATTGTGTGTTATGTGCTAAGTGATCGAGTGCGGTGTATGGGCTGTGGTGACGAGCATCCATACACTGGCGTCTAGCATGACCGTGAGTCGTTATTGATACTTGTTGTGAGACATATTTGAAGATAAATTGTTGAACCCTTGCCGGGTTGGAGAGTTGCTATTGTTTTCCCTTGCCAGGACCATTGTTGTAGTGATTATTGTGTCCCTTGCCGGGACGGTTCATGATTTGTTGTTTTCATTCTCTGCCCTTAACTGTTGTTGTTATCTGGGTGAGGATGAGTGATAATGCACGAAGGGTGATGCCGTGCCTTGATTTATTGTTTATGCACGAAGGTTAATGTCGTGCCTTGATTTATTGTTTATGCACGAAGGTTAATGCCGTGCCTTGATTTATTGTTTATGCACAAAGGTTAATGCCGTGCCTTGTTATTGATTATGCACGAAGGTTAATGCCGTGCCATGTTATTGATTATGCACGAAGGATCATGTCGTGCCTTGTTATTGAACCATTTACGAAGGATCATGCCGTACCATGGATGTGAGGATGAGAGTAAAAGCACGAAGGGTGATGCCGTGCACTTTATTTGCTATTTGGTGAGGATGAGAGTAAAAGCATGAAGGGTGATGCCGTGCGCTTTATTTGCCGTTTCATTGAATTGACATTACCTATTTTCATTATACTTGTCTTTCCTTGTTGATTTACTGACTATTGTTAACTGTTGAGTTATTCTGTGATATTCCTTATTGCGTTGTTACTTGGTTATTTCTCGTTATCTTGTGGTATACATATATATAGAACTGCACAGGTTTATGTGGGTGTCTGGTCCTAGGCTTGTCACTACTTTGCCGGGATAGGCCAAGCATTTACCAGCACATGGGGTCGGTTGTGCTGATACTGCACTTCTGTGCATTTTTGCACATGTCCAGGTTTCGATCAGGAGCATCAGCAGTAGATCTTTTGCGTGGGAGTTGAGCACATTGAGACCGAGGTAGCTTGCAGGCGTCCGCAGGCCCCACGTCTCTTTTTTTACTTATGTTATTAGCGGTAGTCTCTTTATTCCGAGACAAACAGATTATGTTATATTTCTTTCAAACATTTATGTGTAGTATTCATGTAGTAGTCCGTGAGTTAGTGACTCCACATCTTGGGTAGAGGATTTCAGTATTATCTTCCTTGAAACTGCTTATTGCTATTTTATAAATTCTTCCGCACTTGTTTAATTAAGATCATGGTTTGGTTGTTTAATCGAATAAGATTTATTGCTAAAAACATGATAGTGTGAATAAAGTGGCTTGCCTAGCTATCACGAGTAGGCGCCATCACGATCCCGATATTGGGGGAAAATCTGGATCGTGACAACTCGGGGAACTGGGGGGGGGGGGGAAGGTTAGTAGTAACTTTCACCCATTTTAGCTTTTCCCTTACCACTAAACATTTTTTCAAAGAAAATGCCATAAAGCACACATAATATATTCTTAAAAATTAAGAGTTGGAACGAGTTTACCGAATTGATGAACAACTTCTTCAAAATTGAAAATTGAAAATCGTTGAAGACTTGAAGACTTGAATACTTCAATTCATCAACTTCACAAAATTTCACAAAATTGGAATAATAATATAAGCAATTGAGAGAGATTGAGAGAGATTGAGATAGATTGATGAATTGGTGAGTTAAAATGAAAGAATGGGGGGGGGGGTATTTATAGTTGAGAATTGGGAAAAAGTGTAATTATATAAAGTTTGGGGACCATTTGGCTAAATTTTAAAGCCAAAAAATGTCTAATTTGACCACCAACGGCTATTTTTGAAATCTGCCTGTTGGGCCATTAATTAATTTTTTTTTTTGAAATTATTCCGTTAGGCCCGCTAAGACCCGCCAGGACCGGCCCAGGACCGCTAGCCGGTCCCGGTCTTTGTGGTCCCGGTCTCGCGGGCTTAATGTGAAGGACCGGCCCGTCACGGTCTCAGAAGCCCACCTGGGCCCGACACACCAGGATCGGCCCGCCAGGATCGCCAGGCTCGCCAGGACCGCGATCCGGGCCCGGTCCGGAACCGGCACACCAGACAACCTTACCTCAACTAAGCAAAATTATAATGACATGTTTCCACTAAAAATGTTATCATTATCAGATAGGAAAGAAAATAAAAGGTAGAATACATAGTTTACCCCCTGACCTTAAGGTCTAATTCCTATGACACACACCATCAATACGCGTAACCTTTTACACATACAACCTTTTAAAAGTGTGTCAAAGACACACCTTCTCGGTGCTTGACCACTTTGTTTCCCACAAGTGTATGTCACACACAATTAATATCATGACACGTCTCATTAACTTTAAAGAAAAGAAGAAAATTACATTTAAAAATCTTCATCTTCTTAAAAAAGAAAAAAAAAAATAGAAAAGCTCCCCCATCTTCTTAATCTATCAAAGACACCATTTTAGCCAAAATCCATCTCCCAAAATTACTCTAAACAGCAAAAATTCCAAAGTTTCTTCTTCCTCAAATAATTTAAAAGGCGAAAACCAATAATCCACCGTGGCTATCAACTTTGGTAAAAAGTTAAAACTAGATTTTGTTGACCTGGTGGTCAATATTTATTTGTAGGCGCTTTCTTTCTCTAAAAACAAAACGGTTGTAATTTGGAGTTAAAAAATTCCGTTTTGGATCATGTTCATTATTTGAAGTCTCTTAATTTAACTCCTTAATTCATTTACATTTGAAGCTCTGATTTTGAGCTTTGAAAATTAGAATATTGGGATTATGATAGAGTATTTGAAGTGGGTTTCACTGTAATAGTGGCAAAGTAGTGACGTTTTCCCTTTGTAGTTTATGGGTTTTATTTTTGAACAACGGAAATGAAAAAAAAGTTTATACTGTGCACAGATTGAGTTAGGTGATTTTGGTGACGATAATGGAGAATTGTGGTGGAGCGGCGATGAAGGAATGGTGAAGATGGGGATCTGAAAAATGTTTATTAAAAATAAATTTGGGATTGTTTAAAAATTTAATGAAAAAGGAAGATAGATAAAAAAAATGAAAATAACTGGACACATGGCATTAATTTATAGCTCCATACAGAAAAAATTTAATGCTCACTCGCTTCTATTGGGTGTAAATCACGCGATACCAAGTGAACAAAAGTGCTGTGTTTTAGACACACTATTAAAAGGTTGTGTGTGTAAAAGATTGCCCGTATTGAAAGAGTGTGTCATACGGATTTGGCCTCAAGCTTAGGGGTAAACTATGTAATATGCCAAAAAAAAATTAATTCACAGTATATGTTTTTAATAAAGGAATTACTACATGGGAATGATATAGCTGCAGGTAAAATCCATCGTGGTAGAAAAAAGGTACATACCACATAAAAGGCACCCAGCAACGTAAGTAAAAGAATAGCAACAACAAAAGCGTCCATGGTCAAAAGCCTCCTCTCACTTTTAGCAACGATAGGAGTTTTTTTTTCACATTCTCATTTTCTTTCTTTTTTTTCCTTGAAGCTTTTTCCTTTGGTGGTTCTTTAGTTTTATCCGGCTTCACCATATCATTTTGTGTAACACCATTACTAGTATCCCCTGCCTTGATAGTGAACAAAATGACAAGTATTAGTTCGGAATTATCGAATAGCTAACGATTCACATAACCTTCTAAAGAACAAGGAGGACACTTACATAAACATGTTTACCAATTGATGCAAATTTGATTGATCGAGTAAAAACACCAAAAGCTAATGATAGAGAAATCCCAGACATTATACATGCCGTTGGGGCCAGTACAAGCATTAGGTCATTTGTTCTACGCGAACGCGACCTTGTCCCGCATTCGCGATGATCTGTGCCCCCAGTCTTCTTCGCGTTCGCGGAAGCCCACCACGTTCGCACTGTTATGTCAACCCCCTCATCGTGTTCGCGCTTGCATTCACGCATTCGCGCAGCTTAGCCCCCCCTTTCATCGCGTTCGCGATCCCATTGTCGCGTTCGCGTATAACAATCCCTGGGCCCCCAACATTTTCTTCTACACTTTCGCGCCCCCTTTTACGCGAACGCGATGCCTGCCTGTTTTCCTTCATCGCTAACACGACAGGGTTGTCGTGAATGAACAATTTTTCCCAGTGAATTTATAAGTTCAAAACAGTAGCTATTACGGGATTATTCCTATTTGTCTCAAACCTTGCCTTCTCCACAACACCTAGGCGAATTTTAGAGCTAACCTTTATCAAAGCTTCTTGGTTAAGTATTATCTAACTCATCTTCTTCATTTCCTATCATCATCTATCAAATTCCTAGCCCTAAATCATGAAATTCAAGGTAGAAAATGGGGGTTTTTGGTAGAATTAGAGTTTTGGAAATTTTGGGCGATTCAACCTCAATTTGGGGTCGAATCTTAAAACAAATTATATATTTGAACTCGTGGGGTTATGGGTGATTAGGTTTTGGTCCGAGCCTCATGTTTGGACCAGGTGGGCCTAGGGGTGTTATTCTAATCGGTTTATCGAAAATCGAATCGATTATTTTTTATCAAAATCGAAATCAAAAAAATCGGAACCTTATTGAAATGATAACGATAAACATATGTATAAATTGATAATCGATAAGTAATTATTGATAGGGGTCAAAATCGAATCGAAAAATCGAATGCACACCCCTAAACTGTAGACACTTGTAAAATGAGTAATTACCTATTTGTGTAGATTAATATAACATACGGAATGTAAATATATTTCGCTACTATTTTGAAAGCGATTATACAATATCATTTTCTCTAATCTATACCCTTTCCTTTACCCTATTATTTTCTCTATCACATTTAAGGAATGATCATATTTAAAGATCAAAGGAATGAAGTTCAAATTAATAAAAACAGAATTAGCCGTGATGATGTATTTTGTTTTGTTTTTTTATACCGTTGGAGTATTGGTGGCATACATTTGATCCCTTACTTTAGTTTTGCTGTATGTGCTTGTTGACACAATTTTATGTTATAAATGGTGTTCGTCTTATGAGCTTCTTTTTATCCATATTAGTTAGGCGCGTTTATAGTGATATACTTTCCGTGAAATCCCGCAAATTTTCTTATTGGTGTAATCGATAACCGAATCGATAAGCCCCCAAAATTGTTAAATCGAAATCAAAAAAATTGAAACCTTAATGAAATGATAATGATAAGCATATGTACAAATCGATAATCGATAAGTAATTATCGATAAGGGTCAAAATCGAATCGATAAATCCAATGTACACCCCTATGTGGGCCCGGTGTCGGAATTTTGCTATTTTGGAAGAATGATGGGAATTTCATTTCTAGACTATGGGATTATATTTTTGAACTCTTATTGATACTATTGAACTAAATTGTGCCTAGATATCATTGTTTCGGAGTTGGATTCTAAAGGAAAGGTGGTTTTAGAGCCTTGATTGCTATTTTCGGACCGATGTAAGTGTTTGTTCTAACTTTGGCTTGAGGGATTAGGATTAGAATATTATTTTCTATGTGATAATGTGGAGTACGGTGTATAGGCATGGTGACAGTTATCTATGCACCGAAGTCTAGCATGACATTGAGTCTTATATGTGTTGGATTCGGATTTTATGATACATCTTTCTTACTTGGGTTGATAAGTATAATATAAAGTGAATAGTTGAGGAAGGTTTGTGATTGGTTTATCATTTTGAGCATTGGATCAGACTAGAAATTATTACTCGAGAAATAGGTGATTAAAAGTGGAACGTGTAGCAATTATCTCCCTTGCCGGGATGTAAGTATTTATTGTATTCTCCTTTGTGGGGATGTAAGTATTTATTGTGTTCTCCCTTGCCGGGATAATTGAATTGATAATTGTATTCCCTTGCCGGCATCTCTTGTAATTTTTGTTACTCCCCTCGCACTTGAGTTACGGTCATTGTTTGGATGAGTTCTTAGTATTGAAATATTGAGGATCGGGTTGCACGCTGCAATGGTATTGAAATATTGAGGATCGGGCTTGCACGCCGCAACAGTACTGAAATATTTAGGATCGGGGTTACACGTCGCAATGGTATTAAAATATTAATGATCGGGGTTGCACTCCGCAACGGTGATATCTGTTAAGGATCTGGTTGCGCACCACAACGGAGTACGAATCAAGTATATTGTTTTTGTATGTAGGACTTTTCCTGTGTTTTCCTTATCGGTTATTATTGTACGGTTTCATTCCTTATCCAATGTTTTCCATATTTAAAATGTCGTACCCCACAGCATGCTCCCCTCCTCTTAGTTGTTTAAATTCGTATATTTCTTGTTATTGCACGTATATCTGTATAGGTTTATTGTGATAGGTCCTGTCTAGCCTCGTCACTACTTCGCCGGGGTTAGGCCAGGCACTTACCAACACATGGGGTCGGTTGTGTTGATGCTACATTTCTATGCTCTTTTGCACAGATCACGGAACTAGAGCAGCTTTTGACCTAGAGTAGTAGTTAATTGGGAGTTGAGATCAGTCCAGGGACGTTCGAGGTAGCCTTGCTGACGTCCGCAGGCCAGATTCCCTTTCTATGTTACTCAGTTTGTAATCACTTTTACCGAAGCAAACAACACTGTAATTTTGTTTAGACTTTGTATGTAGTATTCTATAGATGTTTGTGAGTTAGTGACTCCAGTCTTGGGTAGAGGTTGAAATTGAATTCCGCAGTCATTTTTAGGTTATTTATATTAATGACTTCCGCTTTTATTGTAATTTCTTTCTTGTTCTAATATTGTTAATGTTTTCTAAAAGAGGTAATTGGTAATTGGCTTGCCTAGCTTCTACTAGTAGGCGCCATCACGACTCCCGAGGGTGAAAAATCTAGGTCGTGACAAGTTGGTATCAGAGCTCTAGGTTACATAGGTCTCGCTATTCATGGACAAACTTGGTAGAGTCTGAGGGAACATTACAGAGACGTCTGTATTTACCCCAGAGGCTACGGAGTTAGGAAAATCTCAGTTTATTGTTTCTTGTCATGCGGTTTTGTTTCTCAAACACCGATTGACCTTCTACTATGTTCTTTTGCAGATGGTGAGAACACGTGCTTCTTCATCTACCACGTCGCAGTTCGAGACCCCAGCAACAACCCTAGTGGCGGAACCTCAGATTGGCTTTAAGGAGGAGGTTTTCGTCCCAACAGTCTTGGTGGGCCTAGCTCAGGTGCCAGGGCGGTTCATTGCCATCAATAGGACGCTCTAGTCCGATTGGTAGGCTTCACGGAGAGTGTCATTCGAGCAGGTTTGCTTCCAGGAGTTCAGTCAGCGGTGGAAGATCATTCGGGTATAATAGCTCAGGCCGGGAGTGAGGTCACGTTTTAGGAGGCGGCTAATATGGGCCATGGAGTTGAGGTAGTTCTGCCACAAGGCGGCGGACGTAGGTCGGATAAGAGGCCCCGCCATGCAGGCAGATTCAGTGGTACCTCGTCTGGAGGTAGAGGTACTTAAGGTAGGGGCCATGCTTCCGGGCCCTTTCACTCAGCTTCCCCGATCACTCAGGGTACTTTAAGTGGTCGTTCATGTTGACCAGGTCAACCCCAGTTTCCTCAGCTACAACATTCATATATGTGTTATGGGTGTGGTGAGTATGGTCACTACATGAGGGTTTGCCGAGGTTGAGGAGTGCTCAGCCGCAAAAGTCGAGGTTTTGCTATGCTTGTGGTGATCCGAGGCACATTGTCATATTTTTCCCTCGAGTTTCAGGTGGTTCTCAGCAGCAGGATCCTCGTCCTATGGTTTGGGCAGTAGTTGCCCCACATCCTGCCCAGCCAGCCAGAGGCGGTGGCAGAAGTCTTAGAGGTGGAGTTCAGGTCGCCAAAGGTATAGGCCAGCCAACAGCTAGGCCAGAGGCCGAGTCTTCAGGTGCAGACATTACAGGTACCATTCTGATTTGTACTAGAGATATTTCAGTGCTAGTTTACCCTTGGTCTACGAATTTGTATGCATTGTCCTATTTTGCACCATACCTGGCTATGACCAGTAATACTTTGGGTATTCCTATTTATGTATTTATACCGGTGGGTGACTCCATATATGTCAACCAGGTGCGTTGTTCCTGTGTGATTGTGTTTGAGGGTGTTGAGACCTGTGTTGATGTATTCCTTTTAGACATGGTAGATTTTGATGATATACTGGGGATGGATTGGTTGTCCCCATAGCATGCTATCTTGGATTGTCACGCCAAGACCGTGACATTGGCTTTACTGGATTTGCCCCGATTGGAGTAGAGAGGGATCCCAGGACATGCCACCCGCGGTGTTATTTCATATGATAAGGCTCGACGCATGGTCGAGGAGGGGTGTTTATCTTATTTGGCATATGTTCACGATTCCAGCACAAAGGTTTCTTCTATTGACAAAGTTCCTATTGTTCGGGAGTTCCCAGAGGTTTTCTATTCAGAGCTGCCGGGTATGCCGCCCGACAAGGATATTGATTTTATTTTTTATTGATCTGGCTCCAGGCACGCAGCCCATTTCTATCATGCCGTATCGTATGGCCCTGCAAGAGCTAAAGGAATTAAACAATCAGCTGCAAGACTTGCTCGAGAAGAATTTCATCAGGCCGAGTGTTAGTTCTATTTATGAATAAAAAGAATGCATCGATGAGGATGTGCATTGATTACCGGCAGTTAAACAAGGTGGCGATAAAGAACAAGTATCCCTGCCAAGGATTGATGATTTGTTTGACCAGTTGCAGGGTGCGAAGGTGTTTTCAAAGATAGATTTGAGATCGGGCTACCATCAGCTGAGGATTTGGGTGTATGATGTCCCTAAGACATCATTTCACACTCGGTACGGGCATTATGAGTTTTTGGTCATGTCATTTGGGTTGACCAATGCCCCAGCAACATTTATGGAGTTGATGAACCGAGTGTTCATGCCTTATCTAGACTTGTTCATGATCGTCTTTATTGATAATATTCTTATGTACTCTCGCAGTCAGGAGGAGCACGAGAAGCACCTTAGAGTGGTTCTTCAGACTCTAAATGATAGCTAGTTGTATGCCAAGTTCTCAAAGTGTGAGTTCTGGTTGGGTTTAGTTGCATTTCTGGGTCATGTAGTATCAGTAGAGGATATTCATGTAGACTTGAAGAAGATTGAGGCAGTCAAGAATTGGCCTCGACCAGCTTCAAATACTGAGATTCGGAGTTTCTTGGGGTTAGCCGGTTATTATCATCAATTTGTAGGGGGGAGTTTCATCTATAGCAGCCCCATGACCAGGTTGACTCGGAAGGGTACTCACTTCAGGTGGTCAGACGAGTGCGAGGAGAGCTTTCAGAAGCTCAAGACAGCTCTAACTACGGCATCGATATTGGTATTGCCCATAGGTTCAGGGCCTTATACAGTTTATTGTGATGTTTCCCGTATTGGGCTTGGTGCAGTATTGAGGCAGGATGGCACGGTCATTGCTTATGCTTCGAGGCAATTGAAGATCCACGAGAAGATTTATCCGGTCCATGATCTAGAGTTGGAAACCATTGTTCATGCTTTGAAGATTTGGAGGCATTACTTATATGGTGTGACATGTGAGGTGTACACTTATCACAAGAGTCTGCAAAACTTGTTCAAGCAGAAAGAGTTTAACTTGAGGCAGCAGAGATGGTTGGAGCTATTGAAGGATTATGATGTTACTTTTTGTACCACTCGGAAAAGCCAATGTGGTGGCATATTCATTGAGTAGGAAGTCAACCAACATGGGTAGTCTTGTTATGTTCCGGTCAGCTAGAGACCACTTGTTTTGGATATTTAGGCCTTGGCCAATCGGTTTGTGAGGTTGGACATCTCTGAGCCTAGCCGAGTTTTTGCTTGCACGGTCGCTCGTTCTTCATTATTGGAGCGTATCCATGATCAGTAGTTTGATGATCCTCATTTGTGTGTCCTAAGAGACACTGTGCAGCGTGGAGGTTCCACGAAGGTGACCTTAGATGAAGATGGTGTTTTGAGGTTGCAGGGGAGAGTATGTGTGCCCAATGTCAACGAGATTCGAGAGTTGATCTTAGCGGAGGCCCATAGGTCTTGGTATTCTATTCACCCAGGCACCGCGAAGATGTATCAGGACTTACGGTAGCATTATTGGTGGCGTAGGATGAAGAAGGACATTGTTTCATATTTCATTCTTGTTGCCACCACCTATTCATCGAGAGATTAGATGAGATCTATATCTGAGAGATTGTTCGCCTTTATGGGGTGCCGACATCTATCATTTCTAACCGAGGTATGCAGTTTACCTCACGCTTTTGGAGAGCAGTTCAGCAGGAGTTAGGCACCCGGGTTTAGTTGAGTACATCATTCCATCGTGAGACAGACAGTCGGTCCGAGAGGACTATTCAGATATTAGAAGATATGCTCAGATCCTGTGTTATTTATTTTGGAGGCTCTTGGGACCAGTTTCTGCCGTTAGCAGAGTTCGCCTACAATAGCAACTACCAGTCCAACATTCAGATGGCTTCTTATAAGGTGTTGTATGGTAGGCGATGTCGGTCTCCAGTCAGATGATTTGAGTCGGGAGAGGCTTAGTTATTGGGTACAGATTTAGTCCAAGAGGCCTTGGATAAGGCCAAGATCATTCAGGACAAGCTTCGTTTGGCTCAGTTGCGGTAAAAGAGTTATGCAGATTACAAGGTTCGAGATGTATCCTTCATGGTTGGTGAGCGAGTATTGCTCCATGTATCGCCTATGAAGAGAGTGATGAGATTTGGGAAGAAGGGAAAGCTTAGCCCTAGGTTCATTGGCCCATTTGAGATTCTTGATCGTGTGGGAGAGATGTCTTATAGACTTTCCTTTCCACCTAGCTTGTCAGTCGTGCATCCAGTGTTTAATGTGTCTATGCTTCGGAGGTATCACGACGTTCCTACCCACGTGTTAGATTTCAGCACTATTCAGTTGGACAAGGATCTGTCCTACGAGGAGGAGCCGGTAGCTAGTCTAGACCGGCAGGTTCGACAATTGAGGTCGAAGAGTTTTCATTATGTGCGTGTTCAGTGGAGAGGTCAGCCTCCTGAGGCATTGACCTGGGAGTCCGAGTCTGATATGCGGATCCGTTACCGTCATCTATTTCGTGACTCCAGTACTTCTTTCTTTTGTCCGTTCGAGGACGAACAATTATTTTAGAGGTGGAGAATGTGACGATCCAAGGGGTCATCACCATGTTTTTCCCTTTTTTCGCGCTTCCAGTGCCTTGGAAACCTCACTTTTAGTTGCCTTAATTTGTGTATGCAGTCCGGCCATGAGACCGAAAAGTTTTTATGTTAAATTATGTGAATTCAGTGAAAAATTTCAAAAAATTATGATATTAATATTGATATAGTTGACTTTGGTCAACATTTTAGGTAAACGGACCCCCACCAGTGATGTGACCGTCCCAGGAGGTTCGTAGAAAAATATGGGACTGGGGTATATGGCCGGAGTCAAAATTTGAGGTCCAGAACTCCGGTAAAAGAATTTTTTATTAAATTGTTTTATGAAATTATTAAGGAAAAATGGAAATGAAAATCAGTTAGAAAATATAGGTATCGGGCTTATATTTTGGTTCTGATGCCCGATAAAGGTCTTAAATATGCGTTAAGCGATTTTTGTGAAATTTGGTCGAAATTTGGTCGAAATCAGACGTATTTCGGACCTAAATATCTAAAGTTGGAAATTTATGAACTTGAAAAAAAAAATAATGGTTTTGAGGTTTGATTCTTGAATTTTAATGTTATTTTAGCGATTTGATCGCTCGAGCAAGTGCGTAGAATGTTATTGAGTTAGTGTGTGTGTTTGGTTGGGAGGACCGAAGGCTCGGGAGTGATTCAGAGGTGGTTCGGGGTAGTTTTACACTTAAAATCATAGCAGGCTTTCTGCAATTTTGGCACAGGTAGGTTGTTCTACACGAACGTGACCTTGTCCCGCGTTCGCGATGACCAGTTCCCCCAGCCTTCTTCGCATTCTCAGAATCCCACCGCGTTCGCACTGTTATGTCAACCCCCTCATCGCGTTCACTCTTGCATTCATGCGTTCGCGCAGCTCAGCCATCCCCTTCACCGCGTTCGCGATCCCATTGTCGCGTTCGCGTATAACAGTCCTTGGGCCCCCAATATTTTCTTCTATGCGTTCGCGCCCCTTTCACGCGAATGCGATGCCTGCCTATTTTCCTTCATCGCGAACGCGACAGGGTTGTCGCGAACGCGATGAACAATTTTTCCCAGCGAATTTTTAAGTTCAAAACAGTAGCTATTACGGGATTATTCCCATTTGTCTCAAACCTTGTTTTCTCCACAACTCCTAGGCGAATTTTAGAGCTAACCTTCATTAAATCTTCTTGGGTAAGTATTATCTAACTCATCTTCTTCATTTCCTATCATCATCTATCAAATTCCTAGCCCTAAATCATGAAATTAAAGGTAGAATATGGGGTTTTGGGTAGAACTAGGATTTTGGGAATTTTTAGCGATTCAACCTCAATTTGCGATATAATCTTAAAACAAATAATATATTTGAACTAGTGGGGTTATGGGTGATTGGATTTTGGTCCGAGACTCGTGTTTGGACCATCTGGACCCGTTGTGAGGTTTTTGCTATTTTGGAAGAATGATGGGAATTTTATTTCTAGACTATGAGATTATATTTTTGAGCTTTTATTGATACTACTGAACTAAATTGTGCCTAAATATCATTGTTTCGGAGTTGAATTCTAAAGGAAAGGTGGTTTTAGAGCCTTGATTGCTATTTTCGGACCGAGGTAAGTGTTTGTTCTAACTTTGGCTTGAGGGATTAGGATTAGGGTATTGTTTGCTACGTGCTAAAAATGGAGTATGGTGTATAAGCATGGTGACAGTTTATCACGACCCAAACCCTGGTCGTGATGGCGCCCAACACAATGCTAGGCAAGCCCGACTATATTATCCCTTAAACCAGCCAGTTATTAATCAAATTAAACTTAAATAGTGAATGATCATATCGGGTGATAAACGAAATGTAAAACATACAAAATATGGTCCCAACCATATCGTGGTGTCACGAGACTGAGCCTCTACAGAATAGCATCCTAATACAACCAAGTCTAGGCAAATAGGAAATCAACAAGATGATAAAGAAGGAGAAAACAAGCTCTGCGGACGCTGGCAACTACCTCGTAATCTCCGCAAAAGTAGACAAGGATCAGCGGCTACAATGTCTCAACTGCTCTCGGGCACCTGTGGATCTGCACAGAAAGTGTAGTGGAGTGGGGTGAGTATATTTCAACTCAGTGAGTAACAATGTAAGAACTCTTGTGCTATCACTTAGCAGTTCTAAGGCAACCCTCACAGGTACGTCATCACTATAGTAATACTCAAATCTCCAATCCACGTTTATCTCTACAAGATTCTTACGCTGATCCAACCCTCTCTCGTACCCCTACGGTGTACGGCCATCTTAACATATAAAGACACATACCTATGTCTATAATGTATAAGTAATTAAGTAGATAGTAGGATATGATTAAGTATAATGCTGCGGCGTGCAGCCCGCTCCAATACATATACCGGCTGCGGCGCGCAGCCCGCTCCATTTAACGTCGACGGCGCTCACTGGGGGTGTATACGGACTTCGGAGGGGCTCCCTAGGCCCAAGCACTATAATACTGCGGCGTGCAGCACGATCCACACAAATATTACTGCGGCGTGCAGTCCGATCCAATATATATATGTATATATCTCTATACTGTATTTATACTGCTGCGGCGCGCAGCCCGATCCCATAATATACACCAGTGCTCACTGAGAATGTGTGCAGACTCAGACTCCGAAGGGGCTCCTACAGCCAAGCGCAATAATACTGCGGCGTGCAATCCGTCCCACATGTATATTACATGTATATTACACGTATATTACTGCGGCGTGCAGTCCGATCCAATATATATACTGTTGCGGCGTGCAGCCCGATCCAATATAGGTATATATATATATACCGATCCAATATAGGTATATATATATATAATACCTCATAATGGGTCCTCGACCCTATCCCAGCCAGTATATACTTGGACTCTCAAGTCCAATATAATATATCACAGTGGGTCCTTGACCCTGTCTCAGTCAATATAGACTTGGCCTTTCAAGCCCACTCAGCTAGAATGGGAAATTCCACCCTAGATAAACTTTCTCAATGTACGCATCTAGTACTGGCTCATATTATGCTATACAGCTAGAGCTACGGCTGAGTGAATATTTCCAACACGATATAAGGGTCACCTAGCTCTATAGGTTCCCTAATGCTCTACAGATCGGCACAAGGCCCCAAACATGGCTATTAGCCCCAATTGTATAGTTATAATCTCATTAACAATCATAAAACACAGTATTCTATTAGCCGGGAAGGACCAAGTCCAAGTCCCCAATCACAATGTCACCACGCTCGTCTCAAGACGTGTGTCTCATCTCAACATAGCATTGTGAAGTGCTAGTACGGGGTTTCAAACCCTCAGTACATTGTTTACTACTATCACTCACCTCGAACCGGTAGAAGCTTCAATCCGCCTTGCGCTTGCCTCGCAAATCAACCTCCTCGGGTGCCAAATCTACTCAAAATCATAGAGAATGCATCAACATATGCTAATTTCACGTAATTCATTCGAAATAACCCAAATTGTATCAAAACACACAAGTTGTCAAAACCCGACTTTTGGCGCGCTTCTCGAAAAATTATAAAAGTTATATATTCGGAACCCTCGTCTCAATACGAGTCTAGGCATATCAAATTTACCAAATTCGGACTTCATTTGCCCATTCAAAACCTTGATTTTCTAAAGTTCAAGCCTAGGGTTAAATCTTCCATGAATCACCCCAAATTCCTCCATTTTCATGATATAATTGCATAATATTATCAATACTAATCATAGTTTAAGTCCATAGTTGATTACCCGATGATTTCCCTTGAGTTTCTCTTCAAAATCGCCCAAATCGCCTCTAAAGCCGAGACCCAAATGTGTGAAATATTTCTGAAATTTTCTAACTTCTGATACAATTAATTCACTGCGATTTTCGCTTCTGCGGACCATTTTCCGCCCCTGCGGAACCGCTTCTGCGACCAATTGGTCGCTTCTGCGAACCCAGACCTATTTGGCCATTTCCGCTCCTGCGATACACGGACCGCTCCTGCGGGTCCGCTCTTGCGGAATTTCATCCGCCCCTGCGGAACTTTCCGCCTCTGCGATCAAGAGTCCGCTCCTGCGGACTCGCCTATGCGATCGACCTTCCGCTTCTGCGGACTTCCCATCACGCCTCCAGACCGCTTCTGCGATCTCCCTCTCGCACCAGCGAAGCCGCCCTTGCGAGCCAATCTCCGCTTCAGCGGTCTCCTCAGCTTCTGCGCCTTCTTGTCCGCTCCTGCGGTCGCTCCTGCGCCCCCATTTCCGCAGGAGCGAAAACAACAGAACCAGAACACAAGTCTGCAATTTTCCACATTTTCTCCCGTTTAGCCATCCGAAAACACCCCGAGGCCCCGGGACCTCATCCAAACACACCAACACATCTTAATACCTTATTCGAACTTGCTCCAATCCTCAAAACACGTCTAATAACATCAAAACTCATAATTCACATCGAATTCAAGCCTAAATTCCTTAAAACATTCCGAATTACACAATCAATCAAAAACCCGACTAAACGACGTCCGAATGACCTGAAATTTTGCACGCATATCCAAAATCAACTAACGGAGCTACTGCAAATGTCGGAATTCCATTCCAACCCCCGGATCAAAATCTCACCTACCGTTCGGATTTCGCCAAAATTCAACCTTAGCCAATTCAAGCCTATTATTACACCGGACCTTCAAATTCAATTCCGATTGTTCCCCTAAGTCACAAATCACCTCCCAGAACTAACCGAATCATCAGAATCCGATTCTGAGCCCTCTAACTAAATAGTCAACTCCAAATTGACTTTCCTTATTCAAGTTTCCTTCAAAAATGCTATTTGCTTCATTTTCAACCCAAATCACTCCTGACTCACCCGATATACTCTAATACTGGTATAAAATATGTAAATGCAAGGTAGCGGGGTGGTAATTCCCGTAACGTCGGGCCGGGTCGTTACACAGTTATCTATGCACCAGAGTCTAGCATGACTGTGAGTCTTATATGTGTTGGATTCAGATTTAATGATATATCTCTCTTGCTTTGGTTAATAAGTATAATATAAAGTGAATAGTTGAGGAAGGTTTGTGATTGACTTATCATTTGGAGCATTGACTAGGACTAGAAATTATTACTCGGGAAATATGTGATTAAAAGTGGAAGGTGTAGCGATTATCTCCCTTGCCGAGACGTAAGTATTTGTTGTATTCTCTCTTATCGGGATGTAAGTATTTATTGTATTCTCCCTTGCCCGGATAATTGAATTATTAATTGTATTCCCTTGCCGGGATCTCTTGTAATTTTTGTTACTCCTCTCGCACTTGAGTTACGGTCGTTGTTTGGGTGAGTTCTTGGTATTGAAATATTGAGGATCAAGTTGCACGCCCCAACAGTATTGAAATATTGAGGATCGGGTTTGCACGCTGCAACGGTACTAAAATATTGAGGATCGGGGTTGCACGCCGCAACGGTATTGAAATATTAAGGATCGGGGTTGCACGCTGCAACGGTGATATCTGTTGAGGATCGGGTTGCGCGCCGCAACGGAATATGGATCAAGTATATTGTTTTTATATGTAGGGATTTTCATGTGTTTTACTGTGACGACCCGGCCCGTCGTCACGAGAATTACCACCCCGTTATGTTGTAAATACATGTTTTATGATTTTATATCAATGTTAAAGTCTATCGGGTGAGTTAGGAGTGAATTGGATTGAAAATGAGGCATATAGCCTTTGTGAAAGAAACTTGAATAAGGAAAGTCAACCCGGAGTTGACTATTTGGTTAGAGGGCTCGGAATCGGATTCTAATGATTCGGTTAGTTCCGGGAGGTGAATTGTGACTTAGGGGAGCGATCGGAATTGAATTTGGAGACCCGGTGTAGGAATAGGCTTGCATTGGCTAAGGTTGAATTTTGGCGAAATCCGAACGGTAGGTGATATTTTGATCCGGGAGTCGGAATGGAATTCCGACAGTTGCAGTAGCTTCGTTAGGTGATTTTAGATGTGCCTGCAAAATTTCAGGTCATTCGGACGTCGGTTGGTCGGGTTTTTGATTGAATGTGTAATTTGGAATGTTTTAAGGAATTTAGGCTTGAATTCGATGCGAATTATGAGTTTTGATGTTGTTAGACGTGTTTTGAGGATTGGAGCAAGTTCGAATAAGGTATTAAGATGTGTTGGTATGTTTGGATGAGGTCCGGGGGGCCTCGGGGTGTTTTCGGATGGTTAAACGGGAGAAAAATGTGGAAAATTGCAGACTTGTGTTCTGGTTCTGTTGTTTCCGCTCCTGCGGAATTTTGGACGCAGGAGCGAGTCCGCAGAAGCGGATAAGGGAGCGCAGAAGCGCTGGGATCGCGGAAGCGGAAAGGAGCCCGCAGGTGCGGCACCGCTGAAGCGGATATTGAGCCGCAGAAGCGGCCAAGGGCTAAGGGGGGAAGTATCGCAGAAGCGGAAGGCTAGCCGCTTAGGCGAGTCCGCAGAAGCGGACACTTAGCCGCGGAAGCGGAAATTTCCGCAGGAGCGGTCGAGGCTTCGCAGAAGCGGATGCGCAGAGGCGGTCCGTATGTCGCAGAAGCGGAAATGGCCGGCTAGGCCTGGAATCCGCAGAAGCGACCCATTGGTCGCGGATACGGAAGCGTAGAAGCGGAAAATGTTCCGCAGAAGCGAAAATCGCTGTAAGTAAGTGTATCAGAAGTTAGAAAAATTTCAGAAACATTTTAACATTTGGGGGTCTCGGCTTAAGGGCGATTTTGGGCGATTTTGAGGAGGAAATCAAGGGAAATCATCGGGTAATCAACTATGAACTCATATTATGATTAGTATTGATAATATCATGCAATTATATCATGAAAATGGAAGAATTTGGGGTAATTATGGAGGATTTAGCCCTAGTCTTGGACTTTAGAAAATCAAGGTTTTGAACGGGCAAATGGAGTCCGATTTTGGTAAAATTGATATGCTTAGACTCGTATTGAGACGAGGGTTCTAGAAATGTGAATTTCGTAAATTTTCGGAATGTGGGCCCGGGGCTCGGGTTTTGACAACTTTGGGAATTTTGAAATAAATTGAGTTGTATTGATTGGGTGTCGTCCCATTGGCCTAAATTGTTGTATTTTTACTGTATTTGATCAGATTCTACGCGTGCGGAGCTTGATTCTCGTGGCAAGGGCATTGCGGAATAGTCGTCGCGCTGTATTGAGGTGAGTAATAGATGTGGGTGATGACCGGCGGGTTCGAAACCCCGGTATACCACTTTGTGACGCTGTATAGCGGCGAGACACGCACACTCTTGAGAGTGCGGGGTCGATCATGAACTGGAGACTACATATTAGTCCAACCTGTTGATATTATATTATTGGTTATTCTAGAGCCGTCGAACCTCCTTCTCGGATGGTTGTATATATATATTGTGATAATGGCCACTCTTGAGCCGAGGAACCCCCTTCTCGGGCGGTTGATTATACATGTGGGCCGTGAGCCAGTTATTGGATCCCGCGAGGATCGTTATCATTGTCTTATCACATAGACATGCTAGTTTACTACTAGTCCGCAGCTATTTTTGTTATTATGCAAATTCCAATCTCTGGAACTTGATATTACTGTTTTTCCAACTGAAAAATGATAAAAGAGTTTTCAAAAACTACTTTTGAGCCTGCGAGGCTGTATCTGCATATTAGCTGACTAGTAGTGGATCGGGCTGCACGCCGCAACAAGATATATGTTGGATCGGACTGCACGCCGCAGTGATATCTCTATGAGATGTGCTTGGGCTGTAGGAGCCCCTCCGGAGTCTGAACCCCCACAGTGAGCACGGGTACCCAAAATTGGAGTCGGGCTACACGCCGTAGCGGTCATATCATGCATTGCATTGCATTTAGCTACATCTGCTAGTTGTTATGCTATTTATTGGTATTTGTTGGTACAGGTACAGAGAATATTGATTCTATGACAGGGTAGCTGATTATAGCTTTACATAGTGCTTTATTGCGGATTTCTTATCTGCGTTGTCTTACCCTTGTTTATTACCACTGAGTATGGCAGTACTCATTTTACTCCCTGCACCTTGTGTGCAGATCCAGGTACCTCTCAGCAGTGATCCAGTAGCTGTGCGAGGCGACGTCTGTGGGATATACGAGGTAGCTGCAGAGTCCGCAGGACCCGATATTCCTTCCTACTGTCTTTGGATTTTGTATTGACATTTCTTTCCGCACTTGGTATTTTGTAAACCTTTATACACTTATGTTCTTTAGAGGCTCATGACTCTTGACCCTTGGTCTATGGGAGTTGATGTATTATGGGACTTGGTTCCCTGTTTTCGTTATTTGTATTGCTATTGCTTCGTGATTTAATATGTTTAAATGGGATAAAAGAGAGCTTCTAGCTCCGTTGTTATATTGATTGGTCAGGCTGGCTTAGCAATGTGTTGGGCGCCATCACGACCGGATTTGGGGTCGTGACAAGTTGGTATCAAAGCCTAGGTTTACTAGGCCTCGTGAGTCTTGAGCCGGTTAGTAGAGTCTTGTGGATCGGTACGGGGACGCCTGTACTTATCCTCGGGAGGCTGCGAACCTTTAGGAAAACTTCACTTTTCTTGAACTGTGTCGTGCGATCTTGTTGTTCTGAGAACTGAACTTCTATATTCTATTCTCTCGCACAGATGGCGAGAACGCGAGCATCAGGACGAGGTGGACGACCTCCGTTGCCACCTGTTAGAGGCCGTGGGCGCGGTCGTGCTAGAGGTAGAGGTGCGGCGGCTGAGGCGGTGCCGGCTGACCCGCCCGTTGTACCGGTTCAGAGCAGGCCCCGGTGGTTGATGCTCCGGCAGCCCCGGTTCGGGGCCGGACTATATCTATTGCTATTCCCGGTCGTCGGGAGACTCTTGCTCGGATATTATCGGTATGTTCCGGTTTGGCTCGGGTAGTTTCGGCTACCGCTACCGTAGCGACATCTCAGTCGGGGGGTGGTCAGCGGACCCCTGCGGCTCGCACGCACCGACCCGGTTATTCCTCCGGTCCGCACCGGCTCCGGCTCCGGAGCATATGGTTCAAAGTTATGCCCGAAGACGAGCGGCGTCGTCTGAGAGATTTGGTAGACTTCGGCCACCCCATTTCGGTGGCGTTGAGGGCGAGGATGCCCGGGGTTTCTTGGATAAGTGTCAGAAGATGCGCGTACGGCTGGTATTCTTGAGTCCGGCGGAGTTTCATTTACTACATTTCAGTTCACCGGTCCCGCATTTGATTGGTGGGAGGAGTTTGAGAGGCGTAGGCCTGCAAGAGCAGCACCTCTCACATGGCAGCAGTTCTCTACTCTCTTTCTAGAGAAATATGTACCTCGGTCTCGTCGCGAGGAGCTACGTCGCCGGTTCGAGTGGTTGATTCAGGGCGACATGTCTGTGACTCAGTATGAGCTTAGATTCACTCAATTGGCTAGGCATGCCACATGGATGATCCCTACTGATAGGGAGAGGATCGGGAGGTTCATTGATGGCCTCAACTACTCTATCCGTATTCTTATGACCGGCGAGCGAGTTCTGTCATCATCATTTGAGCAGGTTGTTGATATGGCACGCTCCATTGAGGCGGATCGTCGCCGAGAGAGAGAGAGCGGGAGGCCAAGAGGCCTCGTGGTTCTGGTAGTTTCGGTGGTGCTCCATCTAGAGGGCATTCCCGGCGAGCGGAGGTCGCTCATCTAGACCTTCTCGTTCGGGCCGCCCAGAGCAGAGCGGAGGTTCTGCATGGTCGTGGTCGACGGGGGTTTCAACAGGGTCGGTCATCACTTAGTGCCCTCCCGGCCCGAGTGCGGCACCTACTTCTCCAGCACCGGTGCATGTTATGAGTGTGGTGAGTTTGGCCACGTGAGGAGACATTGCCCTCGACTACGTAGGGGCGGGACTCAGCAGAGGGATCAGCCCTCCTCTTCGGCACCATCTCGGTCTAGTAGAGGTGGAGGTCGGTCTTCTCGTGGACGCCCCAGGGGCGAGGAGAGATCTGGTGGAGGCCAAGCACGGTTCTATGCACTTCCTGACAGGCGTGATGCAGTTGCCTCCGATGCTGTGATTACAGGTATCATTTCTGTCTGTCACAGAGATGCCTCTGTTCTATTTGATCCAGGGTCCACATATTCTTACGTGTCCTCTTATTTTGCACATCATTTGGGTACGACTCGTGGTAGTCTTGATTTACCTGTTCATGTATCCACCCCCGTGGGTGATACGATTGTTGTGGATCATGTCTATAGATCCTGTGTTATATCTATTGGGGTCTGGAGACCCAGGCAGATTTGTTATTGTTGGGGATGGTGGACTTTGATGTTATATTGGGTATGGACTGGTTGTCTCCGTATCATGCTATATTGGACTGTCATGCTAAGACAGTTACGTTGGCCATTCCTGGTATTTCTCGGATTGAGTGGCGGGGTTCGACCGATTTCGTCCCTAGCCGTGTTATTTCGTTCTTAAAGGCTCAGAAAATGGTTGAAAAAGGGTGTTTAACGTACTTAGCTTTTGTGAGAGATGTGGGAGCTGAGTCTCCTAGCATTGATTCTGTACCTGTTGTGAGGATTTTCCAGATGTGTTTCCCTCAGACCTGCCGGGCATGCCGCCGGACAGGGATATTGATTTTGGCATTGACTTGGTGCCGGGCACTCAGCCCATATCCATTCCTCCTTATCGAATGGCACCGGCCGAGTTGAAAGAACTGAAAGAGCAACTTCAAGAACTTCTGGATAAGGGTTTCATCCGCCCTAGTGTGTCCCCGGTGGGGTGCGCCGGTATTATTTGTTAAAAAGAAAGATGGTTCCATGCGAATGTGTATTGATTATAGGCAATTGAACAAAGTGACGGTGAAGAACAAGTACCCTCTACCGCGCATAGATGATTTGTTTGATCAGTTACAGGGTGCGAGGGTGTTTTCTAAGATCGATCTTCGTTCGGGCTATCATCAGCTGAAGATCGGGGACTCGGATATTATGAAGACTGCATTCAGGACCCGATATGGTCATTATGAGTTCCTTGTGATGTCGTTTGGGTTGACCAACGCCCTAGCAGCATTTATGCATCTGATGAACAGTGTGTTCAGGCCTTATTTAGATTCATTTGTGATTGTGTTCATTGATGACATTCTAGTCTACTCCCGTAGCCGGGAGGAGCATGCTCAGCATTTGAGTATTGTGTTGCAGAGATTGAGGGAGGAGAAGCTATATGCTAAATTCTCCAAGTGCGAGTTTTGGCTCGAGTCCGTAGCATTTATGGGACATGTGGTGTCTCGTGATGGTATTCAGGTTGATCAGAAAAAGATAGAGGCGGTGCAGAGTTGGCCTAGACCGTCCTCAGCTACAGAGATCAGGAGTTTTCTTGGCTTGGCGGGGTATTATCGCCGGTTTGTTCAGGGATTTTCATCCATTGCTTCTTCATTGACTAAATTGACCCGGAAGGGTGCACCATTCGTGTGGTCGGATGAGTGCGAGGAGAGCTTTCAGAAGCTCAAGACAGCTTTGACCACAGCTCCAGTGTTAGTATTGCCATCAGCTTCAGGTTCATATACCGTTTATTGTGATGCTTCGAGAGTGGGGATAGGTTGTGTGTTGATGCAGGAAGGAAAGGTAATTGCTTATGCTTCTCGGCAGGTTGAAGCCGCATGAGAAGAACTATCCTGTTCATGACTTGGAGCTAGCCGCCATTGTTCATGCATTGAAGATTTGGAGGCACTATTTGTACGGTGTGTCTTGTGAGGTGTATACCGACCATCGTAGTCTCCAGCACTTGTTCAAACAGAAAGACCTTAACTTGAGACAGCGGAGATGGCTAGAGTTGCTGAAGGATTATGACATTACTATATTATATCATCCGGGAAGGCCAATGTGGTGGCCGATGCTTTGAGCCGGAAGGCGGTCAGTATGGGGAGCTTGGCATATATTCCAGCTGAGGAGAGGCCATTTGCTTATGATGTTCAAGTGCTAGCCAATCGGCTAGTGAGGTTAGATATTTCGGAGCCCAGCAGGGTATTGGCTTGTGTTGTATCTCGGTCATCTCTATATGATCGTATTCGTGAGCGCCGGTATGATGATCCACATTTGGCTGTCCTGAGGGACAGAGTTCAGCATGATGATGCTAGAGATGTCACCATTGATAGTGACGGCGTATTGAGGATGCAGGGGCCGGATATGTGTGCCCAATGTTGATGGCCTTCGTGAGTTGATTCTGGAGGAGGCCCATAGCTCGCGGTATTCTATCCATCCTGGAGCCGCTAAGATGTATCAAGATTTGAAACAACACTATTGGTGGAGAAAGATGAAAATGGACATTGTCGGACATGTAGCACGGTGCCTCAACTGTCAGCAGGTTAAGTACGAGCATCAGAGGCCCGGTGGTGTATTTCAGCGCATTGATATTCCTGAGTGGAAATGGGAGAGGATCACTATGGATTTTGTTACTGGACTCCCTCGGACGGCGAGGAAGTTTGATTCCGTATGGGTGATTGTGGATAGACTGACCAAGTCAGCTCACTTCATTCCAGTTAGTACTACCTACTCATCGGAGCGGTTGGCAGCGATCTTTATTCGAGAGATTGTTCGGTTGCATGGAGTTCCAGTGTCTATCATATCCGACAGGGGTACCCAGTTCACTTCTCAGTTTTGGAGAGCATTCCAGCGAGAGATGGGTACACGGGTTGAGTTGAGTACAGCATTTCACCCCCAGACAGACGGACAGTCTGAGCGCACTATTCAGATCTTGGAGGATATGTTGCGAGCTTGTGTGATTGATTTTGGTGGTTCGTGGGATGAGTTCCTACCACTTGCCGAGTTTGCCTACAACAACAGTTATCAGTCGAGTATTCAGATGGCCCCGTATGAGGCATTGTATGGCAGGCGGTGTAGATCCCCCGTGGGATGGTTTGAGCCTGGTGAGGTTAGATTGATAGGGACTGAGTTAGTCCAGGATGCTCTGGATAGAGCAAAGTTGATCCAGGAGAGGCTTCGTACGGCACAGTCTCGTCAGAAGAGTTATGCGGACCGTAGAGTTCGAGAGTTGTCTTTCATGGTTGGTGACAGAGTATTGTTGAAGATTTCACCTATGAAGGGTGTCATGAGGTTTGGGAAGAAAGGAAAGTTGAGTCCCGGGTACATTGGTCCTTTTGAGATACTTAGGAGAGTTGGAGAGGTGGCATATGAGTTGGCCTTGCCGCCCAGCTTATCCAGCGTCCATCCAGTATTCCATGTGTCTATGCTCCGGAAGTACATTGGAGATCCGTCTCATGTATTAGATTTCAGCACCATTCAGCTTGATGGTGATCTATCCTATGATGTGGAGCCTATTGCTATTTTGGGTCGTCGGGTGAGAAAATTGAGGTCTAAGGAGATTGCATCAGTTAAGGTTCAGTGGAGAGGTCGACCCGTGGAGGAGGCCACTTGGGAGATCGAGCGGGAGATGCGGAGCCGATATCCTCACTTGTTTGAGACTTCAGGTATGTTTCTTGACCCGCTCGAGGACGAGCGTTTGCTTAAGTGGGGGAGAATGTGACGACCCGGCCCGTCGTCACGAGAATTACCACCCCGTTATGTTGTAAATACATGTTTTATGATTTTATATCAATGTTAAAGTCTATCGGGTGAGTTAGGAGTGAATTGGATTGAAAATGAGGCATATAGCCTTTGTGAAAGAAACTTGAATAAGGAAAGTCAACCCGGAGTTGACTATTTGGTTAGAGGGCTCGGAATCGGATTCGATGATTCGGTTAGTTCCGGGAGGTGAATTGTGACTTAGGGGAGTGATCGGAATTGAATTTGGAGACCCGGTGTAGGAATAGGCTTGCATTGGCTAAGGTTGAATTTTGGCGAAATCCGAACGGTAGGTGATATTTTGATCCGGGAGTCGGAATGGAATTCCGACAGTTGCAGTAGCTTCGTTAGGTGATTTTAGATGTGCCTGCAAAATTTCAGGTCATTCGGACGTCGGTTGGTCGGGTTTTTGATTGAATGTGTAATTTGGAATGTTTTAAGGAATTTAGGCTTGAATTCGATGCGAATTATGAGTTTTGATGTTGTTAGACGTGTTTTGAGGATTGGAGCAAGTTCGAATAAGGTATTAAGATGTGTTGGTATGTTTGGATGAGGTCCCGGGGGCCTCGGGGTGTTTTCGGATGGTTAAACGGGAGAAAAATGTGGAAAATTGCAGACTTGTGTTCTGGTTCTGTCATTTTCGCTCCTGCGGAAATGTGGTCGCAGGAGCGAGTCCGCAGAAGCGGATAAGGGAGCGCAGAAGCGCTGGGATCGTGGAAGCGGAAAGGAGCCCGCAGGTGCGGCACCGCTGAAGCGGATATTGAGCCGCAGAAGCGGCCAAGGGCTAAGGGGGAAGTATCGCAGAAACGGAAGGCTAGCCGCTTAGGCGGGTCCGCAGAAGCGGACACTTAGCCGCAGAAGCGGAAATTTCCGCAGGAGCGGTCGAGGCTTCGCAGAAGCGGACGCGCAGAGGCGGTCCGTATGTCGCAGAAGCGGAAATGGCCGGCTAGGCCTGGAACCGCAGAAGCGACCCTTTGGTCGCGGATACGGAAGCGTAGAAGCGGAAAATGTTCCGCAGAAGCGAAAATCGCTGTAAGTAAGTGTATCAGAAGTTAGAAAAATTTCAGAAACATTTTAACATTTGGGGGTCTCGGCTTAAGGGCGATTTTGGGCGATTTTGAGGAGGAAATCAAGGGAAATCATCAGGTAATCAACTATGAACTCATATTATGATTAGTATTGATAATATCATGCAATTATATCATGAAAATGGAAGAATTTGGGGTAATTATGGAGGATTTAGCCCTAGTCTTGGACTTTAGAAAATCAAGGTTTTGAACGGGCAAATGGAGTCCGATTTTGGTAAAATTGATATGCTTAGACTCGTATTGAGACGAGGGTTCTAGAAATGTGAATTTCGTAAATTTTCGGAATGTGGGCCCGGGGCTCGGGTTTTGACAACTTTGGGAATTTTGAAATAAATTGAGTTGTATTGATTGGGTGTCGTCCCATTGGCCTAAATTGTTGTATTTTTACTGTATTTGATCAGATTCTACGCGTGCGGAGCTTGATTCTCGTGGCAAGGGCATTGCGGAATAGTCGTCGCGCTGTATTGAGGTGAGTAATAGATGTGAGTGATGACCAGCGGGTTCGAAACCCCGGTATACCACTTTGTGACGCTGTATAGCGGCGAGACACGCACACTCTCGAGAGTGCGGGGTCGATCATGAACTGGAGACTACATATTAGTCCAACCTGTTGATATTATATTATTGGTTATTCTAGAGCCGTCGAACCTCCTTCCCGGATGGTTGTATATATATATTGTGATAATGGCCACTCTTGAGCCGTTGAACCCCTTCTTGGGCGGTTGAGTATACATGTGGGCCGTGAGCCAGTTATTGGATCCCGCGAGGATCGTTATCATTGTCTTATCACATAGACATGCTAGTTTACTACTAGTCCGTAGCTATTTTTGTTATTATGCAAATTCCAATCTCTGGAACTTGATATTACTGTTTTCCAGCTGAAAAATGATAAAAGAGTTTTCAAAAACTACTTTTGAGCCTGCGAGGCTTGTATCTGCATATTAGCTGACTAGTAGTGGATCGGGCCGCACGCCGCAGCAAGATATATGTTGGATCGGACTGCACGCCGCAGTGATATCTCTATGAGATGTGCTTGGGCTGTAGGAGCCCCTCCGGAGTCTGAACCCCCACAGTGAGCACGGGTACCCAAAATTGGAGTCGGCTACACGCCGTAGCGGTCATATCATGCATTGCATTGCATTTAGCTACATCTGCTAGTTGTTATGCTATTTATTGGTATTTGTTGGTACAAGTACAGTGAATATTGATTCTGTGACAGGGTAGCTGATTATAGCTTTACATAGTGCTTTATTGCGGATTTCTTATCTGCGCTGTCTTACCCTTGTTTATTACCACTGAGTCTGGCAGTACTCATTTTACTCCCTGCACCTTGTGTGCGGATCCAGGTACCTCTCAGCAGTGATCCAGTAGCTGTGCGAGGCGACGTTTGTGGATATTCGAGGTAGCTGCAGAGTCCGCAGGACCCGATATCCCTTCCTACTGTCTTTGGATTTTGTATTGACATTTCTTTCCGCACTTGGTATTTTGTAAACCTTTATACACTTATGTTCTTTAGAGGCTCATGACTCTTGACCCTTGATCTATGGGAGTTGATGTATTATGGGACTTGGTTCCCTGTTTTCGTTATTTGTATTGCTATTGCTTCGTGATTTAATATGTTTAAATGGGATAAAAGAGAGCTTCTAGCTCCGTTGTTATATTGATTGGTCAGGCTGGCTTAGCAATGTGCTGGGCGCCATCACGACCGGATTTGGGGTCGTGACATTTACTTATCAGTTATTATTATATGGTTTCATTCCTTATCTGATATTTTCTATATTTAAAATGTCGTACCCTACAGCATGCTCCCCTCCCTCTTATTGTTTAAATTCGTATATTTCTTGTTATTGCACGTATATCTATACAAGTTAATTGTGATAGGTCCTGTCTAGCCTCGTCACTACTTCGCCGGGGTTAGGCCAGGCACTTACAAGCACATGGGATTGGTTGTGTTGATGCTATATTTCTGTGCTCTTTTGCACAGATCACGGTACTAGAGCAGCTTTTGGTCCAGAGCAGTAGTTTATTGGGAGTTGAGATCAGTCCAGGGACATTCGATGTAGCCTTGCTGACGTCTGCAGGCCGGAGTCTCTTCCTATGTTACTCAGTTTGTTATCACTTGTACCGAAGCAAACAACACTGTAATTTTGTTCAGACTTTCTATGTAGTATTTTATAGATGTTCGTGAGTTGGTGACTCCAGTCTTGGGTAGAGGTTGAAATTGAATTCCGCAGTCATTTTTAGGTTATTTATATTAATGACTTTCGCTTTTATAGTACTTGCTTTCTTGTTCTAATATTGTCAATGTTTGCTAAAAGAGGTATGGTAATTGCTTGCCTATCTCCTACTAGTATGCGTTATCACGACTTCTGAGGGTGAGAAATTCGGTCGTGACATAAACCATAAATCTTGTATTTGTGTTTGACTAGAGTTAGTCAATGTGGTGAGCTTTGTAATAGAGTTATTAATAAGAGGCTTGCAATATAGCTATTGCAAGTAGGTGAGGGATTAAGAGGTTAATTCCTAAGTTACAATAGGTTGTAATCTACAGTTACTCGATTAGTGAAGTTAAAATCCTACAAGTGTAAGTCGTGATTTTTAATTCCGTGAGCTGAGAGTTTTTCACGTAAAATACTGTTGTGTTATTTACTTATTGTTTTGTGTATTTCGGAGGAACCGATTCTCTATACAATTTGATGCACGCTTAGTTTACATCAATCGGTAAAAAAAGAAATGATAATGTGCCAAAATTACCTCACGGGAACACTGATGTGGGGAATATGTCAATGCGATTGAATAACACGCATTGGTGGATGTGTTTAAGATTTGATCAGCAAAAGAGTTAAAAAGAAAAATTCGCAAGTGTATACCCAGCATGAAAAATCGGTGCAGGTTTAATGGACAGTTAAGCCATTTTGACTCTTTTAATTTTCGAACCCGAACAATTAATACATCTATATGATGGGAATATTATGCAACTTGATATTAGCGAAGAATTTAATTATTCAAAGGAAAAGAATTTGATTGAATATATCACCAGGTTGTCTAATAGTAGTATAATCAATAAACCAAGTCAACAAAATTAAAAGTAAACGCTTGCCAAGTTGGATTGACACGGAAAACGGATTATATATTTTTGTGATTCCGTGGATTAATGTTAGTAATGTCTAACAACTACACATTAACTCAATAAATAATTATTTGGTCAAATGGTCATGACCAAAGGGTTTCTTTTAATTTTTGTTCAAGTAAACGCTTGCAAATTGGCCTGATATGGAAAGCTGGTTATATCTTATATTCATATTTTTGCGTATGCATAGCTCAAATAGTTACTTAATTATCTAAAATTATTAAGCGAAATTATTTTTCTTTCATTAATAATAAAAAAATCACTCAAAAAGCCATATTGCAATATGATATCATTCAACCAAATATGTTTAAGTGGAAAGGTTGATGTGGTAGTCCACGTGGATTTTTAATTTCTATTGACCACATAACATAATTAACACTCAAACAAAACATTGAAACCCACCCATACGGGTTGGTATATGGGTGGATTTCTATGTATTGTTTGGGTGTTAATAATTCTTTTATGTGATCCAAAAATACAAAAAATCGCCACATCAACTTTTTCCATCAAAAAAATTAAGAAATGTGATTGATTAATTATTAGAAAGCAATAGGAATAATTGAATAACTTTCTTGTTACAAATGAAATAAAAGTAACTTTACTTTTAATTTTATATAGTTGAATGAACATATAAATAATTGACTCAGTATCTTGCATATGAATATGTGATTTAAGCATAATAAGATCCAACAATTACACAACAACTCTTTAACTTAATAATTAGTCAATTTTTGGGGGGAAGATAGCATTAAGCAATAAAAAGTGTAAATAGAGTTGCGTTCTCACAAACAAACAACAACAACTCAATATAATCTCACTTAGTGGGGTCTGGGGAAGGTAGTATGTACGCAGACCTTACCCTACCTTGGGGTAGAGATGTTATTTCTAAATAGACCACCGACATCCTTCCCTCCAAGAACTTCTCACCTTGCTCTTGGGGAGACTCAAACTCACAACCTCTCGATGGGGTTGCTTACCATCAGCACAGTGACCATTGTGTAATGTGAAATAAGATTACCAGAGCGATCAATATTATTAACTGTTCGAGCATTAAGGATGGATGAAAATCAACTAACTCTCAATTAAATAAAGAGAAATTTTCATAAAGCACTATCTTTTAGTAGTAATTAGTCATCTATAGATACCATTTGTTATATTATGGATTATAGATATCTTTTCTGTGGTTATAAGATGTATTTGATGTATTTAAGCTATTTTATTCATGAATATAGTAGCAAAAATAGGCGTGAATAAGGGAAGTCCAGCTAATCATTTGTTGTATTCGGCTGTATTCACGGAGTGAAACATGGGATTACAGTTAGACAAATGATTGTATTCGACCGTATTCACGGCGTGAAATAGGGATTACACTATTTTTAAAATGGAAGATGAATCAATTAACATATTAGACTCCTAATATAACTCAACAAACTCAATTATAACATACAAATTTTATATTTTTAGTTATAAAAAAGATTCTCAACCGAAAAATACCCAAAAAATATAGCAGCAGAGAAATTATATAATACATTTGAATACATAAATTATATTAATTTAAAAAAAAACATATGAATACATTCATGGCATATAGAGAGACGACATATGCAAAGACAGTGAATAGAATAAAATACATAGAATACAGCGGGATACATTGAAATACAAAAAAAATGAATACAATGGAATACATGGAATAAAACGAGGTACATTGAATTACAATAAAAAAAGACAACGAGTACAATGAAATACATGAAAATACATTAAAATATATTAATAGAAAATCAAGTTGCTCAGGTCCAAACTTCGGCGTCATTGTTCAAGAACAACCCTAATATCGTCTCGTCAAAAAGGCCTCAATTCTGACTCGAAACTCTCAAAACTTGGCGCAAAGATCAGTTGGCATGGAAACAATCTCAATCTCGTTAACAAAAGCATAAGAGTTTGCTGAAGGAGAAAAGCTTATATTGAGTATTTGACTTTCATCAACATTGATTGCATATTCTTTTCGAATTGCTTTACTATACTCATCATCGTCACTAGCAGTGACAGTGAGGAAATCACTGAAATAGAGGACATAATGATTAGGACGAATTTAGTGTCAGGGGAAATATTTAAATTGTAGGTGAATTGAGATTGCAAAATATAGGCACTCATATAATAAACTCTGGTGAATCCCAACGACAGAGAGGATGGGAATTTTTTTTTTTAAACAACAACACCAACCTAGTATAATCCCACTTAGTGGGGTCTGGGGAAGGTAGTGTGTACGCAGACCTTACCCCTACCTTAGGTAGAGAGGCTGTTTCCAAATAGACCCCCGGCATCCTTCCCTCCAAGAACTTCCCACCTTACTCTTGGGGAGACTCGAACTCACAACCTCTCGTTTGGAAGTGAGGGTTGCTTACCATCAGAGCAACCACTCTTGTATGATGTTACACCTTGTGTATTCGGTGTTATCATGCTGTAAAAGGGCTAATTCGATAGGAATATAATTTCTACGAGATATTTAAATTATTTGATAGTTATACGCTAAGATTGGAAGTCATTTGAGTTGTGATTAAAAATTCGACAAAGATCGTCGCAAGTTATGGGTTTTAAATTTTACTGGAATTTGGATCAAATGTTGATGAGCTTTTCTCTCAATATACTGGGAGTTATGGTGTGTTCTACCTATCGAATCGAAGGTCTATGAGTCTAGTTTCCAACGCAATAAACCGTTCGTTAATACGACTTCAGAGTAGAGAGATATTAACATTTTCGTACAGGGGTGCACACTGTTACGGGAATAGTGTGCAAACCGGGTTTTGTCCAAATTTTTTTTTATTTAAGTCATCCAAAACAGAACCCTTCGTTTATTTCTCTCCCAAACAGAATCAAAACCCTTGGTATTTCCTCTCAAACTCCTCCCATCCATCTAGCCAAGCATAACAACAATTTAATCATCTTCAACCATGGCAACTTCGGAATCGTGAATTTCTTCGGTGATTCACTTCTCATAGCAAGACTCCGCCTTGAAATTTTTTTTCGAATTTTGAGTAATTCTAGTCACATAAGGTATGATTTAACTTCCTCCTTGTTTCTTGTAAACATCTACCATAAGAATTCTTAATAAATAGTTGAAATCTATAGAAATATTCTTTGATTTTTGTTAAGAAACCCCTCTTAGTAGGACTTGGTTGTTTGGGCTGTTTTATATAGTTTTATTGTGTTGATTGAATCTGTGAAGATATGGCTGGAATCATGTCGATGAGGAGATGTAGTTAAGTAAAATTTTGATGGTGTGTTGGGTAAAATTTAAACTACAAAAAAGGGTCTACAATTCATGCCCGCAAGTTGTTCGCTTAATTGTCTAAATGAGGAATTATATAGGATATGAGCTTGAATTTGATATTGGATGGTTCGTGTTATGTAGGAAATCATTCCTAAGGCTTTCGAGTTCTCGGAAATCGTATATAACTCCATCGACAAGGTATGTAGGGCTTTCGCTATACTTTTCGGCATGACTAGAATTCGAATAAACGTTTATTAAATTGTTTCGTCGGATGAGAGTTATTTCAGCTTCAACTTATAAAGATGCTTAGAACTAATTCTTTCTCATAGAGTGCGTACTTCAGAGAATATCCATGAATTCTCGGTTTTCCTTGTTCCGTGCTTAAAAAGAACTAGAGCCTTTTTACTCGTTGTCATTTCGACATTAATATAAATCTTGAATAAGTAGCACTTACTTTAAAGGTATTCATAATACATTGATCTCATGTTCTTAGTACTTGTTGACTCGTAGTTAAGAAAATCAGATATTTTAGCGACAATTATGATAGTCGGGGAATAATGATGATATGCCATTTTGACTATTCGTAGAAGTCTTCGAAGTTTGGTTCGCATTGCACTTATACAATTCATGATTTAGCATATGTATGTATTTACTTTTATTACCGAGCCGCACTATAGACGGCCGGGTATGACACATATTGTGTAACCACTGATCAGTTGGGATTACCGAGCTCCACGTGGCCGGGTACGATTCTACCGAGCCTTTATTATGGCCGGGTACGTTATGGATATTATAGCCCCACAGAAGGATTTATTATTATATAATGTGATATATTATAACTAGCGATAGTGAGCAACGATTCCACGAGCATACATTTATATCCAGGTTGAACTTTTAATTTACTATCGAGGCTAGTTTTATAAATTCAAATTTTCTATATATATTTTCTCTTGTTAATTACATTTTTCATGTTACATTTGTCGCCCTACATATTCAGTACATATTTCGTACTGACGCATTTTTATGCGTTGTGTTCATGCCCACAGGTTCGGATAGACAGAGCGGTGTGCCTCCTCAGTAGGACCCCCAGGATCAGCGTTGGGTTTCGCGCTCCACTTTTTCGGAGTTGCTCACTTTGAGTCCATAGGTACTATTACATATGTATATGTGTAGTTTTGGGTATGTCGGGGGGGTTTTGTCCCACCCTGTTGATAGTGTCTTACACTCTTAGAGGCTTGCAGACTAGCGGTCATTGTATATATATATATATATATTTCGTATAGCCCTATCGGCATTATGGATAGCTGTTACACTGTTGTTGCAGCCTTGTTGGCTTAGGTTATATGTATATATGTCGTGTTGGTCTCTTCTGCCTGCAGGTTATTATATTTCAGATCATATTTCATGGTTGGTTCGCTCGGGCCTTCGTGCATCGGGTGCCAGTCACACCTCCCAAGATTGGGGTGTGACAAACTTGGTATCAGAGCCGGTTAGTCCTAGGGAGTCTGCAAGCCGTGTCTAGTAGAGTCTTGTTTATGGTGTGTTGTGCACCACACTGATAAACATTAGGCTATTGGGCATTTAGGATTATTACTTTCTTCTTGATCTAGATCGTGCAATAGAGCCTAATCATAAGTGTTCATTCCTAATTTTTTTTTGTTTACCTTCTCAGTCATGCCTAATACTACGAGACGACAAGTGGCTATAAAATTTATTCGGAGGATAGATGAGGAGGCGGGAGAGGGTACAAGTCAGGTGCCACCTGCTAATGTAGATCAACATGAGCTACAGAATGAGGCTGATTCTCAGGCTTCCGGGGCAGCACTTCCACCGCCCCCGGAAAGGCGTAGAGGAGCTAACATACCTCCAGTCCATCTCCCAGTTGCTCCTGATCAGGACCTAGACATGCGGAGTGTTGTACAATTGCTGACTCGAATAGTGGCCTCCCATGCCCAACACCAGACCCGCAGTATTACTGATAGGTCCGTGAGTGCGAGAGTTCGGGACTTTATCAACTTGGATCCTCCAGTATTTACAGGGGTTGATCCTAATGCTGACCCACAGGATTTTCTAGATCTTATGCAACGGACCTTACAGATTATACATGCCACAGATGTTGAGTCAGTGGAGTTTACTTCTTATAGACTACGTGATATTGCAGTGACATGGTATGAGACTTGGAAGCAGACTCGGGGGCCTAATGCACCACCAGTGACATGGAAAGAGTTCTCCGAGGCATTTTTACAGCAATATTTGCCAATCGAACTTCGAAGAGCCCGACGAGACATGTTCTTACACTTAGAACAGGGTAATATGAGCGTTCGGGAATATAGCATGCAATTCAACTCTCTGGCTAGGTATGCTCCTACGATTGTTGCTGAAATGAGTGATCGAGTACACCAGTTTGTTAGTGGTTTGGGGGCACACTTGATAAATGAGTGCACTACAGCTTCTCTAAACCAAGGAATGGATATTGCCCGTATTCAAGCATATGCACAGGGTCTAGAGGATCGTAAGAGGCAACAACGAGCCAACCGAGAGCATGATAGAGGTCAACAGAAGAGGGCGCGGTTCGCAAGTAACACAGGAGAGACTCGAGGTGGATCTAGGCCACAGTTTCCTAGGCGTCCATCTTATCCGGTAGCCAGTGCGCCACCACATTTTCAAGGGCAGCGACATGATCGACCCACTTATTCTGGTCCAGTTCAGAGTTCACGGACCCCAAGTCCACAGTTTAGAGGCGAGTTCAGTCAGACGAGGCCTCAGTTTCCCAGATGTGATCGATGTGGCCGAAATCATTTTGGACCATGTCGCCAGGGTTCTGATGCATGTTATGCATGTGGACAGCCAGGTCATTTTATGAGACATTGTCCGATGGCAGGCGGAGGGGGTATAGCTCAGCCAACGGCATCTGCAGGGGCTTCTTCATCTTCGGTACGTCCTCCTAGGCAGAGTATGCAGACATCAGCTGGCAGGGGTAGGGGAAGGTTTGGAGCTTCTGGTTCAGGAGGTCAGCAGAATCGCATATATGCTTTATCGAGTCGTCAGGATTTGGAGTCATCTCCGGACGTGGTTACAGGTATACTATCCGTCTTTTCTACCGATATGTATGCCTTGATAGATCCTGGTTCTACATTGTCGTATATTTCCCCCTTCGTTGCTAGTAAATGGGATAGAGAGCCTGAACTGTTGCATAAGTCGTTTGAGGTATCTACGCCAATGGGTGAGTCTGTTGTAGTTAGACGGGTATATCGAAGTTGTGAGGTGAAGATTCATGACCGTCATACGTTAGCTGATTTGCATGAGCTAGAAATGGTTGATTTTGATATCATTATGGGTATGGATTGGTTGGCTTCTTGTTATGCCAACGTAGATTGTTGGACAAAGATTGTTTGTTTTAATTTTCCGGGTGAACCTATTATTGAATGGAAAGGTGATACTGCAGCACTTAAGGGGAAGTTTATTTCTTACCTTAAAGCTCGAAGGATGATTTTGAAGGGGTACATTTATCATTTGGTACGAGTGCAGGATATGGAGGTGAAATCTCCAACCCTTCAATCGGTTCCTGTTGTGAATGAATTTTCAGATGTATTTCCTGATGAACTTCCTGGTCTTCCTCCCGAAAGAGAAATCGACTTTGCTATTGATGTGCTTCCAGATACTCAACCAATATCTATTCCTCCATACAGAATGGCTCCTGCTGAGTTAAAAGAGTTGAAAGTCCAGTTGAAGGATCTACTGAATAAGGGCTTTATCAGGCCAAGTACTTCTCCCTGGGGTGCACCAGTATTGTTTGTTCGTAAGAAGGACGGTTCATTAAGAATGTGTATTGACTATCGTCAGCTCAACAAAGTGACTATCAAGAACATGTACCCCTTACCCATAATTGATGATTTGTTTGATCGGTTGCAAGGTGCCAAGTATTTCTCAAAGATTGACCTTCGATCCGGCTATCACCAATTGCGAGTTAAGGAGAAGGATATTCCTCAAACGACTTTCCGAACTAGATATGGCCATTATGAATTCCTTGTGATGTCTTTCGGTCTTACTAATGCACCAGCAACTTTCATGGATTTGATGAATCGGGTTTTCCAGCCATTTCTAGATATATTTGTAATTGTTTTCATTGATGATATTTTGGTATATTCTCGATCAGAAGCAGAACATGAGGATCATTTGCGTGTGGTGTTGCAGACTTTGAAAAATCAAAAATTATATGCTAAATTCTCCAAATGTGAATTCTGGTTGAATTCAGTGGCATTCCTTGGGCATATCGTTTCCGATGAAGGTATTAAGGTAGATGGTCAGAAAATTGAAGCAGTACAAAACTGGCCTCGACCCACAACTCCCACGGAGGTTCGTAGTTTCTTGGGCTTAGCAGGTTACTATCGGAGATTTGTGGAGAACTTCTCTTCTATTGCTGCTCCTATGACAAAATTGACACACAAAGCCGTTAAGTTCCAATGGTCTTATGCATGTGAAAGGAGCTTTCGTGAGTTGAAGAAACGCTTAACATCAGCACCTGTTCTAGCACTTCCCGAGGGATCTGAAGGCTATGTGGTATATTGTGATGCATCTAGGGTTGGATTGGGATGTGTTCTAATGCAGAATGGCAAAGTTATTGCATATGCTTCAAGGCAGTTGCGAAAGCACGAACACAATTATCCGACTCATGACATTGAATTAGCATCCGTTATATTTGCCTTGAAAATTTGGCGTCATTATCTTTATGGTGTTCATGTGGATATCTATACAGATCACAAAAGTTTACAATATATATTTAAGCAAAAAGAGCTGAACTTGAGACAAAGGAGGTGGTTTGAATTGTTGAAGGACTATGATGTGGATATTTTGTACCATCCGGGCAAAGCGAATGTGGTAGCTGATGCGTTGAGTCGCAAATCCATGGGCAGTTTGAAGCATGTAGAAGCTGGGAAATTAGAAATGACTAAGGATATATATCAATTGGCTAACCTGAGGGTACGACTACATGATACAGGTGACCAGGGTATAGTAGTCCAAAATATTGCGGGGTCGTCACTCGTAGATGAGGTAAAAATGCGTCAATTTGAGGATCCGGAGTTAGTCAAGATTAAAGAGAGCATCCCTTTTCAGAAGAATCAGTTGTTCGAACAATCTGATGATGGAATTCTAAAATATAAAGGCCGGTGGTGTGTACCTAACATTGGGGAGCTTCGTAAGAAAATTTTGACGGAGATGCACCAGTCTCGATACTCAGTTCATCCTGGTTCAACCAAAATGTATCATGATCTTCGTCAGCTATACTGGTGGAACGGCATGAAGAAAGATATAGCTACATATGTGGCTCAGTGTCCCAACTGCCAGCAAGTTAAAGCTGAACACCAGAAACTTGGAGGACTACTTCAAAATATTGAGATTCCAGCTTGGAAATGGGAATCGATTAATATGGATTTTATTACAGGATTGCCCAATTCTCGCCGGAAGTTCAATTCAATTTGGGTCATTGTGGATAGGCTGACGAAATCAGCTCACTTTCTCCCAGTTAGGACCACATATTCAGCTGAAGACTATGCAAGACTGTATATCAAGGAAATAGTTCGGCTACATGGAGTTCCGCTTTCTATTATATCTGACAGAGGTACCCAATTTACAGCTAATTTTTGGAGGTCTTTTCAAGAAGGTTTGGGTACTCTTGTTAACCTCAGTACAGCCTTTCACCCGCAGACCGACGGACAAGCCGAACGCACTATTCAGACGCTCGAAGATATGTTGCGAGCTTGTGTCTTAGACTTCAAGGGAAGTTGGGAAGATCATTTACCGCTTATTGAGTTTGCCTACAATAACAGTTATCACGCCAGTATTCATATGGCACCCTATGAGGCACTATATGGGAGGAAATGCAGATCTCCTATTGGCTGGTTTGATGTTGGCGAGACAAAGTTGCTAGGACCTGAATTGGTACAACAAGCTGTAGAAAAGGTAAAGTTGATCCAGGAAAGGTTGCGTACAGCTCAAAGTCGACAGAAATCATATTCAGATAACCGACGTCGAGACTTGGAATTTGTTGTGGGAGACTGGGTATTCTTGAAAGTGTCGCCTATGAAGGGTGTAATGAGATTTGGAAAGAAGGGAAAACTCAGCCCTAGATATATCGGGCCATATCGGATTATTTAGAGAATTGGGCGAGTAGCCTACAAACTTGACTTGCCACCGGAATTAAGCGCAATCCATCCGGTATTTCACATTTCCATGCTTCGCAAATTCTTAGGTGATCCTTCTAGCATCAGCCCTATTGAGGATATTCAAGTTACCGAGGATTTGTCATATGAAGAAATACCTGTTGCCATTCTTGACCGTCAAATCCGTAAGCTAAGGACTGAAGAGGTAGCCTCAGTAAAAGTACTGTGGAGGAGCAATAATGTAGAGGAAATGACATGGGAGGCCGAGGAGGACATGAAGTACAGGTACCCTCATTTATTTAAACCTTCAGGTGGTATGCTTGAGACAAATATGGCAGGTGTTGCACAGATATCAACCAGTAACAATTGAGGTAATTAAGGTATGACTAACCTTCTTCTTATTATTATTATTGTATAAGTAAGCGATCGTGTGAGGCCAAATTAATGTTATTATGATGATGTGTGGCCTTGGATATGTATGTTTGGGCTGATGACAGGTATTGGATAGTCCTATATATAGGAGAAACTCTGGCGAATTTTGTTTATAAAAAAAAAACTGAGAAGTTAAGTTAACCGTTAACATTCGGGGACGAATGTCCATAAGAAGGGGAGAATGTTACACCTTGTGTATTCGGTGTTATCATTCTTTCCTCTACACTATATATTCCTTTGTAGTAAAATTCTTTAAATGCACATGTATATTCATCTATATAACACATATTACATATTGCTAATTTTGACATTAAATTTCTATTTAATATTTTTTCTCTATGCTGTTCTACTATTTCTGTTTCTGCACTACCAAATTCATTTCTTATAGTTGTTTCATATTTATGTAAAATTTCTATAGCTGTTGTAGCTTTTTCACCATTAAGTTTTTTATCACTTCTTAATACTCCTAAGGCATCTTAACACATATTACATATTGCTAATTTTGACATTAAATTTCTATTTAATATTTTTTCTCTATGCTGTTCTACTATTTCTGTTTCTGCACTACCAAATTCATTCCTTATAGTTGTTTCATATTTATGTAAAATTTCTATAGTTGTTGTAGCTTTTTCACCATTAAGTTTTTTATCACTTCTTAATACTCCTAAGGCATCTATATTTATATTTTGTAACCATAATTTAGTCGTTCCTATTATTGTTCTTTCTATATATTCTGGTACTTCTGGTATTCCTATTTTATTATCTATTATCTGTTTTGTCATGTATCCTACCCATAACTGTATTGTCTTATTAATATCTTTTACACAGTCTAGATCTAAGAAATTATGTTGTATTGTTGTTGGTATTTGTGTTGGAATCCATTTTGTATATTTTGGTTCTTTATCATTTCTTTATGTTTTCTACCTATCGAATCGAAGGTCTATGAGTCTAGTTTCCAACGCAATAAACTGTTCGTTAATACGACTTAAGAGTAGAGAGATATTAATATTTTCGTACAGGGGTGCACACTGTTACGGGAATAGTGTGCAAACCGGGTTTTGTCCAAATTTTTTTTATTTAAGTCATCCAAAACAGAACCCTTCGTTTATTTCTCTCCCAAACAGAATCAAAACCCTTGGTATTTCCTCTCAAACTCCTCCCATCCATCAAGCCAAGCATAACAACAATTTAATCATCTTCAACCATGGCAACTTCGGAATCGTGAATTTCTTCGGTGATTCACTTCTCATAGCAAGACTCCGCCTTGAAATTTTTTTCGAATTTTGAGTAATTCTAGTCACATAAGGTATGATTTAACTTCCTCCTTGTTTCTTGTAAACATCTACCATAAGAATTCTTAAGAAATAGTTGAAATCTATAGAAATATTCTTTGATTTTTGTTAAGAAACCCCTCTTAGTAGGACTTGGTTGTTTGGGCTATTTTATATAGTTTTATTGTGTTGATTGAATCTGTGAAGATATGGCTGGAATCATGTCGATGAGGAGATGTAGTTAAGTAAAATTTTGATGGTGTGTTGGGTAAAATTTAAACTACAAAAAAGGGTCTACAATTCATGCCCGCAAGTTGTTCGCTTAATTGTCTAAATGAGGAATTATATAGGATATGAGCTTGAATTTGATATTGGATGGTTCGTGTTATGTAGGAAATCATTCCTAAGGCTTTCGAGTTCTCGGAAATCGTATATAACTCCATCGACAAGGTATGTAGGGCTTTCGCTATACTTTTCGGCATGACTAGAATTCGAATAAACGTTTATTAAATTGTTTCGTCGGATGAGAGTTATTTCAGCTTCAACTTATAAAGATGCTTAGAACTAATTCTTTCTCATAGAGTGCGTACTTCAGAGAATATCCATGAATTCTCGGTTTTCCTTGTTCCGTGCTTAAAAAGAACTAGAGCCTTTTTACTCGTTGTCATTTCGACATTAATATAAATCTTGAATAAGTAGCACTTACTTTAAAGGTATTCATAATACATTGATCTCATGTTCTTAGTACTTGTTGACTCGTAGTTAAGAAAATCAGATATTTTAGCGACAATTATGATAGTCGGGGAATAATGATGATATGCCATTTTGACTATTCGTAGAAGTCTTCGAAGTTTGGTTCGCATTGCACTTATACAATTCATGATTTAGCATATGTATGTATTTACTTTTATTACCGAGCCGCACTATAGACGGCCGGGTATGACACATATTGTGTAACCACTGATCAGTTGGGATTACCGAGCTCCACGTGGCCGGGTACGATTCTACCGAGCCTTTATTATGGCCGGGTACGTTATGGATATTATAGCCCCACAGAGGGATTTATTATTATATAATGTGATATATTATAACTAGCGATAGTGAGCAACGATTCCACGAGCATACATTTATATCCAGGTTGAACTTTTAATTTACTATCGAGGCTAGTTTTATAAATTCAAATTTTCTATATATATTTTCTCTTGTTAATTACATTTTTCATGTTACATTTGTCGCCCTACATATTCAGTACATATTTCGTACTGACGCATTTTTATGCGCTGTGTTCATGCCCACAGGTTCGGATAGACAGAGCGGTGTGCCTCCTCAGTAGGACCCCCAGGATCAGCGTTGGGTTTCGCGCTCCACTTTTTCGGAGTTGCTCACTTTGAGTCCATAGGTACTATTACATATGTATATGTGTAATTTTGGGTATGTCGGGGGGTTTTGTCCCACCCTGTTGATAGTGTCTTACACTCTTAGAGGCTTACAGACTAGCGGTCATTGTATATATTAGAGGCTTGCAGACTAGCGGTCATTGTATATATATATATATATATTTCGTATAGCCCTATCGGCATTATGGATAGCTGTTACACTGTTGTTGCAGCCTTGTTGGCTTAGGTTATATGTATATATGTCGTGTTGGTCTCTTCTGCCTGCAAGTTATTATATTTCAGATCATATTTCATGGTTGGTTCGCTCGGGCCTTCGTGCATCAGGTGCCAGTCACACCTCCCAAGATTGGGGTGTGACAAACTTGGTATCAGAGCCGGTTAGTCCTAGGGAGTCTGCAAGCCGTGTCTAGTAGAGTCTTGTTTATGGTGTGTTGTGCACCACACTGATAAACATTAGGCTATTGGGCATTTAGGATTATTACTTTCTTCTTGATCTAGATCGTGCAATAGAGCCTAATCATAAGTGTTCATTCCTAATTTTTTTTTGTTTACCTTCTCAGTCATGCCTAATACTACGAGACGACAAGTGGCTATGAACCCGCCCCACCCCGTCTAACGAAAAACTTCCAATTTTCTTCTATACGCTCTTTCTGAGCAAGTTCATCTAAAAAAATGTGTTCTATGTAACTTTAATGTGTTGAAGTTTGTTAATTTAAGTCACTTAACCAATCTTCTCATTTGCTAAATACCCATTAAAATTTGCTACTGGCTCTACTGATTATATATTACTAGTATTTAGTCTTACAAAAATTTATACTTCCAGAGTTGGCTACTGGATTACAGGATTAATAACTTTGTCTTTCTCATTGTTATTTTACTTTACATGAGCAGATTTATTTCAAAAGAGAAGAAGGGTAAAAACAACAACAACAACAACAACGCTGCCCAGTATAATTTTAAAAGTGTGATCTGGAGAGAGTAATATATACGTACATATTACCCCTATCCCGTGGGACAGAGAGACTGTTTCAAGTAAACGCTCTGCTCAAGAATTATATTTTTTCCAATAAATAATAACCACATCCTTAAATATTAAAAATCAGAAATCTCATTTTAGGGAAAAGTATAAGAATAAATGCTTCAACAGTATGTACACTCGATGATAAATTTGTTGGAAACTGATGAACTCATCTCACATGATTATCAACTCGCAACAGTCCCACAACTGCTTTTAGTTTATAAGAGATGTTCAAACCCGCCCCGCCCCTGCCCCCGCCGCCCCGCCCCCCTCGCATTTGTCAGCACCCGCACCCACCCGCATGATTTCAAACCTGTCTCGTCCTGCACCGCACCGCCCCATTGCCATCCCTCAAAGCTAATATCTATCAATCCACCTTACATATCGATCCAGCTTTCTATCCACTTGTCTTTTTTTATTTTTTTAGTTGAGGAATCTTTTCGAACAACGACAAGATTTTAAATGAAAAATAAACAGTGAAACAGATGGGAGACTTTGAAGATAAATACTAATGAGAGCCTTGGACAAAGTCAAGATCTTAAAAGAAAAGAAAAATGGACCCAAACGGGAGACTTTTGTTAAACAATTGAATTGGTAAATTTAATCATCACAGCCTACCATCAATAGATCCTCTAACCAAAAAAGTCAGAAAATAATAGAAGAAGAAGAAAGAAGTCATATGATAAACATATATAATAAGTGGCAACTGGGTGTATGCCTCAGCACTATTACTTTTTTTATGCTGCTCCTCGGTATCGATCTAGTGCCAAGCGGCGGACCTATTTGTAGCAACAAGGAGTCATCAAATTCGGTAAATTTATGCATATATATATATATATATATATATATATATATATATATATATATATATATATATATATATATATATATATATATATATATATATATATCGTGTATCTTGAAAATATTTAATTTAAATAATTTGTTATCAAAAACTTTTAAGGAACACTAGTTGAGCGGGTTCCCGTTATGTTAAATTAAATCTTAAGTCCGTCTTTATAAGTGCTTATGGTAATAGTTTAATCGCAACTAATTAATGTTTGTAGATGGCTTTCTATAAATTCCTTTAATTTCTTTGATAAAACAACGCATCAATCACCATTTATACGTCAACCTTCACTTGAATCACATTTACTACCCTTTAGTTTGAGCCTCTTTTCTTTCTTCTGCTTGAAACCACGAGTCACCATATACATCAACATTCACTTTGTTATACCTTTCATTTTACCACTTAAATTTTCTCTTCCTTTCTTCCTGTCTTTTGCTTGAAACCAGTACCAATCACGAACATGGAATTATGGAATACCGCGCCACCAGTAATTGTACGATATGAAGACGAAGCAGAAACGCTCCTCAACAGGCTTATAGGAGGACCAAAAGAACTAGACATTGTACCTATAGTCGGAATGCCCGGATTGGGCAAGACGACTTTAGCTACTATACTATATTGTCATGAAACTGTAATCCAGCATTACGATGTCCGTTCATGGTGCTGTATTTCACAAGTATATGACCGGAAAGAGGTATTATTAAAGATTACGAAAAAACTTCGTATGCTGAATACCACAAAAGAAGAAAATGATCATACTGAATTAGCTGATGAGCTACGTAATTTTTTGAAAGAAAAGAGTTATCTCATTGTGGTTGATGATTTGTGGAGTATTGGTGCATGGAATGATTTACGTACAATTTTCCCCGATGATAACAAGGGAAGTAGGCTTGTTTTGATTACTAGGCTCGACGAAGTAGCGTCCTATGTCTCAACTAATCCTCACCATCTTCGAAATCTTACTGAAGACGAAAGTTGGGAGCTATTGCAGAAAATAGTATTTGAGGATCAAGAACGTTGTCCCCATGAGCTTGAAGAAATAGGAAATGAAATAGCAAGAAATTGTTGTGGATTACCACTTGCAATAGTTTTGATAGCCGGACTTCTCACGAGGCGAGAAAAGGAAGAAGGTTATTGGAAAGAAATCGCTCTTAATTTGAGTACAAATGTTTTTCAGGATGTGAAATGGTTAATGGAGGTAATCGAATTGAGTTACAACGATTTGCCTCTTCATTTGAGACCATGTTTATTGTACTTTGGAACATTTTCTGAGGATGCACAAATTCCAGTACATAAACTGATACAATCATGGATTTGCGAAGGATTTATACCATGTAATGAGTTGAAGAGCGTGGATGATGTTGCAACTGATTACTTGATGGATCTTGTTGGGAGAAACCTAGTAATGTTTGCAAAAAGAAGTTACTACTTGCGTAGATACCAACTCATTGGTGTTCATGATCTTTTACATCAATTTTGCATGGTAAAAGCTACGGAAGAAATCCATTTACAACGAATTCGCGAGTAAGAAATACTATATATTCCTTCTGTTCCAATTTATTTATTTTTTAGTCTATTCAAAAAGAATGAATTATTTTTAAATTTGGAAATAATTTAACTTAAACTTCCAATTCTACCATCAAGAAGAAGTTTTTATAGCCACGTACACAAATACTCTGGCATGTTTAACACCACACGTTTCCAAAGAATTATAGCTATACAAATAATATAGTTTGTTTAGAACTATAAGTTTTAAAAGTTTTTTTTTCTTAAACTTTGTGCTCAGTCAAATAGATTAGGAAATACTAGCTCTTTTTGGTATCGTTTCTTCTTTTCTTTCAGAATCTTTCATGCTTACTAGGATCATATTTTTAGTTGTTCTTGTACATGCAGATCTCAAACTTATGATTATGATCATCCTCAATTTGCAACCGATACGCCTTCTCGCCTTGTTGTTGATCGCTCAAATGATTTTATCATGAAATGTGAAGGTTTTCATTCATTACGCTTCACTTACTATACTTGTTTAAACCTGACCAAGCTCTTTCAAGACTCCTTCGATGCTTTCAAATTACTAACTGTATTGGACTTGGAGAAAGTCAATGTTGGCAATTCATTTCCATATAGAATCGTGTTCTTGATTTGTTTAAGGTACCTGGAAATTACTGGCGATTTTGAGGAAATTCCATTAGATATAAGCTGTCTTGTCAATCTAGAGACAATGATTATCCATTCTAATCCTATCGAGGTCTGCACGCAGATACCATACACCATATGGGATTTGGTTAACTTGAGACATTTGGAAGTTTACGGATGGTTTCCAGACTTTGATGAAATTACACAATTAGAAAACCTAAGAAATTGTTACGGGTTTCTAATTTATCTTACTCGTGATATGCCCATTATCACTAATGGACTATCTAATGTCGTGAACTTGAAATGCACCATTGGTGATTTGGACTATGATTCAGACGATGATGAAGATGGTGCCTATGATTTGGACGATACTAGGTTTTGCGAACCAATTTTTCAGTCATTAGATCGACTAGAATCACTTTCATTCAAGATTGATATGCAACGTGCACCTTTACGACGAGAAATTGGATTTCCATCAACTCTAAAAAGATTAGAACTGCTTCTTTTCCCGTTTAGTGATCCTTTGACAAGTATTTCGACTATTGGAGAGCTACCAAATCTCGAAATATTTAATATATACAGCTGCTGCTTTTTTACGAGCAAATGGGACGTTAATGACGGAGAATTTCCTAAGCTTAAAGTCTTGAAAATCTTTCTCATGGATGATATTGAATGGAATGTTTCAGCTAATGCTTTCTCGAGTCTGCAACAAATATGTTTGAGTTATTGTAGAAATATAGAGATACCTTCTAGTTTTGGGTGTTTGAATTCACTAAAGTTGCTTGACGTGCACTGTTGCTGCAAATATTCTACGGAAGGTGATAATAGAACAACTGAGGAATCTGCTATGAAGATTAAGGAAATGCAAATTGAAGAGATGGCAAATTTTGATTTCAAACTCATTATATCAGAAAATGATGAGCGAAATGATTATCTTTTGACTTTCTGATAATTTTTGTGCCAAAGCTACATATATAGTTGTGCTCTCTTTATCCCAGCTTATGTAATATTTTCGTTCTTTAAATATTCAAATAAATATTTTCTTTTGATTATGTCATAATTAATGTTTATACTATTTAACCGAAAAATAATTTCAGCATAAAACAATTAAATTTGTTTTAAGCAGGTCACTATCAATTGATTGAATCAGAACTTAGTCGAATTGGATCATAGAATTAGGCTCAAAAAGCCATAAACAAGGCAATAAAAATAAATAAGCAAAGGTAAAAATGATGTTATTACTTTACTGATAGAACCCTAGAACCATCTTTGAGGTGCTTCAATGGGGCATGTCCTTGCGTAGGGGCCACCCAATCATACATAGTTCCTGCAAAGGCAAAGTTCTGCTATTATCTTGTCCCAAGTTCTGTTATTATCTTGTTCCAAGTGATAGGAGTTTCTCATAATTTTTTTATTATATTTGCTTTTTTTATATTCGGGAGGAAAATGACAATATAATTACCTTAATTGAATTTTACTTTTTGTAAAAGTAAATTGTAAATTCTTTCATATTTAGCTAGTCTCTTTTCTTGTAGGAAAATGTATAGACTTCTATAAATTGAGGATCCTTCCTTCTTATTCAGTAATGTAGCCGTATGGTCCTTGAGAGACGTGTTTAGATGGGGAAAACTTTACGGGACAATTTTTCGTGTGTCACTTGTGTTTGCCTCTTCATGAGATTGTTCTCTCGATATTTTCTACTCTCTTTTATTATAATAGATTGTTCATCTCCGTTGTGGACGTATGTCAGTTGACCGAACCACGTTAAATATTTATCTCTTTTGGTAGATTTCTCTCTATTGTATGATTTATCGGCGTTGAAGATTTGTTTTGCTATCTTCACACCTGATTTTTTCGGTCTCAACGCCAAGATAAAATCTATTTCAAGCAATATCGTGTTATCATGCAATCTATCCACGTGTTTTAGAGCCGTATTTTACCAATACAAATAGTTTCTCCGTTTTCGGATGATTTTCAAGAAATATCCAGGATGTGATATGACCTCTGGTGTGTTGCAGAAATATGTTTTTCAGAGGTTCACCATGCAACTGTCATCACTTTTGAATCTGTAAAGACGATTAGTCCATTTCATTTAAAGCTCCACACACATAGTGGTTGTTAACGGGTTTTGATGCTGCAACAACTACCAAGGTCATGATGTCTCACCTATAAGAACCATCTTCTTCATTTGTCCTTATTATCTCTTACTCGAGCTTCCTTTCTGAAATTTTCCAAATTCCATTGTTGATTTTCTTAAGAAACCTTTGGCTTCTTCACTTCGTAATTTTCCTCATATTCCCATCACAACTTCCAATGGCTTTTCCAAATTCTTCAACAAATGTTTACGAAATAACCCCCACTAATATAAGGTTGCCATTGTTGCTCCTCATCCTGCGACCACCGCGGTCATAGAGGATATGATGGTGGAAGAACCAACTATCCTTACTAGAAGAAGCAGGGGAAGCAAACCCCTCACAATGGTGGGAAAGGGATAATCGGTCCCGTTGACGGAAGTGAAGAGGTTCCGGCTACCATGCTCTCGACAGTATTGGCGCCAGCACCTACTAGAAGTGGCAAAGTGTCACGACCAAAAGTTTTATGTGTCTAACACCACTTACTAAGCAAGCCAATAACAAATATGCGAAAATAAATTTAAACAACAATAAGTAGTCTCGAATATTGGATATTGGCCTTTTCCTTTCTTAGATGGGCCTTACTATTACTGCTACGACTATTTGCTACTTCTACTACTCTATGATGTTTCCCGTGAACATTTCGATGATGTGGGCATAGTTCTTCTTGAGGGATCGTTGTATTCGGAGCACGGCTTCACCGGGTCCAACATGGACTCTTACTTTGAAACCTTAGCTAAGTGCTCCCATGTCCGCGGCCCGAAGATTCTACCGCGCGCCCCAAAGAGGCACTACTGGAATTCCTATAAAAAGCGATCAAAGATTAGCGACCAAATTTGTTCCGTCAAGAAAAGCGACCAAAGTTTGTCGCCAAACTGCCGAAAATAATAAAAAAAATATTTGACATACTTTAGCGACCAAAGTTGGTCGCTATTTGGCTGCAAACTTAGTCAAACTATTGACTGGATTTGTCGCCTTGCTTGGTCAAAGATATACTGAGATTAGCGACCAATGTTGGTCGCTAAAGTGGGACCCAGATAAATTTTTTTAATAGTTTTATTATTATTTTATAAAATATAAATATGCATAATTTAAAACTTGCGACCAAAGTTGGTCGCTAATTGAAGGATAAGTTGATAGCGACCAACATTGATTGCTAACATGGGACCCATTTATAATATTTTAATAAATATATATTTATTTAAAAAAATTATAAAATATAAATAAATATAATTCAAAATTTAGCGACCAAAGTTGGTCGCTAAAAGAAATAGAGACCAACGTTGGTCGCCAAGGTGGGACCCAGTTCTAACATTTAATAAGTTTTATTATTAATTTAAATATTATATAAAATATAAATAAATCTGATTAAAAGACCAAATTTGATCGCTAAATTAAATTCATGTACAGTTAGCGACCAACTTTGGTCGCTAAATTAAATTCATTTATAGTTAGCGACCAAAGTTGGTCTCTATATGGTCAAAATTAAAAATCAATTTTATATTTACTATGTAAATAATATAAATGTAAGTCGTTAATACTTTTGTATACAAGGGATGAATAGTACTATAAAGCGGGCGTGTGTGTCTATATATATATATATATATACTTACGCTATAATGCACTATGTATAGCTTTAATTCATTAGCAACAACGATGATGAGAAGGCAAGAACATGTGTTTCAAATAGTTATGGTGTAGGTAGGAGTTTAACATTTCCTAAATAGATAAAAGAAAAGGTAATAGAGGAATTCTATACTTTAATTTCCTAGAGGAATAGGAGTTTAATTGGGAGCGACAACGGTGATGGTGATAAAATATTTTTCGTTGGTCATGGCAGTTCCGATAAAACGGGGATCATAAGACTCTATGATCACAAAGATCATAGGAAATTTTGTTCTTAACTTTCTTCCAAGTCTGATCCATACAAGCTTAGTGGGATATTGGTGATATATTCTTCGGATTCAGACAATGAGTAGCAGTTCCATACTTTTGTCAGACAAACTCATTGTCTGAATCCGAAGAATATATCACCAATATCCCACTAAGCTTGTACGGATCAGACTTGGAAGAAAGTTAAGAACAAAACTTCCTATGATCTTTGTGATCATAGAGTCAACTGCCATGACCAATGGAAAACATTCCATCACCATCACCCTTGTCGCTCTCAATTAACCTTCCTTTCTTCTTGGAAAATGAAGTGAATTCCTCTATAATCATTCTTTTATCTACTTAGGAAATATTAAATTGTTGTCTATACCATCTCTAGTTGAAACACATGTCATTGTAGTCTCAACATCGTTGTCGTTAATGAGAACAAGATTTTATCAAAAGACACACCCTCTCAGCTACTGTATTCAAGTTCATCCCGAGTAATAGTACCATGAGGATAATCACCAAAGTCACCGGGCAGCTTTGTGATGCCAAGGAAGCAAGATGAGCGATTCAATGAAACTCGTATTGTAAAGAAGGAGAAAGAGACTAATTAAGAAAGGTGGGTCGAGGGTCGAGCCTAGACTAGACATGTAAGTTTTTTTACTTATCATTAAGTATTTTGATTTACTTTTATATAAATTTTGAAATATTAATTCAGTATAATGTTTCTTATAAGTTCGCTTCACAGTTGTTATGGGGGAATTCATACGCAGTCAGCCACCTAACGAGTCAGCCGAGGCACTTCAACTTTCGAACAAGGATACTAAAAGAACACTCCTTGAGTACTTTATATACTTTGAGCTAGACAATAGAACTAGTTTTCAAATGAGCTTGTAATAAACGTTAACTTAGTTTTGTTAGCTTAATGTTATCTAATGTGACGAATGAACTACTTTTATATTTTGTTGCATTTTAGTGTTGTTGTTGTTGTTGGCATAAAATGCCTGTTTATGATATTTGGTATAAGCTGGCAGGTGGTGCAGCAGCAAAATCGGCAATTTATGCCAAAAATATATCAAAAAGAGCGACCAACTTTGGTCTTCAGTTGGTCGTTATTCACTTAAAAACTCAATATTTGGTAATTTTGTTTACCCATATTTCTACAAAAAGCAACCATACTTGGTCACTATTTCATTAAAAAAATAAAATTTCTGGTGATTTAGCGACCATAGTTGGTCGCTAAAGTTTAAAAAATAAATTAAATTCATATATTTAGGGACCAAAGTTGGCCGCTAGTTTAATAAAATAAATAAATTATTGAATAAAAAAACGACAAACCTTGGTCTCTAGTTTCCAGATTTTAAAATATAATATTTGGATTAGAGACCAAAGTTGGTCACTTTTTAATGATTAAATAATAAATAAATAAATAAAGTATTTTATATTTTGAGACCAACTATGATCGCTAAATTTATATTATTAAATTAATAAGGCGACCAAAGTTGGTCTCTATAGTCAATATCCGAAATATTTGGTCCATTTAGCTTAGAGACCAAAGTTGGTCTCTAATTAGCGACCAATTGTGGTCCCTAAATAAAAAAGACCATCAATATAGCTACCAGGTCCGTTTGGTCGCTTTTTGGTCGCTTTTTAGCCTAAAAGCGACCAACGTTAGTCGCTTTTTACGGTCGCTTTTAGGCAGATTTCTAGTAGTGAGGTAGGTACTGGTAGAAATCCCTATTAATGTAAACATTTTCAGGAGGACCAAAGATTGCTCCATGGTTCAAAGGCTTTATCGGGCCTCTAGAGCGAGAGTAGATGGACAAAGCTTCAACGGCGTCTCTTGCCAATCATATCTTTTTGGCCTTCCACCCGTATTTGGGGGCCATCTCCTTTCACCAATGGATCTCTGGCGTAGTAATATTCATAATCTTCTGAACCAATTGGTCCAGGCCTTCAATTATTGGTAGTGTCCACCGGGTAGCTAAAATAACAAAAAAGAAAGAGTTAGAAATGATAAGGAGTAGTCTTTTTAAGGAGAAAGAGATAGATTATAAACTTACATGAACGACTTCATGATTCGGGAAAGATGGAGTTGTGGCTGAGACGGTATCCCCGGTAGTAATGACGACAAACTATCCATTCACCCACGGTCATTATCATCATCCATGCTGGTAAGCAAAGCATGGTGGCCACACTTGCTGAAATTTATAACTCCCTCACGGAAGATTTTGGGAGGAGGGGGGATAGAGGTTCATCGTATGTGCTAGGGTTAGGGTTTTCTTTGTCTCTGTGCACAGTTGGCGCAAACAAACTACCGTTTGCCATCCAAAAGGGCCTACTTGCACCAAGCAAACCTAGTACTGATGGCATAATTCCAAGATCATGGGTTCAAGTCCCCTGCTCAAAGAAAATGGACCCAAAGTGAAAGGGTACGTATAGACACATGTAAAACCCTTCTTGGTGAAGGTAACACACTCCACCAGGTCAGGATCAATGATGTTTAGGTCATGATAGTTACAATAATCCTTCATAGTAGGTATACTGGAAGGATGAATAGAAGAGGGATACCTACTAACAGGCCAAGTTCGAGGATTCCCAAAAGGGAACTTTTCTTGGAAGTCGTTAACTCAAGTGTTTGGGTATGATGGTGCTCAATATAGCACCACGATGTGCAATCCGGGGTTTCATACCCTTAGGACAATATTTACAATCATTACTTGCCTCGATTCGGTCTAAATTCTAGTCCACGATGCCTTTGCCCTCTCGAATCAACCTCCGGATGCTCCAAATCTAGCCACAATTAAACATAACTACTAAAATATGCTAAGGGAACAAAGCCCATTCCAAAATATCCAATTTACATAAAACAAATCCCGAAATTGCTCAAACCCGGCCCCCCAGCCCACCTCTTGTAATTCGATAAAAATCACAAAACTGAAAAATCCATTCGCTCACGAGTCTACCCATATCAAATTCACCAAAATCCAACATCAAATAGTCATCCAAATCCCCAAATTCAACTCTCCAAACCTTTTTCCATTTTTCCCAATTTTCACCTCAAATTCTCAAATTAAATAATAAGAACCAATACATAATCATGAGATTTAACAAAATTTGAAGAACACTTACCCCAGTCAATCCTCTGAAAATCCCTTCAAAAATTGCCTCAATCCGAGCCCCAGAGCTCGAAAAATACAAAAATGGTTAAAATCCTTGAAATAGAGTACTTTATAATCTGCCCAGGTATTTACCCGATGCTATCGCAGACAAAATAATGCGATAGCTGAGCACAAAAGTTTTTAGCACTTGTTTACACTATGCAATCGCGGCCATTCCCTTCCGATTGCGTAGAACAAATTTTTTCAACATCCTTCTCTAACTCTTCCGGACAGCCTCTAGTATAATGATCATAACCTTTTGTACAAACCTCCAAATTACTATTTGTTTAACTTTCTGAAAACTAGACATCAAGTGCTACAAATTTTAATTTGGATCATCTTTAAATTCCTTGTCGATTATAGGATATAAGCTTCCAAAGTCGGTTCAGTGCAACAGAAATTTTATTCTATGCGATCGGGGGAGGACTTACGCGACTGCATAGCACAACTCCACTTTTCCAATTTTTCTATATGCTAACGCGGTCAGATCCATGCTAACGCACAACTCCGAAACCAAAATACGGGCCCGATACCATCAATTTCAAACACCTTTCATTTCCAAAAACTCTTATATATTCCAGAAAATAATTTTCTTTAAAAATTTATTTCTCAGGCTTGGGACCTCGGAATTCAGTTTCGGGCAGACGCCCAAGTATCATATTTTCCTATGGGCCCTCTAGTACCATCGAATTATGGGTCCGGGTCAGTTCCCAAAATGTTGGCCAAAGTCAACTCATATTCATTTTAAAAGTAAAATTTACCTTTTTTCATATATTTTCACATAACTGCTTTCCGGATACACGTCCGGACTGCGCATGCAAATTGAGCTAATACATAAGGAGGTTTTAAGGTCTCGGGACACCAAATCAACTTATAAACGATCATCACAAAGCTAAAATAAGACGAACACCGTTTATAACTAATATAATGCTTATCGTTACTTTCATTTATTCTGTTTTATGGTTTTAATAGTTGTGCTTGGTATGTCTTTTTTGTTTCTTATAACCAGGATTGGCGGATCAGGCATGGACCTCAAGAGCAAAGCCATGGTATTACATTATTTTATTAATCTTTTTTCATATTAACATTTTCTTTTCTCGTTTTTAATTGCTTGAAGATTGCTAACTTTATATAATTTTTTTTATTTGCAGACTCTCTCAGTTCTAGTTAAAGATCCTTCAAAGCTTCCCAAATGGAACTATGATGGGTCCAACACAGGCCAAGCTCTTGGAGAAGACAATGAAGTCATTCTATAGTAAACGAAGAGGACAAAATCGGTTTATCGATAAACCGATAATCGAAGAGGACAAAATTGAAATCGGAATAGATAACTCGATAAGGAAATTTTCAAACAGAAATTGATAAATCGATATCGATAAACCGATAACAAATAAGCGATTCGATTTATCGATAAACTGATTCAAATGCACACTCCTAGGTTAAAACAACTCTCAATAAATCAAACCAAGAAATACCACCATTTTGATTGATACTAACAATTCGGCTCTATAGCAACTCAAACCATCAGATATGCCCTTTCTGATCATCGTGCAAGATATACAAGTCACAAAACAAATAAAAATTTTATAACTCCTAACCTCATAGAGGGACTCTTACTCACCATAAGCTCACTCACCAACTCTGTCAAATAAAGCTAATAATATCACCTATCTATCATAAAACAATGCCCTCACAAGAAGAAATAATCCACACACTCAAATCAAAGAATGAATATAATTTAAGGACTTAGCATCAAAGAACAACTCTCGTACCCACAAATAAATTCACATATATGCATAAAGAACCATAGGCTTGTCCATTATGTGCATCTCTACTAATTAAATATGCTCAAATAGAATCAAATAGGACTCTAATTGGTTGTAATGTTGGCTAAGCGACGGGTAGAAGAACTATATAATAGTGACTTACACTTTCCTAAGCAGTTTGCACTTTTAACTTCATCACCCGTTATTTTCAGCTCTAAATTTTATTTTTCATCCCTCTCTTCATCAATTGTTTCACAAGTACTTCCCTCGTATCAAGAACATTTCATTTTTTTAAAGCAATTTTTTCCCATTTTTTTCATGTCACATTCTTTTCAATATGGCCTTTTTATCACTTTTCATCTATCGTTGGTCGTCATGTTTTACTCAATCATCTCTTTCTTCAAATTTACCTGTTAATATTACAGTCTAAGCAACATTGATCAAAGAAGCAGGGTACAAAAATAAGAATTGAACAAAGGGTTCAAGGAAAAAATGCAGCTTCGAAAAGGCTACAAACTCGAAGTGATAACTTGTTATACAGTATATGAAAAGGCTAAAGTCACAAGACATAACAAAGAAAGCATATTATAATCTTCTAAACAAAGCAATACTTCTATTTCGATTCAATAACATGCAAGGCAAGTTCTAGACTAAGATGCAAAGCATAGAATATATGTAAGAAATCCTCACCCCACATGGCACAAGTATCAATCAAGATAGATGAATTATACTCTAAGACAAACATGATCATAACAAACAACATGTCATGACCCGGATTTCTCCCACCATCGGGATTGTGATGGCGCCTACTCGTGGTAGCTAGGCAGGCCAATTCACTCACCATTTTCCTGTTCATACTATGATTTTTGTTTTCATATTTAATAGCAAGAATAATACTCAAATTTTTAAATGCGGAAGTTTTTCGAATAAAAGATGAATAAAAGTGTAAAGTAACTCACATATATCCTCTACCCAAGATGTGGAGTCACAAACTCACGAACTACTAAGGAATAACTACACATAATTGTCTAAAAGAAAATAAATAATAATTGTCTGTCTCAGAACAATGAAACCACAACAATAATAAAAGTAAATAGAGGAGACGCCGGGCTTGCGGACGCCTGCAAGCTACCTCGATCTCGAAAGTAAGGTAATCCCGCTAGTACACTACTGCTGCTCCTGCTCAAAACCTGGACCTGTGCAAAAATGCACAGAAGTGTAGTATCAGCACAATCCGACACCATGTGCTGGTAAGTGCCTGGCCTATCTCTGCAAATTAGTGACAAGCCTAGGACCACACACTCACATAAACCTATGCAGTTCTATATATGTATGTACCACAAAATAACCGAAATATCGAGTAACACAACTAACAAAGGAGGTAACATACTGGGGGAACAAAATCAGCAACACATAATAAATCAGTAAGGAAAATCAGAGTGTAGTAAAAACAGCTATCACCAAAACAAGAAATTTATATGGTTGCACGGCATCACCCTTCGTGCTTTTACTCTCATCCTCACAAAATAATCAAATAAAAGCGCACGGCATCACCCTTCGTACTTTTACTCTCATCCTCACCAAATAAGTAAATAAAAGTGCACGGCATCACCCTTCGTGCTTTTACTCTCATCCTCACATCTATGGCACGGCATGATCCTTCGTGCATGGTTTAAATAACAACGGCACGGAATGTCCCTTCGTGCATAAATTAAGTAATAACGGTACGACATGTTCCTTCGTGCATAAACAGTAAAACAAGGCAAGGAATGATCCTTCGTGCGAACATAAGTAAAAATGGCACGGCATCACCCTTCATGCATTATCACTCTTCCTCACCCAAATAACAATCACAATTAAGGGCAAAAGAATGAAACAAATAATATGAACCATCCCGGCAAGGAAAACAAGAATCATAATAATATCTCGGCAAGGGAACAACAACAACTACACAATAAGGTCCCAGTAAGGGAAACAATAATCAACCTTCACAACCCGGCAAGGGCTCAAGAATAAGACTTAAACATCCCACATTAACTCACAACATATGTCAACAAATGACCCACGGTCATTCTAGACGCCAGTGTATAGATGCTCGTCACCACAGCCTATACACCGCACTCGATCATATAGCAATTAGCAATTAGCACATTCAATCATATTCCCTCAAGCTAGGATAGATCAAACACTTACCTCAAAGCCTTGAAGTCCTATTAACCTTCAACTATCGTTTTACCTCGAAATTCAACCTTCAACTCGCTCGAATATAATCACAATTGGTTCAATTAGTTTAATAAATACTATATAAATTGGTTTGGATGCATAAAAATGGTTTTCTCAAAGTTTTACCCAAAATTTCCCAAAATGCCCCCGGTCCCACGTGGTCGAAACTCGGGGTTCGGACCAAAATCCGGTTACCCATTCCCTTACGAGTTCAATTATATGATTTGTTTCGAAATCGGGCCTCAAATCGAGGTCCAATTCTCCAATTTATGAAAAACCTAGGTTCTACCCAAAAACAACAATTTCAACCATAAAAACCTTTTATTTCTCATGGAAAACATGTTTAATGATGTTATGAATTGAAAGAGTTGAGTAAAAATTGACTTACAAGAGATTTGGAGTGATATTGCTCTTGGAAAATCGTGTGTGGTGTTTTGGGTTTTGAAAGATTGGTGAAAAAGGGTTTAAAAATCGTTTAAGTATCAGATTGCACAGCTGCGGATATGGAAATTGCGAACATATGTTCGCAATTGCTAACATAACAGCTCTGGGTTGCGGATCTCGCATTTGCGAGGATATGTTCGCAATTGCGAACTTAGGCCAATTCTGGCCAACTCGCATTTGCGAGATTTGGTTCGCATTTGCGAACCTGGGATTCTCCTGGGCAACTTCCCATTTGCAAAGGTTGCCTCGCATTTGCGAACCAAAGCCATTCCTGGGCCACTTCGCATTTCCGAAAGTTGGTTTGCATTTGCGAACCAAGGCATGTTCTGTGTCTTCTCGCAATTGCGAGTAAATTTTCGCATTTGCGAAGATATCAGCTGGGGAAAAATACCAGCTGTGTTATCTTTCAAAATCTGCTCTAACAGCCTACCAAATCTTTACCCGAGCCCTCGGGCTCCAAACCAAAAATGCACCAACCTCAAAAACATACCACAAACTTGCTCGCGCGATCAAATCACCAATATAACATCGTTTTCATAGAATCAAGCCTCAAATTCATGATTTCTTCTTTAAAACTTTATAAACCTTTCAAATTTGGAACTCATGGTTCAAAACACATCAAACGACGCTCAAATTCCGTCAAACTTTTCTTGAAGTACTTAAATAATATATAAGACTTGTACCGGGCATCGGAACCAAAATACGAGCCCGATACCATGGTCTTTTAATCAATTTTCATTTCCATTTTCATTAATCATTTCAACAAAACAATTTAACAGAAAAATTCATATCTTGGGCTCTAGGCCTCAGAATTCAACTCCGGACGCATGCCCGAGTCCCATATTTTCCTACGGACCTTTCGAGACCGTCTGATCTCGGTTCCGGGTCCGTTTACAAAAAATGTTGACCGAAGTCAACTATATCAATATTAATATCAAATTTCTTCAAATTTTCCATAGAATTCACATATTCTAACACAGGAGTTTTCCGGTTACGTGCCCGGAGAATGCACGTAAATCGAGGCAATATAAAATAAGTTTTCAAGGCCTCAAAAGCACGAAACAGATGAGAAAAATAGGTGATGAACATTTGGGTCGTCACATCCTCCACCTCTAAAACAACCGTTCGTCCTTGAAAGGACAAGAGAAGGAAGTACCTCAGTCAGGGAACGAATGTGGGTAACGGCTCTGCATATCAGACTCGGACCCCCAGGTCGATGCCTCAGGAGACTGACCTCTCCACTAGACGCGTACTGAAGGAAAACTCTTCGACCTCAACTGTCGAACCTGTCGGTCTAGAATGGCCATCGGCTCCTCCTCATAAGATAGATCCTTGTCCAATTGGACAGTACTGAAGTCTAACACATGTGTAGGATCGCCGTGGTACCTCCGAAGCATAGATACATGAAAAACTGGATGTACGGCTGATAAGCTAGGTGGCAGTGCTAGTCTGTAAGCCACCTCTCCCACTCGGTCCAGAATCTCAAATGGACCAATATACCTAGGGCTGAGCTTGCCCTTCTTTCTGAACCTCATCACGCCCTTTATAGGCGATACCCGGAGCAATATCCGCTCACCAACCATGAAATCCACATCTCGGACCTTACGATCTGCATAAGTCTTCTGTCTGGACTGAGCTGAATGGAATCTCTCCTGGATAGTCTTGACCTTGTCTAAGGCCTCCTGAACTAAGTCTGTACCCAGCAACCGAGCCTCTCCCGGCTCAAACCATCCAACTGGAGACCGACATCGCCTACCATACAACGCCTCATATAGAGCCATCCGAATGCTAGACTAATAGTTGTTATTGTAGGTGAACTCTGCTAATGGTAGAAATTGGTCCCACGAGCCCCCAAAATCAATGACACAAGCTCGGAGCATGTCCTATAGGATCTAAATAGTCCTCTCGGACTGACCGTCCGTTTGAGGATGATAAGTTGTACCCAACTGAATCTGGGTGCCTAACTCCTGCTGGACCGCTCTCCAGAAACGCGAGGTAAACTGTGTACCCCGATCTGAGATAATAGACACCGGTACCCCATGAAAAAAAGTATCCCTGATGTAAATCTCTGCTAGCTTCTCCGATGATTAAGAGACAGATACTGGAATGAAGTGTGCTGACTTGTCAGCCTATCAACAATGACCCAAATAGCATCACATCTCCTCCGAGTCAAAGGGAGTCCAGTAATGAAGTCCATTGTAATCTGCTCCCATTTCCATTCGGGAATTTCAATTCTCTGAAACACACCACCAGGCCTCTGGTGCTCATATTTAACCTGCTGACAGTTTAGACACCGAGCGACATACGCAACAATGTCCTTCTTCATCCTACGCCACCAATAGTACTGCCGTAAGTCCTGATACATCTTTGCGGCGCCCGGGTGAATAGAATACCGTGAACTGTGGGCCTCCACTAAGATCAACTCTCGAATCCCCTCAACATTGGGCACACAAACTCGCCCCAGCAATCTCAATACTCCATCATCATCTAGTTTCGTGGCACCTCCCCGCAGTACAGTGTCCCTCAGGTCACGCAAATGAGGATCATCAAACTGCCTCTCATGGATACGCTCTAATAAAGAAGAACGAGCGACCGTGCAGGCTAACACCCTGCTAGGCTCGGAAATGTCTAGTCTCACGAACCGATTAGCTAAGGCCTGGACATCTAGAGCAAGTGGTCTCTAGCTAACCAGAATATAAGCGAGACTACCCATGCTCGCAGACTTTCTACTCAACGCATCGACTACCACATTGGCCTTACCTGGGTGATATAAGATAGTAACATCATAGTCCTTCAGCAACTCTAACCACCTCCTCTGTCGCACATTCAACTCTTTTTGCTAGAATAAATACTGAAGACTTTCGTGATCCTTGTATACCTCGCACGCCACACCATATAGATAATGCCTCCATATTTTTAAAGCATGAACTACTGCTGCCAGCTCAAGATCATGAACCGGATAATTCTTCTCATGGATTTTCAACTGTCTCAAAGCATAAGCAATAGCCTTGCCATCCTGCATTAATACCGCTCTAAGCCCAGTACGGGATGCATCACAGTAAACTGTGTAAGGCCCTAAACTCGTAGGTAATATCAACACTTGTGCCGTAGTCAAAGATGTCTTGAGCTTCTGAAAGCTTGCCTCACACTTATCTGACCACTTGAACTAGGCACCCTTATGGGTCAACCTGGTCATCGAAGCTGCAATAGAAAAGAACCCCTCTACAAATCGACGGTAGTAGCCTGCTAACCCCAAGAAACTCCGGATCTCGATTACTGAAGCTGGTTGAGGCCAATTCTTGACTGCCTCAATCTTCTTTAGGTCTACCTGAATATCCTCTACTGACATGATATGACCCAGGAATGCAATCGAATTCAACCAGAACTCGCATTTTGAAAACTTGGCATATAGGTAATTATCCTTCAGATTCTGAAGAACCACTCTGTGGTGCTGCTCGTGCTCTTCCTGGCTGCGGGAGTATACCAGGATATCATCTATAAAGACTATCACGAACAGATCTAGATAAGGTCTCAACTCCATAAATGCTGCTGGAGCATTGGTCAACCTGAAAGACATGACCAAGAGTTCATAGTGCCCCCTACCTAGTGCGAAAGGCTGTCTTGGGAATGTCAGCGGCCCTGATCTTTAGCTGATGGCAGTCCAACCTCAGGTCTATCTTCGAGAACACCCTCGCTCCTTGGAGCTGGTCAAACAAATCATCAATCCTCGATAGTGGATACTTATTCTTTATCATCACTTTGTTTAATTGCCGATAATCAATACACATCCGCATCGAGCCATCCTTCTTCTTCACAAATAACACCGGTGAACCCAAGGGAGAAACACTGGGCCTGATAAAGCCTTTTTCTAGAAGGTCTTGCAACTGATCTTTTAACTCCTTTAACTCTAGTGGGGCCATGCGATAGGGTGGAATAGAGATGGGCTGAGTGCCCGGTGCCAGATCAACACAATAATCGATATCCATGTCGGGTGGCATACCCGGCAGGTCTGAAGGGAAGACCTCAGGATAATCCCCTACAATTGGAACTGAATCAATAGAAGGAATCTCCGCGCTGGAACCATGAACATATGCCAAATAAGCTAGACACCACTTCTCGACTATGCGTTGAGCATTAACATATGAAATAACATTGCGAACGGAGTGGCCTGGGGTCCTTCTCCACTCTAGTCGGGGCGATTCTGGCAAGGCCAAGGTCACTGTATTGACATGACAATCTAGGATAGCATGATACGGGGACAACCAATCCATCCCTAATATGACATCAAAATCCACCATGTCTAATAGCAATAAATCAACATGGGTCTCAAGACCCTCGAATATAACCACGCATGAACGATGCACCCGGTCGACTACTATATAGTCGCCCACTGGTGTAGACACATAAACTGGAATGTACAGGGCATAGATAGGCATGTCCAGGTGTGGTGCAAAGTCGGAAGACACATATGAATATGTTGATCCAGGGTCAAATAATACTGAAGCACCTCTATCACAAACTAAAATGGTACCTGTAATCACAGCATCTGATACCTCTGCCTCTAGCCTAGCTGGTAAAGCATAAAATCGGGGATCGGCACCTCCCCTCTGAGCTACGTCTCTAGGACGGTCATCCACTAAAGCAGATTCTTGGCATCCTTAGAGAAAGTCTAATTCTGCGGTATTTTGTTGTTGGCTTTCTTCATAGCATGAGTTAAACTTAGTCTAGGCTCCCATATTCTAACGGAATAAGTGCTTCAGCACTATACACAATGGAGAAGGGGGTTTCCCGGTGCTGGATTTTGTTGTTGTTCTGTAAAACCAAAGTACTCCATGTAACTCATCTAGACAATTTCCCTTAGCTGCTTTAGCTCTCTTCTTTAATGAATTCAACAAGACCTTATTGGATGATTTCGCATATTCGTTTTCTCCCGGCTGGTATGGTGTGGAGGTAACCATCTTAATCTTCCCTTCCTCATTCGCTCCCGATGAATTAAAGCCTGTTATCGTAGGTTATTTCCTTTGATACTCCAAATCTGCACATAATATTCTTCTAAGAAAGTTATGAATTCCTTTTCTCAAACTTGAGCAAATGCATCAACTTTTACCCACTTGGAGAAGTAATCACGAGGACCAGAATGAACTTTATATTTCCAGAAACTTGTGGTAATGATCCCACGATATCCATTTTCCATTTCATGAAGGGTCATGGAGAAAGCACTGAATGTAAGGGTTCGGAAGGCTAGTGCAATCATCGAGCAAAATGCTGGCATTTCTCATATTTTTTTACAAAATTTGTTGCATCTTGTTTTATCTGAGGCCAGAATTACCCATCTATTAGCGGTTTTTAAACCAAAGGTCTCTCACCCGAATGATTTCTGGAGTGGCCTTCATGGACTTCTCGCATCTCTTAATCGGTGTCCTCTGGTCCCAAATATTTGGCTAATGGGACATTGTAGATTCTTCGGTATAAATTATTTGACACAAGAATATGCTTGGCAACCTTGTTCTAGCTTCTGAGATCTCTACTTATCTTCTGGAATATTCCATTATGCAAATAATAAATGATTTCACCATGCCAATCATGAACCAAACAAACCATGTTCACCTCGTGCCGGTGCTAATCTATGGTAGAGTAAAATAGACATTTAAAGCCGCTCTGGGCGTGGCTAGGGCATCAGCTTCGATTCTTTTTTGGTGTATCTGAGTGGCTTTCTATTCTCGGACATAACCGAGGAGGGAGGTAACTTTTCTTAGGAACTGCATCATCCATGAATCTCAAGCTTCATAAGTCCCCTGTACTTGATTGATGAATAGTTGTGAGTTATTTTTTATTTATATATATTCTGCTCCTAGTTACTGGACTAGTTCGAGACCTACAATATAGCCTCATTTTTCTGCATTATTAGTTACAAAATAATATTTAATGGCTGTCGTACCATATCTCCAATGGGAGTGATGAGTAAGATGCATAATCTAGAACTTTTAGCAATCAAAGAGCCATATATGTATAGGGTCTAAAGTCCCGATTCTGTTCCGAAAGCTATAATCACTTCTTTTCGGCCTCTAGGAGTATACTCGCACTAAAGTTAGCGACAATGTCATCTAGGACTTATAACTTGATAGCAGTTCGAGATTGATACATTATATCAAATGTGCTTAATTCGACTGCCTATTTGGCAAGCTGTACAAAGAGTTTTGATTTATGAAGAATATTCTATAATGAGAAGGTGGTCACCACAAAGATAAGGTGACACTGAAAGTAAGGCCTTAATTTTAGAGGCCATTATCAACGCAAACGCCTTTATTCCATGCGAGGATACTTTGTTTCGACATATATAAGTGATTTACTAACATCATAGATTGGAGATTGCGTACCTTTGCCCTCTCGTACGTATACATCACTTATAACAAATTCTGAAATAGCTAAATATACCAGCAATTGCTCTCCTGGTGGGAACCTCAAGAAGTAGCATCATTTCCCTCAAGGAGTATACTCACACTAAAGTTAGCGACAATGTCATCTAGGACTTATAACTTGATAGCAGTTCGAGATTGATACATTATATCAAATGCGCTTAATTCGACTGCCTATTTGGCAAGCTGTACAAAGAGTTTTGATTTATGAAGAATATTCTATAATGAGAAGGTGGTCACCACAAAGATAAGGTGACACTGAAAGTAAGGCCTTAATTTTAGAGGCCATTATCAACGCAAACGCCTTTATTCCATGTGAGGATACTTTGTTTCGGCATATATAAGTGATTTACTAACATCATAGATTGGAGATTGTGTACCTTTGCCCTATCGTACGTGTACATCACTTATAACAAATTCTGAAATAGCTAATTATACCAGCAATTGCTCTCCCAGTGGGAACCTCAAGAAGTAGCATCATTTCCCTCTAAAATTGATTGGTAATATTTGGAAGTGACTCCATTCTTCCTTGCATGGCTTTAAAGATGTCCTCAAATTGCTTCTCCATCTTATAGGTTCCGGAGTGTGCTTTGATGAAAGTATCTTCAAGTTCAACAAAAGAACTAATGGAATTTTCAGGTAAGTAAAAATACAAGGTTAAATCTCCCTCTATCAGGGGTTTTTCGAACTTTTGACGAGCGTTAATCGGATTTTGTCCTTCGTGAGGTCATTCCCCTTGATCCTTGTGTACAAGCCACGACGTGATCGTGTGGGTCCAGGTTCTATCGTCTTTTGAAATGTCTGACATTTTAAACTTCTCAGGGAACAACTATGGGACTGCACTTGGTTTCACAGTTGTTGAGAGTACTTGCTTATGTCGATCCCTTTGACAACAAGCGGGACTCCCGGTATCTGTTCAATTCTCTTGTTTTGTTCCTTGATCTATTGCTGCAGGGCTAGTATCAAATTTTATAATTCAGTATTTTTATATGTACCCGACCCTCCGACTTTAAAATTATGAATTCTAACTTTTTAAAATCCTACTATTTTGTCACTTGCTATTTCATTGAGAAAAAACATGTTGTAATCTAAAATATTGTAATTGAATTATACCTTTTCCAAAATTTCGAGCACTAGTAGTCTAGTCTTTTTTTTTGTTTGATTTGAGGTCAAAGAGGATTATCTGTATAATTTGTTAAGTGAAAGGGTACTGTTTCAAACCTCAGAAAGTTAAGGGGTTAAACAGAAATCTCCCATCATAAATTGAAAAACTAGAAAAGGAAAAAGAAATCTCTTACTCGGAGCGCGCGTTTCTAATATTTCAACACTTCATTCAAAAATTGAAAATTTTCTAGGGTTCTTACACTGGCTCCGGAAAGTTTAATTTCTAGGGCTCAATTTTTAATGATTTTATCTCTAATTCTTCAAAAATTCAAAGTAAATTCATATTGTCAATTTCTTCCGAGTATCTGCTTGATAAATTACCTTTTCCTCTTCTTGGATGCTTAATTAAAAAAGCTATGGTTCGAATTGTGAAACGTGAACCTGTGAATACTCGAAGTAATGGCGGAGCATCGGCGAGCACTAGCAATGGCCATAACGACGGTTCTGTAGAGGTAGAAGCTGCTGGACGACGTCGTTTGAAACTTCCCGAAGAAACTACGATCCTAAACCGCGAAAAAGTTAGTAGTCGTATTTGTCAAAATAGAGGAACAGAAAGTAATGGAGGAGTATCAACAGAAGAAGACACTGTTGGACCACGCAGAGTTCTTCGATCTCATTATCTCTCCATTAAGTCTCGTATTTCTGGTAATTTTTCTTCCTTTCTCGCAATTTTTATTTTATGTTTATGTTTATAAAGTGTGACCTTATTTTCCTTGATTTTGCCAATATACGAATGTGTATATACTATGTAAGATCTACGCATGTTATTGTAGCACATACTTTTTATTAGTGATAGTGGAATTAAAAAACCATCAAATAAATCTGCAATCAGTTCAAAATATATATAGAGAATTTAGAAATATGTGGTCTAGAATAAGTTACTGACATTTGTGTTGTCATAAGTCATCTCATTAAGGTAAAATTGGGAGTTTTCGAAATATAGAAATATCCTGTGCTTTCTTGGATAGACCGAAAAGCAAAGTGTGCCACACAAATGGAAAAAAATGGAGTATTAATGAAAAAGTTGGAAAGTTAGTTTAGTAGAGAAAACATCATGTCACAATTTGGAACTGGATAATTTAATGAATTTAAACTATTGAAAGATATGTTATTTGTTGGAAAAATCAAATATGTCATGTAAATTGTAATAGAAGAAGTACTTTTATATTACACATCTACACACACAAATTAAAATATCATAGTCAAAGAAAAGTTCAAATAGTTATTGTCGTGAAAAATTGGGACAAAGAGTAATTTATATGTGCAGTAATGGTTCCTATTTTCCATTGAAGTTCTGTTATGTACTCCCTCCGGTCCAAAATAAGTGATGTTTTGGGTGTTTATTAAGAAAATCACCTTTTAGCATTTATTAGCAATAGAATTAACCATTTTAACCTTGCTATCTCACATAAACACTCCTAACACATATTCCAATACTATTTACTCCAAGGACAATATAGGAAAAACATCATAAAGTCATTCTTGAAATCCGAAAACATGACTTATTTTGGACCACAAAAAAATGGCCAAAACATCACTTATTTTGGACCGGAGGGAGTACTTAGCAAAGGATTGGTTTCCTCTCTGTTTTTAAAGCTATTTTTACCAATGGAAGGAGCTTAATGTTTATATTCTTTGGAGGCTACTGTTGCTGATGATTTCTCCTCTGTGCTAAAAGTACTTCGTATTTTTATTATACATTGTAGTTACAGATTTTCTATAACGGATTGCAATTGGTCTAATGCCGTCCTTGCAGATGAGAGAGATGATATATCAAAAGTTGATTCAGATAAATTCAAGTCAATAATTGAGGAAGTCGAAAGACTACATCAGCGTGGTACTGATTCAGCGTCTTACTTTTTGGCATATTGACACTATATCTTGTTAATTTTTTTTGCTTTTGAAGAGATACATGCTTATGTCAGTATTGTCATTTGAGAACTGGGTGCGCCCTCCTCCCTAACGTATTGCCCACTCTGTTTTTGGAGAGTTCAGTAAATGTTTTGGTTATATCTACCAAGGTGCCTAGAATTTCGGATGAAGAATTATCTATGAAAACATTTATTGCATCCTCCTGGGATTGTGTCACGCCCCAACCCCGGGGAGCGCGACTGGCGCTCAACCGAGATACCCAAGTCGGGCAAGCCTGCACAATGCTGTCTACCCAATTCACCCATTAATTAAGAGAATACACATTTCATTAATTAGACAGTAGAGGTCATATGAATAACACCCGTTTATTTCCATTAGTGACGTTATTAACAAGTCTCCAAAATAGTATACTGTACATTCGTAGTTGAAGTGGTACATAAGATATAATTACAACACTTTCAGTTTAACTTTTCCAAAACTAAATACAACCCACACTATGTATACGGAGCCTCTAACAAAAACAAAAGAGTGCCACGACAGTGTCGACAACAAGGCCCTGATTATACCTCAAAATGCTATGTACAAAGGGTAAGAGATAGAACCTCGAAATGAAGTAGGGCTCACCAAATCAGCTGAGGAGAGGAATGGGTCAACACCACCTGCATCCATTAAAGATGTAGCGCCCCGGGCAAAAGAGACGTTAATACACATGGAATAGTACAACAATGATCCAGTATAGTCTCACAAATGGGGTTTGGGAAGGGTAGTGTATACGCAGACCTAATCTCTACCCTATCTCTACCCCGATGGGGTAAAGTCTATTTCCAATAGACCCTCGGCACATATGGAATAGTACTAGTATGTAAAACTAAAGACCCACTCAATACAAACAGTAAACGGAAAAGGAAACATGAAATCAATAAGAGACTCAAATGGTAACAAGGTGCCAAGTTAGGGGAAACGTAAATTTCAAGTAAGTTTCTTTAAGTTGGGAGATCTTTAGTGACAATACATCACCGTGTTTTCAGCACGTAGTGTGATCTTAGCCCGACTGGCTAAGCCGTCTCACCCCGAGTTATCCACTCACAATACCACCACGTGCGCGACATGTCGTCCGATCTCAACCAGATCGGCTAAGCCGTCTCTCACCACAATGTCGTGTGGGTCGACATCACATCACATCTTGCTAGCAATTATCTCATCCCTTTTAAGGGTAAACATCTCAACACATCAATCTCACCCTATACAAGGGGAAACAACCTCATTACATTAACAAGAGGATTTTACCCCTTAATCACTCCTACACCGACACATGTAGTTTTAGGGTTAGGTTATTTTAACCTACCCTTCCTAGGTGTCTAATCCCAAAGCATTTATTATTTAAAGGAATTTACCACTCATTTCATAATCTTTTACATATCATTCATTTTATTAGCACCAATGGCCATAACGCAACATCATTCTTGGCATGTTGGCCGTATTTCATATTTCATACTTACAGTTTCACTTTCAAAAATCATCACGGTCGTCAACAACAAACATTTTTATTCAAGACTTTAAGTACACATTTGATCAATTAAGGGTGTTAGGCATATGTGATCTCTTACACAATTCGACATGATAACTTTAATTAAAATCACATTTTTAAGTCATAGCATATTAACACACAACTCATACCTAAATCACATTCTCAAATAGTAACACAACATAACAAGAACATTTGGAATACATATTGAACACATATATGTTTTGACATAAGGCTTATTCGGAAAAATCAATTTATAATGAGAATATGGGACTTACAAGGCCATTGCAAGGTTCAATTCTAAAAGAGAAGTTTAGCCAACATACATTGGCTTGAGCTTCCTTAATACTACAATGTTTGGAAATCTTAGCCACTTCGATCTATTTAGAAATATAACAAAATTGAACACAAATTAGGAAAGAATTCATGGTTCTAGCTTATTTGAGCATTTCATCAAATACTAGGTGGGCATTATGTTTTCTACCTTCTACTATGATGGATTTCCCTCGCCCCACAACCCAAGGTCTACCCATTTGGGATCAACTACCCTCCCACACTCATGATTGTACACGCATGCATAGATACACTCCTGTACCCAAGAATTGCTTGCCTTATTACCTATTTTTAGTTAAATCTTGAAATTGAGGGTTATGGTATAGAATTTTACCTTTAGAATGAAGACCTTGTGACTCTTTCTTGTGAATTCTTCAAGACTTGAGCCAAGAATTGATGAACAATTAGTTTAGGAATCCCTTCTTACTCTAGAGCATTTCCCCACTCCGAAAATATCAGATTTTTACCTTACAAATAGTCTTTAACGACTATATATCAAATAGGATCGGGTTTAAAAAAATAGAAAAATGAAGCCCCGATGCAGATTTGCGATCACATACGCGACCGCATAACGCTTCTGCGGTCCACAAAATGGACCGCATTATGGCGCTCTGAAACTGGGCATTTCTGCTTCACCCTGCGACAAGTGTGCGGTCCGCAGACCAATTCTGCGGCCGCATAATGCGCTGCAGTACTCCGTCCCCTCCGGAAATTTTTATGTTGTATTTGCGATGGATTGTGCAGCCCGCGAAATGATTATGCGGCTGCATAATGGTCCTAAAATTAACTCAAGTTTCTGCTTCATTCTGCAGTAGATCTGTGGTCCGCAGATAAGTTATGCGATCACAGAATGGACCGCAGAAATGCCCAGCACAGCCAAAAAATCTTCTTCAACTCCCACGCGCATTGCTCTGCGCAAAAGTCCGTACAGCGGCAAGCTTGCCATGAACACCTAAATCTGCATTTTATGTGAAATTCTACGGGGCCTTACAGATTGATATTACGTTTTTTTAATCCTCATTTCTGTTTTTTATTCTTATTTGTGTTGAAATGTTAGGGATTCAACTCTGGTGGTGTCTCATCAAATAAAAGTCTTGTACTGTATCATGGTATTTTTGAGCTTGTAAAAAATCTAATTATTTGTATTAAATTTATTTTAAGTGGTTAGAGAGCTCAACTTTGCTTCCCTATCCCCCAATTTCAGTTTCATGTATTTTGCATCTTTCCTGTCTGAGTATGATAACAAATTAAACTACTCTGCTTCTCAGCATATCTGAGGTAAAGATGACTGTTTGCAAAATGTGTGCTTAGTTTTGGCTAGCAGATCTGATGGACCTTTTGACTATGTCCTTCGAACTCGAAGTCTGAACGGTTCTAGCTTGATAATAGTTTACGGTCCAACATTTTGGATGTATTTAGTTTGCCGAGGATCACAACAATTAAGCTAATCTTTTTTGGGCATATCAAGATGCTTTATCTAGAATATTGATGCTCAAATGTTCTGGCTTCACTTAATGGGTTGTATTTTAACTGGTTGATATACAGTACAAAAACCTAGGGAACAGGTTGCTGATGCAGAAGCCCTGTTGGACATCACAAACACGCTGGTGACTTCGGTGAAGGCCCATGGTAATGAAGGAGTGACCCCTTCAGATTTTGTTAGTTGCCTACTAAGGGACTTTGGTCAAGAAGGTGGATCTAGCAGTATAACAGGAGAGGATAGGGACTCTATCCGCTGGAAGTACATTGGCTGTGTAGTCTCTTATGTTTTCAGGAGTGCCCCTGGTTGCTGTACAATGTAGGTGCCTAATCCTCTCTCCTCTCCCTTGTTTCCTACCAATTTGTATATCAACACAGATGTGAATATTGAGCTTTCTGCAGGATAGGGCCTATGAATACTGAAGTGAAGCAACGCAAGCCTGTTGTTCACAGGAAGCGTGTGAGGCCAACAGAAAGTGAACACCCTGAGGAGGTATAACTTACATGCCCCTCTGTGTGCTTCCATATAGAGTGGATGTAGCTTCAGGAAATTGCACTCACCTTAGGTGCCTTTATCAAAAGATGGTATATATTTCAAGCTAGAATTAGCTCAAGTTTCTGATTCAGACTTCGAATTTTGTCTCCAACAAGGTTCTTTTTGGATATTTGAAACCTTTAAGTCTATGGATATTTGGTGAATGCCCATAATTTTTTTTTAGCATTGTACTAGAACGGTACATCTGGTAGCTAGATTGTTTCCGCATTTTCGGTCTTGTTTCCTCTCTTTTTTCCCATGAAAGTTAGTCTTCTTTCAGCTTCTCTAAACCACTAACAAGTAACCAAAATCTTTTATTGCTAATTTTAATTTTGATTTGTTGTGATATATTTCAGCTTGAAGATACTGTTGATGAGGAGAAGACAGACACTGACAAGAATATGGCTACAATGTTTCAAATTCTAAGGAAGCACAGGAGTGTTAGGCTTGAAAATTTAATACTGAACAGAAAGTGCTTTGCACAGACAGTTGAAAATTTATTTGCATTATCGTTTCTAATTAAAGATGGACGAGCTGATATTACCGTTGATGAAAAAGGCTGTCATCTAGTTTGTAAGTTTACCATGTCCATTTATTTCTCAAATTCATTTTACCTCTGCTGATTTCCTCTGACTAGAGTACCGAATTTTACTGCAGCACCAAGGAATGGTCCTGCTGCTAATGCAGTCCTTTCTGGGGAGGTTTCATACAGCCACTTCGTCTTTAGATTTGATTTCCAGGACTGGAAGGTATCTACATAATCTCTCAATTCCTAAAGACTTTATGGATGACATAGTATTGGTTTCTAATGCCTTCTCAATGGTATTGACTTGTTATTACCACTCAGGTGGTTCACTATCTTCTAACAAAAAATGTGTATCCTGCACAACTCACTGAGGACCAAATTTCTAATGGCTTTATGGTCTATTGCCAAAGATTAAAACGGCTTGGTTATCAGGCAAAAGTAGTCTTCAAGAAGTTTATTAATGACATCGTTGCATTTGCATAATATTACTAAGTAGGTGCATGGGTGATAGAGTCAAAAAGTAATGCTCGGTATAATCAATATTGTCATATAATTTTCTTCGTCATATCAATGTGGAATGAATAACATTTTTTCTGTTTTCCGAAGAGTACAGTCTTGATACTCATCTTGAACTTTTTAATCGCATGATATTTGATCTGGCACTCTGAATTTGTCACGTCATATGCAGCTTATGTTGGGGTCAGTTAATGCTGGAGAAGAATTAATGCCACACAGAACTGAAGCTGAGATACCAACCAATTCTCAACCAGCATCAACCTCCGAAGTAACTGAACGACCTGTGCCAACTACACCAATAAGGAAATTGACTAGGAATCGGGGTCTGGTTTTTCAGGAGCAGACTGTTGTTGAAGAATCCCCAGAAAGTGACAATTGCCAAGGAGCTGCTGCTGTCCGGAAAGGAAAGCGAAAACTGACATAAGATTGACTGGCTGCAAATTGTCAATTCTGAAGTGATGCAGGAAGAGCATTCTGCTATTTTTGGGGGAATTCAGTATTATTTGAATTCGGCAGAGTTTTCTTTTTGGTTTCCCTTTGGGCCTCGGGGTACTTATTTTAGAAAAATGTATCTAATGTAGAGTTACCAAATGCACATTCTCTTGTCTATTATCTAATGGATGATATTGTACAGATTTTACCGTTGTAGTCATGGTGTCGCAGTGGTCACTAGGTACAGTTATTTTTCTATATGGAAGATCAGCATAGATACACTGCTTTTTAAATTCACGAATCCCACTTGCTTTATTAGCACGAAAAATATAGGCACAATCATATTGTATTTTAGCACAAGAAGTAGCAAACAAATGAATACCATCTTTTACAAGCAAATTAAAAATATAGCGTGCACAACTAACATGGAAAATCGAGCCATAAAGTGGACAAATTCTAGCTTTTAAATTTTTATAATAGTATTAGCATAAATATCTGATGTGATAGTTAAAACTTTAACAGTAAAACCACAAAATTGAACAATGTCTAGAACAATAATAGTAATATATACTTCAGTGTGTTCTGGATCATTAAATTTTATAACCAATTATACGTTTTTGCATATTCCAATTATGATAAGTTCAATGACATGTAACAGTTAAATAGTCATTGCCAGTAGGTTTATAATCTATATCAGAAGTGATAGACATTTTACAATCTAAGTGACAACACAATATATATACTGAAGATAATCACTTTGAAATTTAAACATATCATTTCTAATTGTGGATAAAGAAAAATCATGCGACTCTTGTATATAATGCACAAAAGCAAGGTGAGAAGGAAAGTAAAAGGTAAACCACAAATAGCGGTCATTTTGCTATACTTTCGCTATCTCTATCTTTCGTTATAGGGACGTTGTAAACTCTTTCACTTGTCCCAATGCAAATGGTAATTTGCATTTTGAACAAGTAGCAATACATGCATCTTTATCAAAGTTAAAAAACTTCCATACATGTGATGTTCTCTGACGAGCTGTAACCTTACCCCTGATAGGGGGTACAACAAAAGTAAAGCTCCAGATCGAGACTGGGAGAGCTTCTAAAACTGGACTAGTGGGTATTTTATCTAATATATCTTCTTCATTTTCTTCTTCCTCATTAATATTTAATACCTAATCATTGTTCTAAAATTTCATAATCTAGTCAAAAATAATATAATAAAAGTCAGGGATAGGCTAAAGGAAGTTTCATCAACAAGAGTACAATCCTCTATGTGTTTTCTAATTTTAGCAAAAGGATTAGGATTACTACTAGAACTAGCACATTTATTACTTTTTTAAAAAATATGTTGGGTATGCCTAATACCTTTGTAGGAGCCATAGTTTAAATATAAAAAATAGACATGAAAATTAAACACAAAAATTAAATACGAAAATTAAGAGATGGAAGGAGTGCACCGTAAATAAGTATTAAAACTTGAAGAATTTTCCCAAATACTTGCTCTAAATACTTGAAGAATTAGTTTAGCAGCTTGAAACTTGCTCCAAATATTTGCATGAGTACTTGAAACTTAGATGATTGTGGTAAAATAGAGAGAATGATGGAGATAGAATGATAAAGAGAGAGAACGGTAGAACTAGAGAATTGTAAGAAATAATAATGGAGAGAGGGTATTTATAGTTAAAAGTAGGGCTAAGGTGTAATTTAATAAACTTGAAGGTTAATAGAAAAGTTTGAGAGGGTGAGGGCTGTTTTTTGGAGTTGGGGGGCTAAAGTACCCATTTTTTACTTTTGCCAACGACTATTTTCCAAAGATTAGCCGTCTACCAACAACTATTGTAGGAAATTAAAATTTTATTGAATTTAAATTCATAATAACATTGGATTTAATCTCAAATTAAATATATTTCAGTCCAAACAAATATTATGGGCTAATGCGGATTTCCGAGGACATGACCCTTGATAGGAAAAACTAGAGGTTTAGTATAGGATAGGGGCTTCTATTATTTCGCGGGGTATGGCTGGGTGGGGGGGAGGGGGGTTTCCGATAGGGTTGGTGTAGTGTATTGCAGGCCATTCTCCTTTTGGCTATTGTTTTGTAAGTATTTCTGTGACTACTCCTAGAATTACTAATGCCTTTTATTTTTGTTGTTGCTTTGTTTACTTTGTCCTTTTATATGTCAGGTTTTTTATGGTTTATTCTGGAGTCACTACTAATTTTTGCTTTTGTTTTTGTTTTTATTTTTTTTCTTTTCTCGATCTTTCGCCGATGGTCGATTGGAAACAACCTCTCTGCCCTATCGGGTAGGGGTAAGGCCTGCGTATATATTACCCTCCCCAGACCCCACCCTGTGGGACTATACTAGGTAGTTGTTGTTGTTGCATTCAAGTACAATAAAGAATTTTTACCTCATATAGTAATGGTAAACACCTTATTTATTTTAAATAAACCATTTTAAAAAATTATATTCTATAGATACCTTTTAATGTTTATAGCAAAATATCTAATTTGGTTACCTCCTACTCCTAAGTCACTAAATACGCTATTCAGTTATACTATTTTCTTTCTCTCTCTACTTCGTTACATGCCATTCTCTTCCCCATTCCCTGGAAACATGATGCTCAATCTCAAAATTTCTCTCACCCACATCACCTACCATTAGTCAAAAAACCCACGCTCTCTCATCTCTCCCCTCTCTCTAGAGCGACATGGTGTAGTATAGGCTGCCATGGATGCGCACCCCGCTCCATCAAGTTAACATTAGAATAGTCGAGGTTGAATCTCAAGAGCCTTTGTTTGGATCTCGTTTCCGAATCTGCCGCCAATATTGTTCGCGAAGAAATCACTATTGTTTGTTGCCTCAGCATCAGGTAAGCCCATTGTGTGTGCTGCGAATCTGGGAGCCCGATTTCCCTGTCATAAGGTCTTCTCGCGGTCATACTCCTCGAGGATCGAAGCCAAGGTCGAGACTCACCCTCGAGGGTCGTTAGGTACCAACCCGGAGTGCTTGTGTTCTATCATCTATAGCTGGCCATAGCAGGTGAGAGGGAAGCTTTCAAGGCATATGGCTTAATCTGGCGTAGTTGACTGATCCGGGACCTGTCTCAAGACATCACGCCATTCCGTCCCATCTCCTTATCTTTGCAATTAATTCATTTCGTACTGTAACGGGATTCCCTTCTTATATAAAGGGGATCCCCATCACTTTGTAAGCGAGGACGGCCGATCCAACTATTCTATGCTAAAGCAATAATATATCTCTCTCTCGCTCTCTTTCTCTCTAACTCATCTACTCGAGGCTGCTGTTTTACATTTATCGCTTTTATACTTATTTCACCTACTACTTGGTATTGGCCATAAAGAGCCTTCTTAAATCATATCTTAACTGTTATCCCATCCCCGATTATCCCTGATAGCTTGAACTCGAGCTGGATATCGACCTTGAGGCCTTCCATCGGCCAATCTGAAGCCCGGGTAACGAGCCGTTCGGTTTGATCACTGCCCCCGCTTAACCTCGTATTTCATCGTAAAACTTCATACTCCTAGACTCAACTACTCTAAAACTAGCAGAAAAATAGATCACATATTTTTAGAGTCCCATTTACAAATTTAATTATCGTTACCATTTTCACGGTAAACAGTTTGGCGCCCACCGTGAGGCTAAAAATAATAGTGATTATTTTCTTGCTGGTTTCATTACAAAAACTCAAGTTATCTTTCACACTTTTTGTCCAACATCTTCGATTTCAGGAAAGAGCGCCTAGCTCAGTGAGAAAAATGGGGAACCAGAACCTTGAAAACAACCAAGAAAAGGACACGACTGCTCCAGATATCAGTACACCACCAAACTCAACCCGGACAGAAAATAAGGTTCTCTAACATGACATCCACGTGATTATTGGAGGAACCGACGCTCCTCAAGGATCCATGTTCAAGCGAACGAGAACGCCCGCTATGAAAAAAGGACCGATCCTAAACTGCATGCTCGAAAACACCCTCGTTTTCAGCGAGGATGACCTCGAGGACATGATGGAACCACACAACGATGTGCTAGTAATCTCATTTCTCTTAAATAATACCAGGATAAAACGCATGCTCGTGGATCCAGGTAGCTTGGCCAACATCATTGGATCAGAGGTGGTAGAACAGTTGGGGCTGCTCCATCAAGTTGTTCACATCCCTCGAATCCTCAACGGTTTCAACATGACCGGCAAAGTAACGAGGGGAGACATCATCCTCCCGGTCAACACGTTCGACGCGTCCCAGAACACTGAGTTCCAGGTCATCAATGGTGACATGAGGTATAATGCATTACTAGACAGGCCTTATATACACAGCATGAGGGCGGTACTTTCACCCTTGCATCAGGTGATAAGGTTTCCCACGAGGGATGACATCACAATCATACATGGAGAGAAATGGGCAACGAAAAAAATGTTCGCGGTCTACCATGAGACGTCGGTCCCCACATGCCCGGTCTCAAACGAGGAGAGAAACATACAGACCCTCGAAGATGACGAGGAAGATTTCTTTTCCCCCCGAACCATCTTTGCCCCCGAGGAATCGTATGCGACCAAATCAACAGTCGAAGAGCTGGAACATACCATTTTAATTGAGCACCTCCTGGATCATAAGGTATACTTGGGAACAGGGTTAACCCTCAAACTCATGACAGAGTTTATTCAATTTCTTAGTAACAATATCGACTGTTTCGCCTGGTCCCACCTAGATATGATAGGAATCCTGTCAAAAATATCCTCCCAAAGGCTGAGCGTTAATCCCAAATTCAAACCCATAAAGAAAAAGAGAAGACCGCAGTCTAAGGTAAAACATGCCTTTATCAAATAGGAAGTAGCAATACTTCTTAAAATCGGATCAATTAGAGAGGTAAAGTATCTTGAATGGCTAGCTAACATAGTATAGTGTCCAAAAAGGGGAACAAGCTAAGAATGTGCATAGATTATAAAGATTTGAATAAAGCGTGCCCTAAATATTCCTTCCCACTGCCTAATATCGATCATCTGATCGATGCTACAGTCGGCCACGAGACCCTCACCTTTCTTGATGCCTACTCGAGGTAGAATCAAATCCATATGAACGTGGAGGATAGGAAAAAAACCTCGTTCATCACAAAGTATGGTACATATTGCTATAATGTGATGCCCTTCGGGATAAAAAATGCGGGGGAACGTACCAACACCTAGTTAATAAAATATTCGATCACCAAGTAGATAAATAAATGGAAGTATATATTGATGATATGCTAGTCAAGTCCCTACGCGCTGAGGACCATCTAACCCATTTGCAGGAAACATTCAAGTTCCTTAGAAGCTACAACATGAAGCTCAACCCCGAGAAGTGTGCCTTCAGGGTGGGTTCGGGGAAATTCCTAGGCTTCATGGTTTCAAACAGGGGGATTGAGATTAATCCCGACAATATAAAAGCCATCGAAGAGATCACAGTGGTGAACAATGTAAAATCCCTCCAACGGGTAACAAGGTAGATAACGTCCTTGGGAAGATTCATATCAAGGCCGTCAGACAAAAGTCACAATTTCTTCTCTCTACTCAAATGAAAGAGCAACTTTGGATGGACTCCAGAATGCCAAAATGCCCTGGAAGAACTGAAACGATATCTGACTAGCCCGCTTTTGCTGCACATACCCAAGGAGGATGAGATGATATACCTATACTTGGGCATGTCTGAAATAGCGGTGAGCGGCATGCTGGTTTGATAGGAGCAAGGTACACAATTTCCTGTTTATTATGTTAGCCGAACCTTGGGGGATGCCGACACCCAGTATCCCCATCTAGAAAAACTGGCTCTCGCATTGCATTGATAAGCGCCTTGCGCAAGCTGAAGCCTTATTTTTAGTGCCACCATATCTACGTTCTATCAACTTACCCCCCGGAGCATATTTCATAAACTTGAGTTATCAGGTCGATTGGCCAAATGGGTCATTAATATCGGAGGGTATGATATCGAGTATCAACCTCGAACGGCCATCAAGTCCCAAATGCTAGCGGACTTTGTGGCCAATTTCTCATCTCTCATACCCGAGGTAGAGAATGAACTTTTACTGAAATCAGGCACGTCCTCTGGGGTATGAACCCTATTCACGGATGGTGCAACAAACATAAGAGGATCCATGCTCGGTATAGTCCTAAAGCTGCCTGTTGGCGGCATAATCAAACAATCCATAAAAATCATGAAAACTGACTAACAATGAAGCCAAGTACGAGGCTATAATTGCATGTTTAGAATTGACCAAGAGTTTAGGGTCTAAGACCGTCGATACAAAATGTGATTCGCTCCTCATAGTAAGCCAAGTGAATGGAAGCTATGAAGCTTGAGAGGACAGGATGCAATTATACTTGGACAAAATTTAAGTCACGTTACATCGTTTCAAGGAATGGACCGTAGCCATGTACCCCGAGAGCAGAACAGCAAGGTCGATGCCCTCGCAAATTTAGGATTCTCTGCTGAAGAAGAAGACCTACTCCCCGGAGCTGTTGTCCAATTGATCAAATCAGTGGTCGAGGAAGGCCACGCGGAGATTAACTCCACTAGTTCGACATGGGATCGGTGAAATAAATATATTATTTATCTAAAAGACGGGAAGCCACCCGCAGATCCAATAGAATCGAGGGCCCTACGAACCAAAGCAGCCTGGTTCTCGCTCGACGAAAATAGGAATATGTACCGAAGAACTTTCGATGGCCCCCTGGCGGTCTGCTTGGGACCAGGTAACACAGATTATGTACTCTAAGAGATCCATGAGGGCACCTGCAAAAATTATTCCGGGGCTAATTCCTTGGTCTGAAAGCTGGTCAGAGTGGGCTACTATTGGGACAGCATGGGAAAAGGCGCTAGAGAATCCATGCAAAAATGTGACAAGTGCTAGATATTCGCCCCCATGATCTACCAACCCGGCGAGCAACTACATTCCATTTTATCACCATGGCCATTCATGAAATATGGAATGGACATCGTTGGCCCTTTGCCAATGGAACTAGGTAAGGCTAGGTTTATTCTGTTTATGACTGATTACTTTTCAAAATGGGTGAAAACGTAGGCTCTCGAGAAAAATAGAGAGAATGAAGTAATCAATTTCATATGGGATCATATCATATGCTGGTTCGGAATCCCATTCAAAATAACGTGCGATAATGGGAGGCAGTTCATCGGGAGCATGGTAACACAGTTTTTTGAAGATAACAAAAACAAGAGAATCATGTCGACGCCTTACCTTCTGTGTGAAATCAGCTAGGCCGAATCTACGATAAAACCATCGTTCAAAACTTAAAAAAGAAACTAGAGAGCGCCAAGGGAAAATGGAGAGAAACGCTGCTCGAGGTACTATGGGCATATCAAACAACTTCAAAATCAAGCACATGGGAAACACCCTTCTCTCTAGTATACGGCACCAAAGCATTGATACTAGTGGAGGTCGGGGAACTGAGCACCAGGTTCCAGTACTCTAATGAGGACAACAACCCTCGAGCTACTTGACAAAAGGAGGGAAGCCTCGCTGATTCGGATGGATGCCCAGAAGCAGAAAACTGAAAGGTACTACAATAAGAGAACAAATCTTCGATATTTTAGGATCGGGGAATCGGTCCTAAGGAACGTTGCTCTCAACACATGAAACCCTAACGAAGGGAAGCTAACACCTGAATTGTTACGGGATATTTGGCAAGGGATCCTATAAGCTTGGCACCATGGAAGGCGAACAACTTTCGAGCAACTAGAAAATATCAATGCTTAAGCAGTAATATACTGCTAGGGTATCCGAGCAAAAAATCCCGCAAAGATCCCCGGCCAAACGTTGTACTCTTTTCCTTCAAACGGAGTTTCTTATCCCAAAAGAAGGGTTTTTACCGGCAAGGTTTTTAACGAGGCAACGTCTGCGAGCTACCTAAGGGAAACCAGCAAGTGCTCAAAATCTTATTTGCAGCCAACTCTGAACGATGAGGCAAATTTCCCCCAGAAATCCAACCGCTCCGGAAAGTCGTGAAATGCCAAATGGGGTTCCTATAGGAAAAGTATGTACCAGACCAAACGGTTAAAACGAACCGTGTCCATATAGCCAGGCCCCCATCGGCGAATACGTGTGTTATTGTACCAAACAATCAAAGAATACCTTTTGTCAGAAACACCTTCGTAAGATGAGGTAACAATACCTTCGCCAAACACGTCCCTAACACTCAGAGACTAATATCGACAATTCAACACTCAGACGAACTCAGGTTCGAAACTCCGTACTCATAAGGCCCCCACTAGGCACTTCCGAGCTCACGAGTAACGGCCTTCGAGCTTAAGCAAACTTGATAACTCGAAGACTATCGTTAATCGCCATACACTGGAAAACTCGAGACCGTAAAACCCCGAGAGGGCATACTCGGTCTAGCCAGATCTATTTTACATAACAAAAAAAAATTGTAAGACCTCAACAAGCATGACAAACTGTAAGACCTCAATGGGCATGACAAACTGTAAGACCTCAACATGAATGACAAACTGTAAGACCTTAACACGCATGAAAATATTGTAATAAATTACTTCAGGCATAAAACTCAGTCCCGAAGCTTAGGTTATATGTCGCATTTGTAAGACTCCCGAAAGGGCATACCCTCGATGTAGAATCCTAAACTATCATTCGCCATCAAAAATGGCTCTGGCCAAACACATATTACTGCGGTCAAAATGGTTGCACAAGCCAAATTAACGCGACTCGGAGATGCCCGATCGTCGCTAACAATATCACAAGCCATTACTTCTAATCTACTTTAAAAAGAACCAGTTAAAATAGGCTACCCTTAATAGGCAAACGAGCTTCGACCATGTCAGCTCCAAATCACAAGGCTTCAAGCTACTCAACCTATGAGTTAAAAACCTTCCGAGGTGCTCGAAAATCGCCGCTAATGACTTGAAATCAAGGTTCTTCCAGAACCGACGATGGGTCAGGAAAAATCATTTCAAAAAAGACCTTAACGAGAGAAAAATAAAGCCTACATATGCCTAAGGGCAAAAGCGTAAGAGCCATAGTCGCCAGTCAAACGAGCGTCAAAGCCACACACTAAAAGGATGCAATAACCAAAAGCGTAAGAGCCACTGCCGCCAACTAAAAATCTTAAAACTTGAGGATTAAAATGAGTTCGAGAGGTAACCCGATATGGATACCAGATCCAAAATAGTTAACTACACATGCTTAAGGGCACATCGTAAGAGCCATCGTCTTCAGATCCATGAGCCTCAGGACCACATACTTGAAAGGTCGCTTTGATCCAAGGCGTAAGCACCATCGTTATCCGCCCATACATGCACAAAAAACTTGAGGGTTGATTAAGCTCGAGTCGCAACCCGACTCAAAGACTGAACCCAAAATGTTTAGAATACGAGTGACCAAGGTCAAGGCGTAAGAGCCAGTGTCGTCCATGCAGGCACAGAAGAGTGAAGGTCAGGTAAGCTCGAGTCAAAACCTAACTCGGAGACAAAACCCAAAATAGCTGGGTGAGGCATAAGAGCTCTAACGCTAGCTTACGTTAAATACCGCACTTAACCGAGCATGAGAGAGCCTCTGGGCCAGCCTGATGAGCTCCGGAGGTGTACTCCAAATCTAAAATTTCCTCCCAATTCTTAATTCAGGGTAGAAAAAGGAATAAAGGAAACAAAGCCGAAGGGTTCACTTTATACATATGCCAGAATGAAAGTACTATACACACACAGGAAAATCGACGGGAAAAATAACAAAGATCCTAATCTATTGCCAAACTGGCATCCTCGACATCTCCCCAAGGGTCACACCCGATAAAGTATGAGTCCTCGGACGGTCACTTCTCAATGACACCTTCTCTCATCGGGATCCACCCTTATTCTTAGCACCACTTGAGCTGCCTTCCAATGCGCCCCCAATAGTGTGCTTCCGGGAATCCGTCTAGGCACAATCCGAAGCTTGAGGTAAAGCCGAACTAGCCCCCTCAAACATCCTCTCAACGTAATAATTTGTGGCAATTGCTCCCCCTCCTTCCCCCTACCCATCCGAAGATACAAGTGCCTCAGCCTCGGCTTTGATTTGAAACAATGCAGCCACAAATTCGGAATGGATGCCCTTGTACTTGTCACTATCCTCCTTCGCATGACGCTCGATCAAGGTTACCTTCCCCTGGAGGTTGTTCTTATCGGAGGCCATCTCGCTCGTATGCTGACTCAGCTAAAAAATTTCAGCATCTCTAGCCCAAAGCTCCCCTCTCAATAGGGCGTTCTCCTTCTCAAACTACAGAAATTAGGTCCGAGAAGTTAAAAGCGATGGGACCTCACAAGAGCTCTAAAAATAGTAAAGACGGGGGATGAGTAACATGCTTAGTAAGATGGGTTTTCTCTCGTTCACGGCGGCTCACCCCATCCTGATACTAGGTGAAATCTTGGTTATAAAGAACTTTAGCCTGAAACTACAAAAAGACACAAGTTAGGAAAATAAAGACCAAGACAGCCAGGAGTGGCGGACAAGGTTAGAAAAAACTACTCACTCGCAAAGTTTGCCCTTCTCGCCGAAAATGAATGAAGTGTCAATCTCGGGATTGCCCTCGAGAATGGTCGGCGACCTCTCAAGTGTGTCTCCGCCTTTGACTAGTGCTCCTACTATAGAAGGCTATTTCACGCGGGACGTCTTGCACTTCGTGAGGTGGAAGGATCTCTCCCTAAGGAGAGTCGACAACAATCAATGGGTTAAGTAGGTCAACCTTGGAATCTTTCACCTTAACCCTCTTGAGGTCCGAAGGCCCATCCGATAGACTCCCCTGCCTTTTATTCTTCTCACCAAGCACCAGAATGTCCCCTCCAACGAACGATGCCTCCTTCATCAAAAGGAATTCCTCCAGACCTACATAAATGCAAAAGATGAAGAACGCTACTAATTGTAATCTATGTCAAAATATATGGCTGCAGTAAGGCTCGAGGCTCACTATGGTCTTTGGCCTCCCACAAAGCTCAGGACAAATCTCGCCACACTCATTCGGTATATGGGCAAATCGAGTATAAGTGGCCAAACCAACCCCGAAGATCCGACACTGTGCCAGGGTAGATCGCCACAGCTGAAAAGGAAAGAAAAGCAGAGTTAGATGTGTGGGGAGATATGCGTGAGGAGGTATCACCAAAAAGGAGCAAGGACAACATGTTTACTTACGCTGAGCATTCCACTTTTCGGGGAACGACATCTTTTCCATTGGAATCAGGTCAGACATCCTCACTCGAATGAATACCCATCCCTCACCCCCGAGCTCCTTGGTATAGTCAAAAAGAGATCTCGGGGCTCAGCAACGAAGCTTGATTAAGCCCCTACGAAGAAGATGATACATCCGGATCAAATGGTTGAGGGTGAAAGGCATCTCCTCTATCATGTTCGAGTGATGCCTAATCATATAAACCACGCACTAGAATGAAGGATGAATTTGGCCTAGAGTTACTTGATAACTCTAGTAGAATTCGAGAATTACGGGGTTGGTCGGGGGCGATGATGGACCTACCAGACCCAAAGTAAATGGGTAGGTATATATACTTAGAAAGCCGGCTTTATGAGCAGTAATATCTCCCTCCCCCCCCCCAAGTAGGAATCTCCACAAGCATGGTATCCCCCCAGCGACAGCCAACCCTCACTCTCTCGACGTCCGTCATCGAACAAATATACTGAGTTACACGCTCGCGGTGCCCTGGCTTCGAGGAAGGTCTCTCGACCTTAAAATCGGAGGTTATCGCAAAGGATCCTGGGATGCATTCCTCAGCACAAGAAGAGGCAGTAACTTTGCCTTGAGAGAAAAACAAAGAGGATGAGCCACCAACCTCCTAGGAAGCATAAAAGGAGATTTTCGCCATCCTTAGGAGATTCTGAAGGAAGAAAAAGAGTTGTGTTTCGGAAAGAGAGCAAGAACGAGGGAAAAAAACCTTATTAGAGGTTTTTGGCATGAGATGGGGTCTAGAAAGGAAGAAGGGAGTATTTATAAAAGCATCATGTGTACATTGAAGAAAGCCAACCGCCGCAGTCAATGCGGAAACCTACACAACAACGCACATGCTGCATCTTGGCACCTCGTAGCCATTACCAATTGCAAGAAAATTGAAAGAAGCAGAAGTTTAGGATCATTTCTTTTCGTCCCATACCACTTTCACTCTAATAAATGCAGTCACTATCTGTGTGCGGCAAATCCGGGAGCCTATTTTCCCCATCATAAGGTCATCTCGCGGTCATACTACTCGAGGCTCGAAGCTAAGTTCGAGACTCACCCTTGGGGGTTGTCAGGTACCAAACTAGAGTGCTTGCGTTCTATCAACTATAGCAGGCCATAGCAGGTGAGAGGGGAGCTCCTAAGGCACATGGCTTAATTTGGCATAGCTGACCTATCCTGGACCTGTCTCAAGATATCACGTCCCGCCGTTCCATTTTTTTGTCTTTGCAATTAATACATTTTGTACTGTAACGGGATTCCCTTCCTATAAAAAGGGATCCCCATCACTTTGTAAGGAAGGACGGTCGATCCAACTATTCTACTCTAAAGTAATAATATCTCTCTCTCTTTTTTCTCTCTAACTCATTTGCTCGAGGGTGCTCTTTTACATTTATCGTTTTCATACTTGTTCTTCACCTACTACTTGGTATTGGCCATAAAGAATCTTTAATCATATCTTAACTATTATCCCCGATAACTCGAGCTTGAGCTGGATATCGACCTCGAGGCCTTCCATCAGCCAATCCGAAGCCCGGGTGAAGAGCCATTCAGTTTGATCACTGCCCCGTTTAACCTCGTATTTCATCGTTAAACTTCATACGCCTAGCACCAACTGCTCTAAGAACTAGTATAAAAATAGATCACGTATTTTTAGAGTCCCATTTATAAATTTAATTGTCGTTATCATTTTTACGGTAAACACATTGCTATTGATAAGGCCACGCATAGAAATTTGGAAGATTTATTAAGATGGGATTCCAGTAATCCAGTAGCGGAGCAAAAATTTAAAGAGTTTGAGTGTGATTCTTGGAATTGTAAAGGAACGGTAGCACAGTAGTGTGTTAAAGTGCTGCTGCTTTGAGAGAAAAATGAAGAAGAATATCTGCTGCCCATTTTGGCATTCGTTGGACCCCTCTTTTGTGTTACCTTATCATTATGGAGTTTTTATTCAATTTGGGGCTGAGCAACTTGATTTTCTGTTAATATATTTCAATATATTTTCAGTGTATCATGTTGTATTTAACATGTAATTCATTGTCTATTTTTTCAGTGTAATTCAATATATCTCGTTGTATTCCATGTATATCATTGTATTCACTGTCTTTTTTTAATTGTATTTCAATGTATCCCGCTATATTTTATGTATTTCATTGTATTCACTGTCTCGCTATATGCCATGAATGTATTCATATGTTTTTATTAATTAATATAATTTATGTATTATATAATTTCTCTGAAGAATGCTATATTTTTGGGGTATTTTCGGTTGATAATCTTTTTTATAACCGAAAATACAAAATTTGTATTTTCTAATTGAGTTATATTAGGAGTCGATTATGTTAATTGATTTACTTTCCATTTAAAAATAGTGTAATCCCCTATTTTACGCCGTGAATACAGTCGAATACAATAATCTTTCCAGCTATAATCTCATGTTTCACGCTATGAATACAGTCGAATACACTCGAATACAAAAATATATTTAGCTGTAATCCCCTGTTTTACCCCTAGAAATGCTACTGTATTCATGAATACAGTAGCTTAAATACATTAAATACATCTTATAACAACAGAAAACGTATCTACAATCCGTAATATAGCAAATGGTATCTATAAATAGCTAATTACTACTAAAATATAGTGCTTTATCCAAATGAATTGGCCTAACCTATTTAACTGGGCTATAAGTGATGAACCAACTTCATTCTACCCAAGATGTCATCTTCCTAGAGGCCGGTTTGGTGCCACATGTCAAATGACATGGCATGCAAGTCAAATGGATGAGCCAATGGGATCATGCCACGTGTCAAAATGACAAGGCATGCCAGGTCAAATTAAAAGACAATGAAATCGTGCCACATATGTAAGTGGCATGTTCTGGCCAATCAAATACGGCCTTGTCACACTTCAATCTGATTGTTCGGAAATTTTTTTTTCTCACCACAACTCTTCTCTTCCACAACTATAATAGGGGTTTCATAACTCAGAAAAGATAACATAAGTCATAACAAGAAGCAGGAGAGAGCTCGTGGGTCAAACGCCACAAATTTCTCTACGAGCTTCGAGCTTCAAGCAATCAGGTTCAAGCTCAAAAACGAAGAACAAATCAAGGTTCAAAGAGTATGGGTTCAAATCAATGTCCGTGCTAGTTGAATTCAAGATCATCGTTTGTGGAAATAAGCATAAATTCAAGATCAAGCTTAAAAGCCCTCTAATTTATATTAGAAAAGAAGAATCAGAGGAACCATAAAGATTGTAACGCTCACATTATTTGGAATCAAATACTACAATTATTGTAATATTTTCGATCTCAATTATTTTTCTTGGCGCAATTTTATTGTCTACAACTCTAATTTTAAAAAAAATATATGGAGAGATACCGGACCAATACTAGGCCGGGACACCGGGACAAAACGGCTATCCCATCACGTCACACAACCCACTACCCCCATCCCCTAACACCTACCAGGCCGTCCTGTTAGACACCAGACTTTTCAACTACAACAACAACCCAATAATAATCTCACTAGTAATAATCCCTCACTTTCCAACTACTACAATTATTGGAACTCTAATTTCATTGTTCATATTGAGTTAAATTAAGACGAGTGGAATCATGACTATATGCTTCAAAACAACATACCAATAATGTGATCGCAACTCTACACATATTGGTGTTTGAGTCAAACTAAAGACGGTTTGAATTATTCTTACCATTATTATTTCCTATTTGCTACTCTCTCTCACCGAACACATGTATTAAATAACGCTTGTCCACCAAAACTTGAAAGATAACAAAAATCACCCAAAGTTTTTTGTCTATTGTTGGATCTACAAAAGGCATTTAATAATCAACAAGTCAGTTCTAGTCTGGCATAAAGACTTGATCAATGAGAGGATCATTTATAATGTGCCGAGAATGAAGTTCCATTTGTTACAACATGCGATGTAACCATCGAATACTAATAGTCACTACAAATGCAAAGCAAATTATCCACTCATCAAAATGAAATTGCCTATCTATGGTACCAAGAAAAATGACAACAAAAGGAGAGGCTAAACAATTATTCCAATACTCAAAATTTTCTCCCAGATCACCAAAACATAGTGAGCGTTGCCTCCACCCTCTAGCTCTTATTGTCTTTTGGAATGTCAAGACCTTCAAAAGCTGGACTATCAACTCCAACGCCCATCGCGTTGAGACCATTGTCAACATAAATGGTTGCACCAGTTATCGCTGAAGCTAAAGGAGACACCAGAAAAGCAGCAGCATTTCCGACCTCCTCTGTTACATCCATTTTCAGTTTTAGTACTCAAGCAAACAGCAGTGCCAACAGTAAGATAAAATATCTAGTTTTTAATAACAGTGGTGTCTGCTCCAACTTGCGCACACCTTAATTATTCCACCGAATACATGCTACCTCTCGCTAGCGCAAGTACCGGGTAACTTTGCCACCCTGTTTCAATTCCTCCCAACCCCATACATATGTCATCAAGATGAATAAAAAGTGTACCAGTCCCCCAACTCAACACTTCCGTAAAGAAAAACAGATATTATTCACCCCAGTGGAGGCATGATGGAATAGTTTTCGGGGATCTTAATGGAAAAGAAATACTACCAAGATATGAGATAGTTTGAGGATTCTTAAATATAAAAAATAAATGAAGAATAGAATATGAATCACCTGCATATAGTTCTTTTTGCAATGGGGCATTCTCCAATGAGTAATTTATCATCATATCGATGAATCCAATAGCTTTTGCGGCACGACTTCCCAATGGACCTAAAAAGGATAGATTTGATTTTGAGTTCAAAGCACTTGAAAAAGAAGCCACAATATATGATAGTTTGATGTGAGTGATCGAGAATATGTCATCAACCACGGTTTTTACCAGAACTGTAAGTTGCAATATAGTCCCTTTTTTCCTCTCAGAATCCTTTACCTTCTCAGTTCTATCAACGCTTAAGCTGTTTGAGCAAGTTTTTGTTGTCAAAGTACAGTTCTAAGCAGTAATTTTGAAGTAAGGCTGGTTATATAACCCCACAATGCATTGTAATGGCATACGTTTAATGTTAAAGAAGGAACTAATACTTTAATTATGCTGAATCCTTTACCTTCTCAGTTCTATCTACGCTTAAGCTGTTTGAGCAAGTTTTTGTTGTCAAAGTACAGTTCTAAGCAGTAATTTTGAAGTAAGGCTGGTTATATAACCCCACAATGCATTGCAATGGCATACGTTTAATGTTAAAGAAGGAACTAATACTTTAATTATGCTGACACAAGTTCTAATACCAAAATATGAACGCCTGATCATACGCGGTTATAAACTTCTAACTTCGAATCTTTGCCTTTTAATTGGTTATGCAGTGAAATTCCAGAGTACCATTTGGATCAGTACAACCACAACACATGTAATACTACACCTTGTGGGCCATACCTGCAGATATTGTGTTGACTCTGACTCTATTTTTCCTTCCTGCTTCAAAGGCCAGTACCTTCAGCAAGAGAACACTGCTCTTAAGCATTGCTCGCATTTGAAGCTAAAGGGAATAAAGTTGAAATTATTAGAAGAAAAGAAAAAGTAGCAGAGAACTTACTTTTGTGTCACTCTCCAAAGCAGCTTTTGCCGAACTCATACCCCCTCCATATCTATTAAATTCAGTTGCAACAATTCATTTAAAATAAGTAAATAAGGAAGATTGTGTTTCAGGAGGTGAGGGGAATCGTACCCAGGAATAATTCTTTCAGAGGCAATGTATGTCAGAGAGATTGAGGCACCACCTACAAGGTAAGATATATCTCAAAGGTCTAAAAGGAAAAGGTCTATTTGGTGGAATAACACATGATGAACTAATTTTGTCATATAGAGTTAGCTGAAACAAGCCTGCGGAGCTTTACCTGGATTTATTATTGGAAGAAAATGCCTCAGGAGAGAAACAAAAGAATAACTTGAGGCAGATACTGCTGCAAGATAGCCTTTTCTTGATGTCTCCAGCAGAGGTTTGATAACCTACATTTACACTTTCAGATATCATAAAGGTTCCAATAAGAACATTAGCACCAAATGGCAAAGAGTGTACCTCGGGACCATTTGCAAGTGAATGCACAAGGATATCAATGGTGCCAAAATCTTGTTTCACAGATTCAACAGCTTCCTACAATAAAAACACCAATTGCACAGTTACTTGATTTATCTTCCTGCTTTGATATAATTCAGCAGCATATAAAATAATACCATCTCGCTGAATACATTATAGTATTTTTAACTCCAAAATGGAGGTGAGCTTTGATCTATTCAAGATACAACTAGAGATAGCACACGCTAGAGGAAGAACAGATTGATCTAATATAGATGGGTAGCTCATAACAAGAATCATTAATAATGCACAAAGTATATACTAAAAGTACTTAGTAAACAAAATCTTTTGATTAGTAAACAAAAAAAGTCTGTGGACATATACAGGCCAGATTAATGGAAATCTAGCTTCTCGAAACCATGTCAAATCTCTTAAAAGTATCAAACCAATGTTATGTGGAGTTCAATTTTATACCATGTATAAAGTCATAGGCCCTATCAAAAGAGAAAAACGAAAACCATGTACAACGTCATAAATGTACAATAATGACTTCGGTTAACGAAAGCTTTCTTCAAGATGAGCAGGTAGGGGGGCCATATCCAGCTGACAAATATGAGAAACAACTTGAAAAATGTCAAACTTGATACCTTGACTGTCCAATTTGAGGATCCTGCATAGCGTTTATTTGCTTTCACCTGAATGATACCAATTTCAACTAGATAATTAGACTTGCACTGTTTTTCTGTAGCTAATTGAGAAGGATAAAGAGAAAAGCTAATCTTACATCCTCAGGAACATCTTCAGGACTGTCATAAACTGCATCCAATGGGTAGACTTTAGCAATTTCCATCAATGAACCATCTGGCAACCTATTACACAATATTGCAGCATCAATCAGTAGATGAAAGGAATGAAGAGTATAGTATAGAAAAACAGAAATGCTCTATCCTTACACTCGCGATTCATCAAATTTTCCACGTCGTAGACTTGTCTCGAAGATATTCAGTGCCTAAATAAATGTATCACGAAAGATTATATCCTGGGCATGCTGTAGGGTAAGTGTGAATGTATACAAAAATTCATAGATATACTCACAGGCACCCATGTACCAACAAGAATTTCAGCGCCTGCAGCTGCAAGTGCCTTTGCAATTGCCCATCCATACCCATTATCATCTGCTATACCAGCAATAAATGCCCTCTTGCCTGCGATTATGAGAAAAAAACTATAAACAATCTGGCATCTGGACTCCAAAATCCAATACAAAAATTCAAGTAGACTTTCGTGCGACCTCTTAAATCGATAGGCAACCCTGAAGCAGGCGCTTTATCACTTGCTCCAGACATTGCTTCTGGAACCATCCTCTCATATTTTACGGAAACAGACTTAAAGCTTTGACTCGGCTTTGTTGGTGAGACATAAGATGAACTTCTAAGCTCAGTACAAGATCTGCTTTTACTTTCAAAACCAAAACTGACATTGCTGAACTTTGAAAAACAGGGAGAAGCAGAAGCGCATTGTTTGACTGCGGCAATTTGCAGGCCAGGAGTTGCATTTGTAGCCATTTCCAGAAATTCACTTGACCAGAAGAATAAAGAGTCTGACAGATACTGCACCAATAATTCATTAGTACAACTAAACAGCCGTGCAGCAAAAAAATGGTTCAATCGATTAACTACTCCTCAATGTCAAAATAGTTGGAGTTGGCTATCATATTAGTTAGATACATTTATACTGGGCATCAACCCACTGCAACCCTCCTCATTTATCCAACCTTGGCGGAGTTTATATACCAAATCATTACAAGACAATATCATGCAGGCTAGAACTGAGCTCAGAGATAATACCGGCTTGAACCAAACAAACACTACTCTCTTTTAAAGAATTATTAACAAAGAAATCTGAACTAAACCTTTTCAAAGGAATCAAAAAATGAGGTAGTGCCTCATTTATGCTATGTAATGTAGCACCAAGAAATTCAGGTGTAACTGAATATTATTCCTCGACTTGAACTTCCATACATCAATTGATAAGTAAGAAAAAAGACTACTGCAATCTTTCTAATGCTAAAAAAGTGTCCTTATATGAAATCTAGCAAATATTTTCTTGTCAAACTCTGTCATTATTTCTAAGCCTATAAAAGTTGCGTTTTTTTTTTTTTTTTTGACAAGTGATTTTAGCAACATTTTCAAGATCCTGGAAGACAATAGTGCACAGAGCCAAACAAGACAGTAGTTTTACGCACTAAATTCAATCAAACGCAAAATGGGTATGCAATTTCAAGCTAAAATCAGTGAAATCACCAAAAGGGTGATCCAACATTTGATCAATACACAATATTTGGACAACAGCATTTGAATCACAGTATTAGTGAGAAAACTGACCTGTGAGATGAAGCACTGGTGGAAAGAACGAAGCTGGACAAGAGAATGAAAGGAAATTTTTAGGGCTATATATGCAAGCGTGTGTATGTCTTAATTGGGTTTCGATGAAAACTAAGGTATGGCCGTTGGGCAGCTTTGAAAATGCCGAAGTGGAGAGTGTGTCACAGGTGGCACTTCGGCTGCTTTTGGTGAAATCATTATTTTACCCTTCAGAACTTTGGGCCTTCACCAGAGTGCATTTGCATGGATATCCCTTTTTTTCCAAATTTTAACTTGTATCCGTTTTACAAAAAAAATTATAAATATACCCACTTTTTTATATAACTTCAGCACACGGAGCTGAAGTAGTAAAGATGATTTCAGCATTCTAGTAGTCGGGCTTGAAGTTCAGCTCTAAATCTGAAGTTTTTGTATTGTAACTGAAAAACGTCAGCTCTAGAACTTAAGTTTTTGTGTTGTAACTGGAACACTTCAGCTCTTGAGCTGAAGTTTTTGTGTTGTAACTGGGAAACTTCATCTTTAGAGCTGAAGTTATTGTGTTGTAACTGGGAAACTTCAGCTATAGAACTAAAGTTTTTGTGTTATAATTGGCTACTTTTAACTCCCTCTCTACAGAGCACATAACACATGATACTCATTTTCACTATTATGTAATTATGTTAGCTTTAAGCTTTATTTTAATGATGACAATGCAAATTAATGAATTGACTAACAGCTGAATTACTTTGTGACAGTAGCCAAATCCAATCATCACGAGATAGATGAACTACATGAGATGACACATACAAGGATGAAGCTACACATGAATCTAGTCAATCTGATTTAGTATAAAGGAATAAAGATGATGTTAGCAAAATAAATTAAAAGAAGAAGAAAGGAGAAATTGTATGAGTCAAGAATAAGAGCTGAAGTTATTAACTGCTACTCTTGAAGTATTGTTTTTGGGATTGGTCCCAAAAAAAAAATTCAATGCAAGACCAATAAAAAAAATAGGCTATGCATTTTGTCTTTTGTTGAGAATAAGAAAACGAAGGAGGAGAAGAAGGAGGAGAAAGTGGCTGAAGTTATTTAAAGAGTGACTACAAGTTAAAAATTTAAAAAAAATGGGTATAAGTTAAATGAGAGCGACCAAATAAGGCAACACGCGCAATTTTTACGAAGAAAAGGGAGGGGAGAATATTTGCACCCTATGGCCATTATAGGCGACTCCTTAAATTATGTCCATGTTAATCCAAAAAAAAATCCCAATTGTGTCGAACTTTCCATTTTTGGAATAGTTACGGAAAAATTGGATGAATTTTTTTTTTCCATAAATTTAATTCAGTGAACTAACAAAGACTATGTAGAATTTTAGTAGTTCAGACTAGTGACTACTTCATGAGCCGAGGGTCGGCCGGAAACAGCCTCTCTACCCTTTCGGGTAGGGGTAAGGCCTGTGTACGTATTACCCTCCCCAGACCCCACTTTGTGGGAACATACTGGGTAGTTGTTGTTGTTGTTGTAGACTAGTGACTACTTCAACATTTACCTTATTGGTAAGGGTTTAATTCTCCATATTGTAATTATAACAATAACAACAAATTTAGTGTGATCCTATAGGTGAGATCTGGGGAGGATAATGTGTGTCACACCTCCCTTTTTATTACCCCACTTTCGGGAAAATATAAGCATATAAATACGCTCGTAGGGTATACCCCGACGCTCAAATATCCGAAACGGATAAAATAACGTAAGGGAAGGAGTTTTTCCAATTAAAGGACAATCGGTTCGGGATTTTATTGAGATTAATCAGAGTCGCCACTTGAGAAAGATAATGGTGTCCCAAGTCACCGGTTAATCCCGAATCCGAGGAATTTGACTCTTAAAAATGTCTGCGAAGCAAATATCCGGATAAGGAACTCTGTTAACCCGGGAGAAGGTGTTAGGCATTCCCGGGTTCCGTGGTTTTAGCACGGTCGCTCAATTGTCGTTCCCGACTTTTGTTTGACTTAATCACAGATTTTAACAACATACTGTCCCTTTTACTTAAATATTATTTTTTATGGAATTGCGGCATCACGAAAACACGCCTCGAGTCACACCGCAACCAGTACGCCTGTGACTTTCGGTGTATTTCAGCTTTGCCGGGATTTGGATTTGAGTCGCACCAAGTGCACACTCGTTCAATAGAAAGTATATTAGAATCGTGCCCTAAATAACGTCTATCGACTTTTAAAATCTTTTGGGAGAGGTTATGGAATTCGCTATTAGCCTTCCCGAATCTAATTGTATTAAACCATTACTAAATGGGGGCCCCGCTTGTTCAACGTTATGCGAGGCTCGTCCCAATTATTAATTAAGGTTCAATCCTAAGAAGTGTGTACTATGTTTTCTATATTGTTTTTTTCCTTATTCGTATTTTTATCAATAGGTATTCCAGGCCCATATGATTTCTATTGTTTATTGGGGCTTGGATTTCCAGAATGGGTTTTAATACATTAACAAAGGGTTCAGGTCCTTAAAGAACCGGGTCTGTTTTAGGCGATTCAACGCTAACCCAACAGTTACGTGGACATGGTCTAGGCCCATACTAATTGTCAGGCCCAAAATCAGATTAAGGCAGTAATAAAGAAAGCAAGACAATGAACTCATAGTGAATCAAACACACTGGAATTAAATTAAATCACTCTTTTATTAATCCAAAAGGAAGATAGTTGTACAAGAATATCAATATTAATCCAAGATCACAACTAATTAATGTACAAATGAATGAACTAATCCCGTTTCTTTGTTTTCTGTTGATGGCCTATATCAGTATTGAAATTACTCAGTCAAAGAGACGATTCATCTATATGATGCAGTGTTTAAACAACCCGATCGCTTATTGACAATAACCAGATTATCTAAAGCTAAATGATTATCTATACATACATTGCTATACTACGATTTTGGACTCAATCAATGTTACAGATCTAGTTTCAAATGAATTACTGCTTCCTTTCTCTTTTGTGCTTGCTGATATCTAGAGGCTAATTCACTTGATATGATTAACTACTGTTGTTTAGTAAGAGCCAAATCTATTTGATATTATCAAAACCAACTTCATTACTCATCTGTTTGTTTCCTTTTAGACTTATTCAAACTCGTGATTGACAAAACAGATTAACTAGGTGAGCTTATTACTATTAACTTATGCGATGGTCCTTTAGCTTCATTTTAGATATTTTACCTAATTAACTAAATGAGGTGCTACTGGCTACTACTATTATATTACTGCTATTACATTGTTTTTGTATTTGTTTTTATACTATTACATTCTATACTACTGCTATAGACCTAAGATTGAAACAAGGAATAATAACTAAAAATACAATATCAAATGTATCTAAATCTCAGGTCTTCATTTCATTCAATCAAATCTTTACAGCTCGTTCTCGGATAAGAGAATACCTGGATCAAATGGAAAGAAAGCCAATGAGTTCTAGGGAGATGAAAGCAAGTAATCAGCAATCGACTCAACAGCAATGCAACAGTGGTAGAAGATCCACGAAAACAGAACACCACAGCCAAACAAGCAAATAGAAATCCCACAGCAAAGGCCAATAGAAATCCAGATCAGTTTGGAGCAAGGAGCCCCAAAAACCAGAAGAAATTAACCTAAGTTTCTACTCCAAAAAATTCCAGAAATCCTACTATTTTTATGTTATTTCTTTACTCTGAAATTTTGTATTCAAAAGCCAGCCTAGATGTATTTCAGATTGCTAAATTTTCGAACCCCCTTTCAGCCCCTTTTTAGGGTGTATTTATAGCCAAGCCAAGGGCTGAAACTTGGGGAGAAAGTTATGGGATTAATCCCACTTCTCCCCCTCCAATATTTATGAGATATACAGTTAAACCCCCAATTCGGTTAGCAGAAACCCTTCCAGCATGTGCTGGAAGGTTCTAAAGATTCCTTTTTGTAGGTTTTTACCAATGTAGCCCTAAGGGTTTGGGATTTTTATAGATTTCCCTTTTTAGGGAGACCATTATACCCTTAAATCTCTGCAAAATTGCAGAAATCGGGGGTACAAATGACTCCCTTACCCTCTTAAGTTTCACCCTATTCACTATTTTACCAAATTAGTTTCCAATTATGCCCTGAATGCCACTGCTGATTTACCTGACTGCCTAGGTCAGGTTTCAGATTCTTTGGGACTTATTTTACTAATAGCCAGCCCTTGCATTGGTATTTAAGGGCTGGCCAGGTCTACTTTAAAGAACTATTTCAATTCTAGCCTCTTTTAATTAGTTCCAGTCAATTAAGACCAAATTATTTCAATTTAAAACTAATTGCAGGACTAGCCTGCTTTATTAAAGAAATTAAACTATTTAAAGGCTAGCCAGTCTCAAGTTGAGACTTGGCTTGGGTATTAAACCCAATTACTGAACAGTTGGGCCCAAAACCTTTACAGGTTTGGCCATTTTTAATGTTCAGGGCTCAATATAGAGCCTGGGCAAGTCTGCATTTGCAAACTTAGCCATTTTGCACAACCAACCCCTTTTTAAGGTGGGCTGTGTGTTAGGGCCTTATAGAATTGGTCAACCTTTTGCAAAGTTAACCACTCTTAGGCCAATTATTTCTTAATAACCTATTTTTATGATTTTCAGGTCAATTAAACTTAATTGCACGACTAGCCTGCTCAAGTGACCTATTAAACTAATGGCCAGTCTCAAGTTGAGACTTAGCCTGGGTAATTAAACCCATTTGCTGAACTGTTGGGCCCAGAACCTTTGCAGGTTTGGCCACTTAATGTCCAGGGCTCAAAAGAGAGCCTGGGCAAGTCTGCATTTGCAGGCTTGACCATTTTTGCACAACCAGCCCCTCTTGAGAGTGGGCTGGTGTGTTTGGACCTCATAGAGTTGGTCAACCTTTTGCAAAGTTGACCACTCTTAGGTCAATTATTGTCTAACAGCCTATTTTTGTTCATTTTCATTTTTAACCTATTTAAAAACTAGCCAATTTTATGAAGTCTAGCACTAACAGCTATAACCAATTCTCCTAAGGTTAGTGAATGTTAATCACATAATCATACCAACAAGAACTACTGAAAACTTAGTTATTTCAACATGTTTTTTTTGTACACAGAGCCACATAAACCAAACAAATGCATCAATCATCCAGAACTCAGAAAGGGAAATTTGATATGGTTGAATTCTGGTTAATCAATTAATTATATCCAATTCATGTAACAAAGTGTCAAACTTATGTCAATCTAGCCTTAGTTACCACTAGTTCAGGTCAGATAACAATTGAAAAATTCCCAAAATCCTTAAGATCAATGATCATAGACATGCACAGAACTAAACTATCACAAACAGTCAGCAATAGATGAAGCAGGATTCATTTAAGCCCAAAAACCACACAATAGCATAGACATGTTAACTAAGATCTCTTTTCAAGTATTAATCCTAGCCTTATGTATAAGTATGATAGATCAAGATGAAGATAAAGAATAGAAGAATCATTCAAACTAATGAGAGTTAACAAAGATAAACTAACACAGAATGAGAGTCCAAAAACATAGGCATGCAGAGAAGATATCTAAAACCAACAAGATGAAGAGGCCTAATACAAACAGAGGACGAAGAAGAGGAAAGATATCAAGTTCAAATCTTCAAAACAGAGAATCAAAACCAAAATCCAAACAAACGAGATAAACATAGTATAAGATATGAACAACAATAACTAGGCAACTAAACATGTAAACAATCATGGAGAGAGGAACAATCATGCTGTTGGAGACTAATAGATCAGAAATCACAATACCAAGAAGATGAAGAAGCACAAGATGAAAGATAGATATTTTTACTCAGAAGAAACAGAACATGATTTGAAACAAAGAAAACGAAGAACATCATGAAGATGAACGAGATGAAGAGAAAATCCTAGTTCTAACATAGATCTTTCAAACCAAAGAAACAAGAACAGTCAAAATAGGAAAGAAACATGGAGATGAACAAGATGAACGGAAAAGCCCTAATACTAAACAGATCTTTCGAATCGAAGAAACAAAAACAAACAGAAAATATAACACAGAAGAACACATTTAAAAACAAAAAAAAACTAAACATGAAAGGAAGCAAAACAGATTCAAAGAGTGAGGGGACTTAGCTTGCAGGGCCGGTCCCCTGAGCTTCCTATTTTCTTTCTTTTCTTTTTCTTTTCTTTTCTTTTCCAGTCTCTTTCAGACTCTTTCCTTTATTTCTTTTTTTCGTTTTTCTTTTCTCATTTTCCTCTTCTGGTTTCCCTTTTAGACTTCAAGGTGAAGTCTTTTTGAGTTTATGTTTGGCTTGGGGTGTTTGGGAAGGCAAAAGGGCGGATCTTGATGGGGTTTGAAGTTCTGAGTCACCGGAGTTAGGTTTCCGGTGATACTCTTTTGGATATTCGAAGAGTTTCAGGCTGATTCGAGGGAAACTACTAGGGTAGGGTGATAGATCAGGTCAAAAGGGTTCTTTTGGCATTGGTTTGGTAAGGGTTCTCGTTGTTTGGTGGTCACCGGCGGAGTTCCGGTGACCGGAGTTTCAAAAGAAAGGGTATGTTCTTTGTATCTTTGATGAAGAAGAAGATAAGGAAGAAGGAAAGGAAGAGAGAGGGGAGATAAAAGGGCCGGCGACCACCGTGGAGGGTGGCGGCCGCCATGGCTAAGCTAGGGTTTCTCATGGTTGAAGAAGAGATGAAGAGAAGAGAAGAGAAGGGCTTGGCGGCTAGGTTTGAGAATTTGCCAAAATGGTCGGCTCGTTCAGACACGAGCTTTATATAGCCAATGAGACTAAGGTAATCCTGGCCATCCAATGGATGGAGATCAACGGCCAGGAACAAGCGTTACTAAAACGCCGTCGTTTGGTGGCATAAGAGGCCCTTAAGTCATCACCCGTTAGATTAATCCAAACGGACGGTCCGGATTCAATCTCGTAATTTAATTAAACCAATAATTCCGCCAATTATCTCAGCCATTGGATCAAGCATAACGGATGGCTGAGATTGCATCTCCCTTCACGGATCAGGCCTAGCCTTTGGGCCAATGCAGACTGGGCCACCAATTACCATTATTTTGGCCCAACTCAATTATACCTCTATATTTTTTGTATTTTTCTGATTTTAATTATTTTTATGTATTTTCTTTTATACTTTTTTTTCTTTTTCTTTTATGGAAAATTATAAAACCTAATTTCCTACTTACTCTAATTATTTAGTATTTTTTGGCAATTTTCTGCTGCTATTTTTCCTTAATTTCCGCTACTTAACACTATTTTTGCTAATTTTCTTCTTAAAACTAATCCAATTAAACAAATTAATTACCTAGCCTATTTTTTTTGATTTTCTAATTTCTACTTATTCAAACACACAAAGTGTAGCTAATTTCAAACAAAGCAAGTAATTGCACTCAAAAACATATTTATTTTAATTTTGGAATTAATTGCCTGGTGCAAAAATCACGTGCTCACAGCTGCCCCTCTTTGCTCGGGAACACGAAGAGTTTCAGTGCAAAGATAAGTGAGTAGTAATGAGAGATTTTTGCATATCGGCACATTCCGTGAAAGCATTTTTGAAAACCTTTTGACCGCACCCTGCTTTAGAGGTTGTCTACATATCCTGGGCTAAACAGGAATCAGGTCAGTGTAGTTCGGGAAGGTCTGGCAGTTTAAAACTACAAAACTCACGGTTGCATTGACACTGTTGAGACCCGCTGACTTACTCCTTATTACATCGGGGGAGAAATGTAAAATGAAGAAGCTATTCTAAGCTATGATCCTACAATTACAATTGTTCCTAATCTAGCTTTTGCACTTCTTCCCTTTCCGGTGATGCAGACTCCCTTTCTTTTTGTTGATTTTCTTTGATGCTGACTCTCTTTTTTGTTGATTTTCTTTTCTTGTTTTCCCCTTCTTTTTTTTTTTGATTTTCAATGGTACTTCTTGCCGTCGAGCTGAAACCTGCTCAAAACAAAACAACAAACTACTTTTTTTCTTTTTTTTCTGCCCCAGTGTGGGCTTTTAGCTATATAAACCATGATGTGCAAAAATGTATTCCCGTATTAGAAGGTGGGCACCTAACAGAATTTAAACGTGCAGTGCGATGCAGAAAAATATTCCCGTATTCGAAGGTGGGCACCTAACAAAATTTAAACGTGCAATGCGATGCAGAAAATATTCCCGTATTTGAAGGTGGGCACCTAACAAAATTTAAACGTGCAATGCGATGCGGAAAATATTCCCGTATTCGAAGGTGGGCACCTAACAGAAATTAAACGTGCAAATGCAAATGCAGAAATGTATTCCCGCAGCCTGAAGACTGGGGAGTGGATTTTAAAAGATGTTACCTTCCTCAAAAGTATTCCCGTATTAGAAGGTGGGCACCTAACAGAAATTAAACGTGCAATGCGAATGCAGAAAAGTATTCCCGTATTTGAAGGTGGGCACCTAACGTAAATTAAACGTGCAATGCAAAATGCAGAAAAGTATTCCCGTATTAGATGGTGGGCACCTAACAGAAATTTAAACGTGCAATGCGATGCAGAAAATATTCCCGTATTAGAAGGTGGGCACCTAACAGAATTTAAACGTGCAATGCGATGCAGAAAATATTCCCGTATTTGAAGGTGGGCACCTAACAGAATTTAAACGTGCAATGCGATGCAGAAAAGTATTCCCGTATTCGAAGGTGGGCACCTAACAGAATTTAAACGTGCAATGCGATGCAGAAAATATTCCCGTATTTGAAGGTGGGCACCTAACAGAAATTAAACGTGCAATGCGATGCATAAAATATTCCCGTATTTGAAGGTGGGAACCTAACAGAAATTAAACGTGCAATGCGATGCAAAAAAGTATTCCCGTATTTGAAGGTGGGCACCTAACAGAAATTAAACGTGCAATGCGATGCAGAAAAATATTCCCGTATTCGAAGGTGGGCACCTAACAGAATTTAAACGTGCAATGCGATGCAGAAAATATTCCCGTATTCGAAGGTGGGCACCTAACAGAAATTAAACGTGCAATGCGATGCAGAAAAGTATTCCCGTATTCGAAGGTGGGCACCTAATAGAAATTAAACGTGCAATGCGATGCAGAAAATATTCCCGCAGCCTGAGGACTGGGGAGTGGATTCTAAAAGATGTTACCTTCCTCTTTTTGGTATTTTCTTTTACCAATTATCTCTTGCCCGTGAATTTCTCCACTTATTGGCGAACTTCTCTTTTTGGTGTTTTCTATTTTTCACATTGGTCACATTCACTTTAAAGTGATTAGTGACAATTTGTTCTTGCATGAAACAAAATTTATTAGATATAAACTGCTGGCAACTGGCATCTGCCGTCCCCGCTTCTTATTGCTTCCTTCTTTTTGCTTTTCTCATGCTGTGCAACTTTCAACTACTTATCCCTTGCTGACTCTTTTTGTATTTTCTCATTTTTCCATTTTTGTTTTGTTTTATTTTCCTTTGGCCATGTTTGCCAAACTTCTTTATTTCCTTGCCAACTCCTCCTTCTTTCTGACTCAGTGTTATTTTAGCTTTCGTTATCAGGAGCTGGTAGTTAGCTCTCAAAGGTAAACAATGAAATGCAGAAAGATGAAAGAAAGGTAAGGGCGTTTTGGAGAGATGATAGAACTTATCTGGGTATTTGCTGGCTGATTCCGCTGACCATACCATGTATTTAAACTCTGACCCAGTTCGTTCCAATCCTTATTCTGTCTCCGAATTGTTTCCAACCCAAACCGATACTTTTTTTTGTTGCTTTTCTCTTTTCCGGTAGTCCTCACGATCGCCCTACGGTGCCTCGAAAGGTTTTCACCAATAAGACTCTCTCATTTATTCTCTCAACCTCACAATCGTCTCACAGTGCCGATTAAGGTTTTCACCGATGAGACTCTCTCATTTTATTTCTCTCAAACTCACAATCGCCTCACAGTGCCGGCTAAGGTTTTCACCGATGAGACTCTCTCATTTTTCATTTTTTCATTTTTTCCTTTTTGTATTTTGTTTTCTGTACCACGGGTATTATCCGATGTTTCGCTCCTCCTTCATTGCATTCGTTATCATTTCGGAATTGATCGGAAGGTCTTTCTTTGGACTGTAACGTGGCTTTCGGATGGGTTGAGAAAGAAAGGTATAAAGGCTCAAAATTTACGAGGGTTTAAAAATATTTACATCTCTCGGAATTATAAAACATAACTTCTGCCCCAGTTTCAATATGTGGGTGATTTTTGGATTTTTTCTTTATTGTGATTGAACCTCAGTGAGGTTGCCTACGTACCCTTTCGAGATCAAGTCAGACGTAGTTCATCCAACTTCATTAGTTAGATGGATTTCTTTTTGACTTTTTCCCGATTTCTTTGTCTTTTCCTTCTTTTTTTTCATTTTTTTTCCATTTTTCATTTTTCATTTTTTTTCTTTTTTCACTTTTTTTTCATTTTGGAAATTTCGATCTTATTGCGCTAAAGCGATTCCGAGAGAGGGATACGAAAGAATATATTCATTAAGTCTCAAAGGGGTTATCAATGGATAAAGTGTTTGGATAGAGAATAAAACGCCTTCGTCATTTCAATTCCAAAATCACAACAAAACACAAAACACATAATTGAAAAGGAATCATACATAGTATCTTTTGACTGCATCTGAATTGATTGCAGTCTCTACGCACTTTCCTTCAACATCTGTTAAATACAATGCTCCATTGGACAACACCCGTGATACCACAAACGGTCCCCTGCCAATTTGGCGCAAACTTGCCCTTCGCCTCGGCCCAATGCGGTAAGATACGCCTCAATACAAGCTGTCCGACTTCAAACTTTCGAGGCCGTACCTTCTTATTGTATGCTCTGGCCATTCTTCGTTGATACAACTGCCCATGGCAAACTACGGCCAACCTCTTCTCATCGATCAAACTCAACTGTTCCAAACGGGCTTTTACCCATTCATCGTCATCTATCTCAGCTTCGGCTATGATCCGTAATGACGGTATTTCTACTTCTGCGGGTATAACAGCCTCCGTTCCATACACCAGTGTGTAAGGTGTGGTTCCGATAGAAGTACGCACTGTCGTGCGGTAACCCATGAGAGCAAAGGGTAGCTTTTCATGCCATTGCCTGGATCCCTCCACCATTTTTCGGAGAATCTTCTTGATATTCTTATTCGCCGCCTCTACTGCACCATTCGCCTTTGGCCTGTAAGGTGTGGAATTGCGGTGTGTGATCTTAAATCTCTCACAAACTTCTGCCATGAGATGACTATTTAGATTGGCTCCATTATCTGTGATGATCACCCTGGGAATTTCAAATCGGCATATAATATTCTCATGCACAAAGTCCATCACCGCTTTCTTCGTTACTGCCTTGAATGTCTTAGCTTCAACCCACTTGGTGAAATAATCAATTGCAACCAGAATGAACCTATGCCCATTGGAAGCGGCCGGATCTATTGGGCCGATAACATCCATGCCCCAAGCAACAAAGGGCCAAGGTGCTGACATTGTATGCAACTCATAAGGCGGGGAGTGGATCAAATCCCCATGTACCTAGCATTGGTGACATTTCTTTACATACCTGATACAATCACGCTCCATGGTGAGCCAGTAATACCCAGCTCTCAAAATCTTCTTTGCTAAAATATATCCGGTCATGTGGGGTCCACATACTCCGGCATGTACTTCAATCATGATTTCATCTGCTTGTTGTGCATCCACACACCGCAATAAGCCCAGATCTGGTGTTCTTTTGTATATAACTCCTCCACTGAGGAAAAATCCATTAGCTAAACGCCTGATGGCTCTCTTCTGGTCTCCAGTGGCCTGTTCCGGGTATTTGCCAGCTTTCAGGTATTCCTTGATATCATGATACCACGACTCTCCATCTGATTCTTCTTCCATAACAAAGCAATAAGCATTTTGATCACGGACTTGGATCTGGAGTGGATCTATATATGTCTTGTCGGGATGATGCAACATAGAGGACAGTGTGGCCAAAGCATCTGCGATCTCATTGTGCATTCTTGGGATGTGCTTGAACTCTATAAACTGGAATCTTTGAGACAACTCGTGCAAACAATACCGATATGGTATCAATTTCAAATCTCGTGTCTCCCATTCCCCTTGTATTTGATGTACCAAGAGATCCGAGTCACCCATGACCAAAATCTCTTAAATACCCATGTCAATTGCCATCCTTAATCCCAAGATGCACGCCTCATATTCGGCCATGTTGTTGGTGCAGAAAAATCGGAGCTGAGCCGTAACGGGATAGTGTTGACCCGTACTTGAAATGAGTACCGCTCCGATACCAACGCATTTGCTGTTGACGGCCCCGTCGAAGTACATTTTCCATCCTGGTCTCTAATCTTGCTCCATTTCCTCGACAACCATTGCCTCCTCATCCGGAAAGTACGTTTTCAATGGTTCATACTCATCATCCACCGGATTCTCAGCTAAGTGATCTGCAATAGCTTGTGCCTTCATTGCCGTACGAGTCACATAGATAATGTCAAATTCTGTAAGCAGAATCTGCCATTTAGCAAGTCTTCCCGTAGGCATAGGCTTCTGAAATATGTACTTCAGAGGATCCAGTCGTGATATCAAGTATGTGGTATATGCTGACAAATAATGCTTCAATTTCTGAGCTACCCAAATCAACGCACAACAAGTTCTTTCAAGTTGAGTATATTTCACCTCGTAGGATGTGAACTTCTTGCTGAGGTAATATATGGCTTGTTCTTTCTTGCCTGTCTCATCATGCTGACCCAATACACAACCAAAGGAGTTATCAAGCACCGTCAGATACAAAATCAGAGGTCGCCCTGGTTCTGGAGGAACTAACACTGGAGGATTGGCCAAATATTCCTTGATCTTATCAAAGGCTTCCTGATACTCGTCGGTCCATTTCACTGCTGCATCTTTTTTCAATAACTTGAAGATCGGCTCACACGTTGATGTCAATTGAGCAATGAATCGACTAATGTAATTCAACCTTCCTAGTAAACTCATGACCTCCTTCTTGTTCTTCGGCGGAGGTAGGATTTGAATAGCCTCGATCTTTGATGGATCTAGTTCAATACCTCGCCGACTCACTATAAACCCCAGTAATTTCCCTGAAGGTACTCCAAAGGCGCACTTCGCAGGATTGAGCTTTAAATTGTACCTCCGGAGTCTTTGGAAAAACTTTCTCAAATCTCTCACATGATCAGGTTGCTTTTTGGACTTTATGATGACATCGTCAACATACACTTCAATTTCTCGATGCATCATATCGTGGAACATTGTGGTCATTGCCCTCATGTAAGTTGCCCCGACATTTTTCAATCCAAACGGCATTACTCTGTAACTATACGTTCCCTAAGGTGTAATGAAGGCAGTTTTCTCAGCGTCTTCTTCGTCCATCAGGATTTGATGATAACCGGCATAACAGTCCACAAACGAACCGATTTCATGCTTGGCGCAATTGTCGATGAATATGTGGATGTTTGGCAATGGGAAGTCATCCTTCGGACTGGCTTTGTTAAGGTCTCTGTAGTCCACACACACTCTGGTTTTTCCATCTTTCTTCGGGACCGGCACAACATTTGCCAACCAGGTGGGGTACTTGGTAACTCTTATGACCTTTGCCTCAAACTACTTGTTCACCTCTTCTTTTATCTTCACACTAATGTCCGTTTTGAATTTCCTCAACTTCTGCTTTACCGGCCGGCATTCAGGATAGATAGGCAACTTGTGTACCACCAAATCAGTGCTAAGTCCGGGCATGTCATCATAGGACCAGGCAAAAATGTCCTTAAATTCATGTAACAACCTTATCAATTCATCCCTGAGGGGTGCCTCTAAATGAACACTAATCTTTGTTTCCCGGACATTGTCTTCGCTCCCCAAATTTACAGATTCTGTATCACTCAGATTCGGTTTAGGTTTTTCCTCATATTATTTTATGTCCTTGCTTATTTCCTCCAGGGCTTCCTCATCCTCACATTCTATCTCACTATCTTCCTCAATTTCTTGTATGGTAACGTGATTGTCAGAACTGGGTCTAGAATCCTTCACGCATGACATGGCATCAGAATCAACACATGCAGAATTGTACAAAAGGAAAAATAAAGAAAAATAAGGCAAAAGTGAAGAAAAGGAAAACTGCATTTCATTGATAAAAAGAAATGAACAAAGTTCGGGATACATTTTGATTTTCTTTTCATGAGGGGGATGGGAGAACTATAAAAATAACAATTTTTGGGAAAGCAACGATGAAATTTTGGAGCTAACTACCGAGACTCCTTCCTGATAGGGAAAGGAGTAGCTTCCCAATTGTTCAACATGATTCCAGGTCCCACAAACTGCACATCCATTTTGCTTGTGCCTTCCCCCACTTCAACCATATTCACATCCCAAAACATCTTCTCAAAACTCAGCACTTCTTCATCAGGTCGGGTCTCGATGTACTTTGTCGCAGCAGATGTCCGATATTTTGTACCAGGCTTGACGAAGGTGTCGGATAGTTTGGGTATAGGCTTAGGCAAGGTCCAGTTCTTTTTGGCTTTTGAGGCTCTCTGGATGTCGGCAAAGGTGGGTTTGAACCCTAAGCCGAAAGTACCTTTGTTTTCTGGAAGCTGAACCGGCTGAATAACCCCCTGCAATGCTTTGCCCAATCCCTTCCCTGGTGCAAACCCATTTCTAAGCATCTCTTTGGCCACCATCACAGCAGTTGGTGCCACCATAGGGATTGGCAACTTCTCCCCTTCAGCAATTCTGTTTACCACAATAGCATCTGTCACTTGGTAGACCCAAGGACCTCTATCCCCGTTAGTATCATCAAACGGTGTCACCATATTGCAAGCATTTTCTTCCCCATGTACCACAATCTCTTGTTGCTCCCACTCGAATTTGACCATCTGATGTAAAGACGATGGTACTGCCTTGGCCGCGTGGATCCAAGGTCGGCCTAACAACAAATTATATGACACAGCAATGTCGAGCACCTGGAATTCCATAGTAAAATCTACATGACCGATGGTAACCTCCAGAATGATGTCTCCCAATGTGTTTTTACCCCCACCATCAAATCCTCTCACGTTTATAATGTTCTTCCGGATTCTGTCCGGACTGATGTTTAGCTTTCCCAAGGTCGACAGTGGGCAAATGTTAGCGCTTGATCCGTTGTCTATCAATACTCTGGTCACTACCGACTCTTCGCTCTTCACCGTAAGGTACAACGCCTTATTGGGCTCGGTTCCCTCAACAGGCAATTCCTTATCTGAGAATGTGATCCTATTAGACTCGAAAATCTTGTTGGTAATCTTTTCCAGGTGGCAAACTGAGATCTTTTCTGGAACATGAGCCTCGTTCAGTATCTTCATCAGAGCCTTCATGTGTTCTTCTGAGTGTATCAGCAAAGATAGCAAAGAGATCTGCGCAGGGGTCTTCCTCAACTGCTCAATTATAGAATAATCCTGTGACTTCATCTTCTTGAGGAATTCCTCCGCTACTTCTTCTGACACTGGTTTCTTCAATTGGTTCTCTTTTACTGCTTTCATTTTTCTCAATTCTCCCGTAGCAAAGCATCTTCCAGACCGGGGGAGACCGTGGGTTTCATTAATTTCTCCAGACACCTCTTTTCCTTTATAAACCACTACTACCTTGTTGTAATTCCAAGGTACAGTCTTTGTGCTCACCACCGGCATCTGCACCACCGGCCTTATAATTATTGGCTCCGTACTCACGCTTTTCACAGTCACAATCGGCTTTACGCCTGGCACTACCACTTTCAAACCTTCCACCACTACTGGCTTTCCTGTTGGTTCTTCAGCAATCACTTTTTCTTTCACGACTTCCTTTTCTGCTTTGCCACTTGACTTTATCATCATCATAGACTGAGATGGTTTCTGACTGCTATCACCTTGCACTAATTCTATCATGTGTGTCTCATGGTGATTTGGCAGCGGATTCTGGGTGATGTTCGGAGCTTCTGGAGCCTGAACTTCAATTCTCCTATCGTCAATGAGATCCTGAATGGCATTCTTCAACTGCCAACATTTTTCGGTATCATGGCCCAATGTCCCCGAGCAATACTTACACCTAACAGACGGATCAAGGTTTTTCGGGGTGGGTTTGGAACTTTAGGTGCAACCGGGCTTAGCATCCCCAACTCTTTCAATCTATGATAAAGGTTGGTATATGATTCCCCCAGTGGGGTGAATGTTTTCCTTGCCTTGTTTCTCCACTCTGAGTCAGGCCTGGGCCTGTTTTGGTTTCTGTAGGGTTTAGAGGTTGGGTATGTGTTATGGGTGTGGTAAACATTGTGTGGGGTTTGGGCTCTCCACACATGTGGTGGTGGCGGTAGGTAGGCTTGGGCTTGTGGGTGGTGGTAGTGTGGGACTGTTGGTGGGTATGGTGGTGGTGGTGGGTTATATGGGGTTGATGTGTTGTATGGGTTTGGCGGGTAAGATGGTGGTGGTGGGTTATATGGGGTTGATGGGTTTGGTGGGTGTTGGTGGTAGGGTCTTGGTGGGTGATGATGCGGGTTACGGCTCCATGGCCTGCTCTCTACAGTTGCTACCTCTTACTTCTTCTTTTTTCCCATTGCTCCCCCGTTTCCAGTTTGTATTGCTTGATTGGTGGCCTTAATGGCCGAAAAACTCATGATTTTGTTTGTTTTCAAACCTTCCTCCACAAAGCTTTCCATTTTCACGACTTCATTGAAACTCTTCCCAATCGCCGACACTAAATGACCGTAATATGTAGGCTCCAAATCCTGTAGGAAACAATCCACCATCTCCCCTTCCTTCATGGGTGGATCTACTCTTGCAGCCTGCTCCCTCCATCTGAAACGGAATTCCCTGAAGCTTTCCCCTAGCTTCTTCTCCATTTTTGTAAGGGATAGTCTGTCAGGTATGATCTCTAAGTTGTACTGAAAGTGATTTGCAAAGGCTTGCGCAAGGTCATCCCAAACGAACCACCTTGTATGATCTTGTCGGGTATACCACTCTAAAGCTGAACCACTCAGACTCTGGCTGAAATACGCCATCAATAGCTCATCTTTACCCCATGCACCTCTCATTTTGCTATAGTATCCCCTGAGGTGGGCCACCGGATCTCCGTGTCCGCTATACATATCGAATTTTGGCAACTTGAATCCCACGGGAAGTTGCACCTCAGGGAATAGACACAAGTCCTTGTAGGCCACACTCACCTGCCCTCCTAGTCCTTGCATAGTGCGGAAGGCATTCTCCAGACTTTTCACTTTCCTGGCCATCTCTTTTTGCCCGGCACTCTTGGCAATTCTTTCTTCACTTGTTTCTATCAACGGAGCATGAGACTCATGTTGTCGGAAAGTTGGTTCTGGAGGGTAGTAGTGAGGATCATGTATATGAAACATCGGTTCACTGGAGGATTTGTGTATGGCAGCGGGCGGAGGTGCCACATATACTGGAGCAACTTGGGGTATGTGAGGTGGTGCTTGTTTGACTGGAGGTGGTGGTACCTGGGAGGTGGAGGCATAATAGTGAGGGTAATCGGGGTATGTGGAGGATGAATTCATTGTAGGTGGTTCAGGATTGGGGTTGGCTGGAGGGATATATGCGGGGTTGGCGGGGTAAGCTGGCAGGGGTTGACCTCTAGACCAGGCCTGGTACATCTCGGCCATCTGCTGCCTCAGTTTGTACATTTCCTCCTTCATTCCTGCTACATCCACAATCTCCTCTTCATGAGCAGGATCCACGATAGTTGCCTCAATTTCTTGGGACACAACTTTCGTCATCTTTTTGTATCTTGTGTTGTATGGGTGGGTAGCCAGAATGCCAGTTGCCTAGAGAATCTAGACTCACAAGCATCAACACCCATTAGTTGTTAGCGCATGAATAAAATGCAACGACTTTAAAAACAAACACATTTCCTCGAGTCGTCATGCATCATCCCGGCCGCTGCTCATTTGGACCAATCACTTTTCTCTTTTTCCCCTCTTTTTCTTTTCTTTCCTTTTTCTTTCTTCCTTTTTTTTTTTTTCTTTTCTTATCTTTTTTTTTCTTGCTTTTTCTTTCTCTCCCTTTTTTTTATAATTACGTTCCTATTTATTTGCCTAGCGAATTTAAAAGAAATGACATGAAGCAAAAGAATTGATAACAACACTTGATTTTCCATTGATAACTCAAAACATTGATTACAAGGTGATGTTATAAAAGGAAAAATATAAAAGATGATGCATGCCTTATGAGTACATTAATGCTCCTAGTGCCCGCGAGGCATCGTTCGGCCTTGCCGCGGGCCTATATGCTAATCCCCTTTGGAGCCTATCTAGGTCAGACATGACTTGTTGCACGAAGAACTTCACTGCTGATACAAAGGTTCCTCGAGACATATCTTCACACAGTTGACTCTTTCGGGTGATGTATTGGGCAATGCGAACAATCTTCTCTCGGATGACCCCTTTTTCCGGCAACAATCGGCTTATTTGTTCAGTGCGAGCATCCAAGGTATGTTGGTTATCTTTCTGCACTTGCTGCAGCTCCAATTCTAATCTAGCCAAAGTTGTGTAACAATGCTCTCTCTCTTCTTCAAGATCCTTGATAATCTTGTTACTTTTAACCGTGGCTGAAATTATTTTCTTTCTAAGTTGAGCTACCTCAAAATCGTGCTTGTCTTGTAATTGCCGAACCAACTTGGCTCTTTCCTCAGCATCTCTGTCTATTTGCTTTTGAGCCCTGACTAATTCCTTTTCAGCTTTGTCCAAGTCGAAGTTGTAGTCATTTACTTTGCGCCGGAGAATCTCAATTAACTTTTCATCCCGGGCTGAGCGAACTGGGGTCTCGGATGCAATTTTCATTTGAGCCATTTGAGCCTTCAACATCTCATTTTCTTTTTTCAGCTGTTTCTTCTCCACTTCATCATATGCTGCCTGTAAGCCACTTTCGAAATGGAGATTTCTCAATTTATCCTCCAACAAGCTGATTTTGGCCTTGTATTCTTTTTCCTTGGCCACCCAGTTCTGATTCTCCTTGGATTGCTCTATCAAATCTTGCAAGTGAGGTCTCTTCGAAAGACGTTCGTGCTCAATACCTCGTCGGTACCATGTGGAGTATCCAGGCGACATTTCCCCTTTTGCTCTATTCGGCACACAAGTATCAATTTTCAAATTTTGGCACTCATTCCAGATTTGCCGGATCTTTGCTTCCGGAAGTTGCCTGTCCGGGCCAATCTCCACAGCTTGCACACTGAGGTCCCCATCTCTCGGAATAATTTGACACCGACCCAACTGTCGCAGGGCCCTGTATGGGGCATAAGGTTGTATGCTCTTCAAACCCATGATCAGAAATGGCGATCCCTCCATTGGCATATACATTACCTCATCAAGAGGCAACCAGTCATACGTCCAATCGATTTGACCATCGGTTAGTGATCGAAGATACACAATCCAACCTTGGACTCCCTCTGGCAATTTTACTTCTTTTGTTCTCGTACTGAACTCTTCCAAACATGTCCGTTCAGCCGAACCATAACTCGAGAACGAAGGATGGTGGCATAGATGTTCAATTAGCTAGATTTGCAAGATCAGGTTACACCCTTCAAAGAAGTTGGCTCCCGCTTTGCACGCAGTCAGAGCACGGTAGATGTCCGCTACGATCATTGGGGCTAGAGTACAATTATCTTGTACTATCAGTGTGGTAGCTACCCCGGCAACTTTTATGTTGATATGTCCATCTTTCCTCGGGAATACGACAATTCCTAGAAATGCCACCAAAAATGCAAACCTCCGGTGTTCCTCCCATTTCGCTCGGTTGGACTTACAGCATAACTTGTTTGTGAGGTCATTGAAACCCCCAACGTGTCCAAACCTACTATAGATGAAGCTTAAGGAACAAAACCCGTTGGACAGATCCTCGTTGTGAACATTCCTGGCAATTTTCAAAGAGTCCAGGAAATGATGCACTGTTACCGTCCTCGGAGATACCGGGTATTTTCCTTTTAACGGGACCTCAGTCTTCCCAATATAGAAGGCAATCTCCTCTAAAGTAGGGGTGCGTTCAAAATCTAGGAAATGCAATACATTGTGTGCCGGATCCCAAAACGTGACCAACGCTCTAATCACATCGCCTCGGGGAACCATGTCTAATAACCCCGTAAGGCCTTTTAAGTACCCTTTGACCCAGTCTTGACCATCGGATCCCATGTCTTGCCACCATAATTTCAGCTCCAAGGGGATTTTATTTAGGGAGAAATGTTCATTCATCATTGGGCTCGTCCTACACATTTATTAAGGCGATTTTATTTAGAAAAAGGAAAATCTTTTTTCAATGCAAGTTTTCATTTTTTGAAGGAAAGAAAAGAAAATGACTTTCGAAGTGGCCATTTTTGCCAAAACAGCCTTCCGGCGTCCTTTCGGAACATTCGGCCATTTCCACAAATAGCGATCACCTCGATTATTTGAAAGGAAAATCTTTTTGGTCTTTTTCTAAAAGTGTGGTTGGACCCGTTTAAGGGTTGCCTACGTATGCCACCTAATGGCGAGAATCAAACCTGCGTAGTTCGGTCAGATTATTTGACCAATTATTTCAACAAAAAATTGTTCCACTTTTTTTTTTTCCAAATTTTCAAATTTCTGGATACTCATTTCCTATAAACCTTATTTTTCTCTCTTTTTTTTTCCTTTCTTTTTTTTCAACAATTTTTCTATCCTCGGGATTTCTGCCGGTCCGCATAACGATCAAGGACAATAAAAAATGCAACACATAACATGCTCGGTCTTTTCCAATACCGGGTCACCTGTCCTAGGACGGACCCAACCCCTGTGTTGAGTCCCCTAAGTCAGATATGATGCAAATAAACGTCCTAAATCTAGGCTCAATATCCCGATGTTTTCAATGGTACTAGACCGTGTACCCGAGCGGACAACTCGGATCGAGGAGGGGGCTACGTACCGGTGACCCGCGAGTCAATCGGCTTTGTAACTTATCCGGCCTCTGTTTTCTTAATTTAAGGTGACTCTAACAGAAAGGGGAGTCTCAACCAGTAAGCACATCCCCGGGGGTGAAGAGAGAAAGGTCTTCGGCACAATTTTATATACAATCCACATAATATCAAAGCAATAAAGTACATAGCATGTTGTTCAAATCATATAATGAAGTCAAACAATAACGCGAACGGCAATTCTAAGGAGCTCGGGTTCTTAAACCCTGAAACCGAAGTTCAGGGTCGGGATCCCCAGCAGAGTCGGCAGAGTTGTCACACCTCCCTTTTTATTACCCCACTTTCGGGAAAATATAAGCATATAAATACGCTCGTAGGGTATACCCCGACGCTCAAATATCCGAAACGGATAAAATAACGTAAGGGAAGGAGTTTTCCAATTAAAGGACAATCGGTTCGGGATTTTATTGAGATTAATCAGAGTCGCCACTTGGGAATGATAATGGTGTCCCAAGTCACCGGTTAATCCCGAATCCGAGGAATTTGACTCTTAAAAATGTCTGCGAAGCAAAGATCCGGATAAGGAACTCTGTTAACCCGGGAGAAGGTGTTAGGCATTCCCGGGTTCCGTGGTTTTAGCACGGTCGCTCAATTGTCGTTCCCGACTTTTGTTTGACTTAATCACAGATTTTAACAACATACTGTCCCTTTTACTTAAATATTATTTTTTATGGAATTTGCGGCATCACGAAAACACGCCTCGAGTCACACCGCAACCAGTACGCCTGTGACTTTCGGTGTATTTCAGCTTTGCCGGGATTTGGATTTGAGTCGCACCAAGTGCACACTCGTTCAATAGAAAGTATATTAGAATCGTGCCCTAAATAACGTCTATCGGCTTTTAAAATCTTTTGGGAGAGGCTATGGAATTCGCTATTAGCCTTCCCGAATCTAATTGTATTAAACCATTACTAAATGGGGGCCCCGCTTGTTCAATGTTATGCGAGGCTCGTCCCAATTATTAATTAAGGTTCAATCCTAAGAAGTGTGTACTATGCTTTCTATATTGTTTTTTTCCTTATTCGTATTTTTATCAATAGGTATTCCAGGCCCATATGATTTCTATTGTTTATTGGGGCCTGGATTTCCAGAATGGGTTTTAATACATTAACAAAGGGTTCAGGTCCTTAAAGAACCGGGTCTGTTTTGGGCGATTCAACGCTAACCCAACAGTTACGTGGACATGGTCTAGGCCCATACTAATTGTCAGGCCCAAAATCAGATTAAGGCAGTAATAAAGAAAGCAAGACAATGAACTCATAGTGAATCAAACACACTGGAATTAAATTAAATCACTCTTTTATTAATCCAAAAGGAAGATAGCTGTACAAGAATATCAATATTAATCCAAGTTCGCAACTAATTAATGTACAAATGAATGAACTAATCCCGTTTCTTTGTTTTCTGTTGATGGCCTATATCAGTATTGAAATTACTCAGTCAAAGAGATGATTCATCTATATGATGTAGTGTTTAAACAACCCGTTCGCTTATTGACAATAACCAGATTATCTAAAGCTAAATGATTATCTATACATACATTGCTATACTACGATTTTGGACTCAATCAATGTTACAGATCTAGTTTCAAATGAATTACTGCTTCCTTTATCTTTTGTGCTTGCTGATATCTAGAGGCTAATTCACTTGATATGATTAACTATTGTTGTTTAGTAAGAGCCAAATCTATTTGATATTATCAAAACCAACTTCATTACTCATCTGTTTGTTTCCTTTTAGACTTATTCAAACTCGTGATTGACAAAACAGATTAACTAGGTGAGCTTATTACTATTAACTTATGTGATGGTCCTTTAGCTTCATTTTAGATATTTTACCTAATTAACTAAATGAGGTGCTACTGGCTACTACTATTATACTACTGCTATTACATTGTTTTTGTATTTGTTTTTATACTATTACATTCTATACTACTGCTATAGATCTAAGATTGAAACAAGGAATAATAACTAAAAATACAATATCAAATGTATCTAAATCTCAGGTCTTCATTTCATTCAATCAAATCTTTACAGCTCGTTCTCGGATAAGAGAATACCTGGATCAAATGGAAAGAAAGCCAATGAGTTCTAGGGAGATGAAAGCAAGTAATCAGCAATCGACTCAACAGCAATGCAACAGTGGTAGAAGATCCACGAAAACAGAACACCACAGCCAAACAAGCAAATAGGAATCCCACGGCAAAGGCCAATAGAAATCCAGATCATTTTGGAGCAAGGAGCCCCGAAAACCAGAAGAAATTAACCCAAGTTTCTACTCTAAAAAATCCCACAAATCCTACTGTTTTTATGCTATTTCTTTACTCTGAAATTTTGTATTCAAAAGCCAGCCTAGATGTATTTCAGATTGCTAAATTTTCGAACCCCCTTTCAGCCCCTTTTTAGGGTGTATTTATAGCCAAGCCAAGGGCTGAAACTTGGGGAGAAAGTTATGGGATTAATCCCACTTCTCCCCCTCCAAAATTTATGAGATATACAGTTAAACCCCCAATTCTGTTAGCAGAAACCCTTCCAGTATGTGCTGGAAGGTTCTAAAGATTCCTTTTTGTAGGTTTTTACCAATGTGGCCCTAAGGGTTTGGGATTTTTATAGATTTCTCTTTTTAGGGAGACCATTATACCCTTAAATCTCTGCAAAATTGCAGAAATCAGGGGTACAAATGACTCCCTTACCCTCTTAAGTTTCACCCTATTCACTGTTTTACCAAATTAGTTTCCAATTATGCCCTGAATGCCACTGCTGATTTACCTGACTGCCTAGGTCAGGTTTCAGATTCTTTGGGACTTATTTAACTAATAGCCAGCCCTTGCATTGGTATTTAAGGGATGGCCAGGTCTACTTTAAAGAACTATTTCAATTCTAGCCTCTTTTAATTAGTTCCAGTCAATTAAGACCAAATTATTTCAATTTAAAACTAATTGCAGGACTAGCCTGCTTTATTAATGAAATTAAACTATTTAAAGGCTAGCTAGTCTCAAGTTGAGACTTGGCTTGGGTATTAAACCCAATTACTGAACAGTTGGGCCCAAAACCTTTACAGGTTTGGCCATTTTTAATGTTCAGGGCTCAATATAGAGCCTGGGCAAGTCTGCATTTGCAAACTTAGCCATTTTGCACAACCAGCCCCTTTTTAAGGTGGGCTGTGTGTTAGGGCCTTATAGAATTGGTCAACCTTTTGCAAAGTTAACCACTCTTAGGCCAATTATTTCTTAATAACCTATTTTTATGATTTTCAGGTCAATTAAACTTAATTGCAGGACTAGCCTGCTCAAGTGACCTATTAAACTAATGGCCAGTCTCAAGTTGAGACTTAGCCTGGGTAATTAAACCCATTTGCTTAACTGTTGGGCCCAGAACCTTTGCATGTTTGGCTACTTAATGTCCAGGGCTCAAAAGAGAGTCTGGGCAAGTCTGCATTTGCAGGCTTGACCATTTTTGCACAACCAGCCCCTCTTGAGAGTGGGCTGGTGTGTTTGGACCTCATAGAGTTGGTCAACCTTTTGCAAAGTTGATCACTCTTAGGTCAATTATTGTCTAACAGCCTATTTTTGTTCATTTTCATTTTTAACCTATTTAAAAACTAGCCAATTTTATGAAGCCTAGCACTAACAGCTATAACCAATTCTCCTAAGGTTAGTGAATGTTAATCACATAATCATACCAACAAGAACTACTGAAAACTTAGTTATTTCAACATGTTTTTTTTGTACACAGAGCCACATAAACCAAACAAATGCATCAATCATCCAGAACTCAGAAAGGGAAATTTGATATGGTTGAATTCTGGTTAATCAATTAATTATATCCAATTCATGTAACAAAGTGTCAAACTTATGTCAATCTAGCCTTAGTTACCACTAGTTCAGGTCAGATAACAATTGAAAAATTCCCAAAATCCTTAAGATCAATAATCATAGACATGCACAGAACTAAACTATCACAAACAATCAGCAATAGATGAAGCAGGATTCATTTAAGCCCAAAAACCACACAATAGCATAGACATGTTAACCAAGATCTCTTTTCAAGTATTAATCCTAGCCTTATGTATACATATGATAGATCAAGATGAAGATAAAGAATAGAAGAATCATTCAAACTAATGAGAGTTAACAAAGATAAACTAACACAGAATGAGAGTCCAAAAACATAGGCATGCAGAGAAGATATCTAAAACCAACAAGATGAAGAGGCCTAATACAAACAGAGGACGAAGAAGAGGAAAGATATCAAGTTCAAATCTTCAAAACAGAGAATCAAAACCAAAATCCAAACAAACGAGATAAACATAGTATAAGATATGAACAACAATGACTAGGCAACTAAACATGTCAAGAATCATGGAGAGAGGAACAGTCATGATGTTGGAGACTAATAGATCAGAAATCACAATACCTAGAAGATGAAGAAGCACAAGATGAAAGATAGATCTTTTTACTCAGAAGAAACAGAACATGATTTGAAACAAAGAAAACGAAGAACATCATGAAGATGAACGAGATGAAGAGAAAATCCTAGTTCTAACATAGATCTTTCAAACCAAAGAAACAAGAACAGTAAAAATAGGAAAGAAACATGGAGATGAACAAGATGAACGGAAAAGCCCTAATACTAAACAGATCTTTCGAATCGAAGAAACAAAAACAAACAGAAAATATAACACAGAAGAACACATTTAAAAACAAAACAAAAAAAACTAAACATGAAAGGAAGCAAAACAGATTCAAAGAGTGAGGGGACTTAGCTTGCACGGCCGGTCCCCTGAGCTTCCTATTTTCTTTCTTTTCTTTTTCTTTTCTTTTCTTTTCCAGTCTCTTTCAGACTCTTTCCTTTATTTCTTTTTTTCGTTTTTCTTTTCTCATTTTCCTCTTCTCGTTTCCCTTTTAGACTTCAAGGTGAAGTCTTTTTGAGTTTATGTTTGGCTTGGGGTGTTTGGGAAGGCAAAAGGGCGGATCTTGATGGGGTTTGAAGTTCTGAGTCGCCAGAGTTAGGTTTCCGGCGACACTCTTTTGGATATACTGATTCAAGGGAAACTACTAGGGTAGGGTGATAGATCATGTCAAAAGGGTTCTTTTGGCATTGGTTTGGTAAGGGTTCTCGTTATTTGGTGGTCACCGGCGGAGTTCCGGTGACCGGAGTTTCAAAAGAAAGGGTCTGTTCTTTGTATCTTTGATGAAGAAGAAGATAAGGAAGAAGGAAAGGAAGAGAGAAGGGAGCCAAAAGGGCCGACGACCACCGTGGAGGGTGGCGGCCGCCATGGCTAAGCTAGGGTTTCTCATGGTTAAAGAAGAGATGAAGAGAAGAGAAGAGAAGGGTTTGGCGGCTAGGTTTGAGAATTTGCCAAAATGGTCGGCTCGTTCAGACACGAGCTTTATATAGCCAATGAGACTAAGGTAATCCTGGCCGTCCAATGGATGGAGATCAACGGCCGGGAACAAGCGTTACTAAAACGCCGTCGTTTGGTGGCATAAGAGGCCCTTAAGTCATCACCCGTTAGATTAATCCAAACGGACGGTCCGGATTCAATCTCGTAATTTAATTAAACAAATAATTCCGCCAATTATCTCAGCCATTGGATCAAGCATAACGGATGGCTGAGATTGCATCTCCCTTCACGGATCAGGCCAAGCCTTTGGGCCAATGCAGACTGGGCCACCAATTACCATTATTTTGGCCCAACTCAATTATACCTCTATATTTTTTGTATTTTCCTGATTTTAATTATTTTTATGTATTTTCTTTTATACTTTTTTTTGCTTTTTCTTTTATGAAAAATTATAAAACCTAATTTCCTACTTACTCTAATTATTTAGTATTTTTTGGCAATTTTCTACTATTTTTCCTTAATTTCCGCTACTTAACACTATTTTTGCTAATTTTCTTCTTAAAACTAATCAAATTACACAAATTAATTACCTAGCCTATTTTTTTTATTTTTCTAATTTCTTCTTATTCAAACACACAAAGTGTAGATAATTTCAAACAAAGCAAGTAATTGCACTCAAAAACATATTTATTTTTTTTGGAATTAATTGCCTGGTGCAAAAATCACGTGCTCACAATGTGTACACATACTTTATTCCTGCTTTGTGAATGTAGAGAGGTTGTTTCCAATAGATCTTCGGCTCAAGAAAAGTATATAAATAAAGGGTCAATGTAAAGAGAAGCAGTAGTGATAGTCAACAAAATAAATAACCAAAGCAAAAGTAACAATAGTTAGTACTAAAAATCTCATGGTACGAAATATGAGAATACGCTACTCTAACATGTATAAGAGAAGCCCTACTCACTAACCTACTACCTTAATCCTCGCTCTCCATTCCTTCATATCAAGGGTCATGCCACCGGCAATCAGAAGATGTGTAGTGTCTTGCCTAATAACCTCTCCCTAATACTTCTTTGATCTACCTCTACCCATCATATGCCCCATCATAGCCAACGTATCATACCTTCTCACCGGGGAATCTGTGTCTCTCGTCTTCACATGCCCAAACCATCTCAACATCGCTTCTTGTATTTTATCTTCCACGGGAGCCACTCCCACTTTATCCCGAATATCTTCATTCCTAATGATATCTCTCCTAGTATGCTCACACATCCATCTCAGTATCCTCATTTTTGTTACTTTCATCTTCTGAATGAGGACTAGATATAACTTCACCCCGTACAACATAGTCGCTCTAACAACCACCCTTATAAATAATAAACAATGTTCTAATATTTATCTCTCCATAAAAATACTCTCAACGGCTCTCTTTACCAAATACGCATCTGTAACCTACGCTCCACCCTATAGGGTTGCCGGATGGCGTCCCTTAGGCGCGTCCTATGGCTCAAAAGGAAACTCCTTCCGGATCTAATTTATGAATCCACAAAATCTATAGAAACAAATCTCGTATACTACCACTCTTAATGATGCACCGAGCTCTACTACAACTCCGAATCATCGAGAGCAAGAAGCGATGAAGGCAAAAAGGACAATCCATAACGGTATGCATGTTGTTATTTTTTTATTCAATGTAAGAACTATTGTTGGAATATTTCTTAAAATTTGTCCTAAATTGATGTGATTAGATCTAGATTCTCTAAAAAAGTTCTCTTTAAAAGGCTCAGTCAAGATTGTTGTCTATGATAATTTTAATGCCTTTATGAGCTTCATGAACAATGTGGACTTCAATGTAATTATGTACAAAAGGGTAATAGATATTGAAGGTCATCAAATTTGGATACAAAAGTAGACTCCTTATTTCAAGTCTGAAGAGGACTTACCAATCGTTCCCGTGTGTGCACTTCTCTTAGGTTTGCCCTTTCACATGTACAATCGGTACTATGTCAAACAGATAGTTGCAGAAGTTGGTACACATATAGAGCTTGATGTTTGTACTAAGGGAATGACAAGACCAATCATGGACAAGGTACGGGTTGAAATTGATCTTCTAAGACCTTTGGTTACAAGTATTTGGGTAGGAAATGAATATGACAACTCACCTCTCAAACGATTTGAACAGAAAATTGAGTACGAAAACATAAGGACATTCCATTATGAACTGTAGAATTTTGGAGAAAAAGAAACTAGAGGAAAAAAAAGAGGCAGATGAGAAGAATAAGATGGATAACAATTAGATTGAAAATTATATGCAATAAGAAAATAAAGAGATACAAGCCTCAAAATAGGATTAATATAGAGGTCGAGAAGCTTAAATCAATAATGAAGACCAGAGTAAAAGAACTTGAAAGGATCAAGGGCTCTACCCTCTCGCATAAAGTCTTACGCTCTTATCGTCAACCTTCGTGACTTTTTGCCCGTTTGGTCTCGCTATTTCATTCCTGGTTCTCTCTTTCAAGCTTCTTTCCATCCTGGGGATTTCTTCTCATTCCATCTGTTCTGCTAGCTGGTGTCGCCTTCTCTCTTACTTATCTATTCCTATCCATCTTTACCTCTCCTACTCCACTACTTCCCTCCTTCAAGGCGTGATTAATGCGCCTTAAACCTCTCTCTTGAAAAAGAGGGGGAATAGTGACCTCATCCCCCCTCCCAAGGTATATACAAGCCAACTAGAGCAATTTTTGGGATTGAAGAGCCTTTAACAGCAGTTGAAACAAATATCCAATATGTTAAGCACTCTATGACTACTCAACAGAAATAGAACGAGCAAAGCAGACAAAAAAATATGGAAGAAAAACAAAAATATGTGACAGACACTTAAAGTGACAATGGGATACTCAATCAACAGAAGGTTAACAACATAGAATAGCCACTAAGAACTGCTGAAAGAACTAAGAACCAAAAGAAAAAGATGAGAAATACAAGAAAGATGCCCAAAAAAGAACAAAGTTATCTTTAAACCGGCACTGTCTCACGGAATAATCAGGAAGCAAAAACAACAAAGGAATGATAGCGGTCACCATCACACTCTCTATTGTAGGGGAGAGCTCTCAAGGAATAGTTATCTCTCGAGAAATAGAGGCTGAAAAAATTCCGACTGATTTTATAATTAAAGAGAGTCATTTTGATCATGATTATGTCAGTAACATAGAGGATGACCAAAAAGTAAAGGCACTAGAAATGCGATAGACATAAACATGACAATAGGGAACCTTTGACAGCGAGTGATCAAATGTCCAGTCTACCAATAGAAGTCAAGAACCAAGAAGGACTAAATTTGGTTGTGGAGCTTTATTGTGATCACAAGCAACACAATAATTGTGATGTAGAAGAAGGTAGCGAGCAAGCTTATATGATAGAAAATAAAAATTAATTCATAGCAATCCCTGAGATCCAAAATAGTCTCAACAAAGAGAGATGTAATTCGGAGGTCCGGTGTAGATTTAGGCTTGAATTGGCTAAGGTTGAATTTGGCAAATACCTGACGGTAGGTGAGATTTTGATCTGGAGATCGGAATGAAATTCCGAGAGTTGCAGTACCTCCGTTAGGTGATTTTTGATATGCGTGCAAAATTTCAGGTCATTCGGAGGTGTTTAGGTAGGGTTTTTAGATCAAATGATAGTTTCGGAAGTTTTAATGAAACTTAGGCTTGAATCCATGAGAATTTGGTGATTTCAATATTTATGATGATGTTTTTATGTTACGAGCAAGTTTGAATGAAGTAATGTGACATATCTTTGCTTTTGATTGAGGTCCCGAGGGTCTCGGGATGATTTCGAATGCCCAACGGGAGGTTTTGGACTTGGATGTTGCAGCAGAAAATTTGCAGTTAGTTATTGATCTATGCGATCACATATGGACATTGCGATCGCATAGAAGAACCTGGAGGGGTTGAGAAAGTGCTCTATGCGGTCACGTAGAAGAGAATACGATCGCATAGGTCTATGATGTTGTACAGTGCGATCGCATACTATATGTTGCAATCGCAGAGAAGAAATTTGGGGCCCAGGAAAATTGCTCTATGCGATCGCATAGATGTATTGCGATCGCGTAGAAGGGAAAATGGCCTGGAAATTTTACTCTATGCGATCGCATAGAACAAGGCGTCAGTGACAGAACAGTTAAGTTAAAAATAAAACGCGAACCCTCATTATTTTACACCACTTTTACTTCGTCAATGGAGGGTTTTGAGAGCTTTGAAGAGAGAAATCAACGGGTAATCGCTGGAGGTAAGTTCCTTGACTCAAAACACAATTTTAAGCTAGAATTAACATAAAAATTCATGAAATTGGGTAGAATTTGTGAAGAATTAGGTCCTAAATTATGAAAACGAGTTTTTGGGTTTTGAAAGGCCATTCGAACTCCGATTTCAATAAATTTTATATGCACGGACTCGTGGAGAGACGAGGAATCCGTTGGTATGAATTTCGGAATTTTTCGAGAAGTGGACCCGGGGGTCGGGTTTTACCAACTTCGTGTATTATTGCATTTTTCAAGTAATTTTGATTGGGTTATGTTTCTTTGACCCATATTTATATCATTGTTGTCGTTTTGACTAGATTCGACGCACGAGGCGACAAATTCGAAGGGAAAAGGTATTGCGGACGAGTCCACGGCCGGCTAGAGGTGAGTAGTTAGTGTATATGGTAGCCTAAGGGTTTGAAACCCCGGCTTAGCATATTGTGACGCTATTAGGGCGTGGCTCGCACCCCATGACAGGTGTGGGATTGGTTATGACTGGGGATTGAGATTTCGTCCATCCCGAATATGAACAATATTATATTGGCGGATTGAAACGCACACTGTGTTAAATATATTTGTGGGCTATAAGCCATGTTTGGGGCCTTGTGCCGACCTGTAGTATCCCTAGGGGATAGATATCTATATGATAGCTTGATTTATAAAATCATTTATCTCAGTCCTGGCTTGAAATCACTATTATGAAATGCTAAGTCACTTGTTCTTGGAAAACTAAATAAAATTAAAGTATGTTTCATTGTAAATGAACTGAAACCGGGAAATAAATAAATTGAACTGTTGTGTGACTCATATGTATGTTGTGGACTGAGGATGGATCGGGCTGCACGCCGCAGCAGATGATATGAATATTGCGTTTGGGCTGAAGGAGCCCCTCCGGAGTCTGTACACACCCCAGTGAGCGCCATCGACGTTAAACGGATCGGGCTACGCAACGTAGCGGTCATGTGCATTGCATTGCATTTTTATCTGTAAATTATCTGTGCTAATTATGATTTGCTGTTGTTGTTAGTTTGTGATAGGTATCAGACTGTAGTTTAGCTTTGCTCTGTGGTATTATGTGGATTTCCTGCTTTCAGCTATTATTATATACTTTTTACTCACTGAGTACTTAGTACTCACCCCTACTCCCTGCACCTTTGTGTGCAGATTCAGGTACACATGAGGGTTAGACGAGCTTTCCAGCTTATTCAGAGTACATTCGAGTTGCTGAGGTAGCTGATGGCGTTCGCAGGACATAGCTTCTCTCTTTATTTCAGTTATTTATATATATTTTCCCAGGCTTAAGTATTTTATTCAGTATTCCCATTACTATTCAGTTTTTGCTTAGAGGCTCTAGACTCGTGACCCCAGATCTTTCGGGAGTGTTATTTCGACATTCGCACTTCTCGATATTTATTCATATTATTATTATTGGAGTATTTATTGACTCGTATATTCTTCTTGAGTTTGTCCCTTGTGGGACTGGTTTTCTATTTGGAAACAGTTGTTGGTCTGGCTTGCCTAGCTTTAGTGTTGGGCGCCATCACGATCGAGTTTGGGTCGTGACAGACATGCCTGTATTCAGTTGTATATAATAATTGTATTTAACTATTGTATTTAGTGTGTTTCAATTTATCTTTTACTGTTGCATTCATTAGATTCAATATTTATATTAACTATATTCACTAATTTGTACTGGTAAAATGGCCTTATGGCCACTTAAACTTTTGCCAACACGGCAGAAAAACATATATCTTTTCCATTTTAATACTTCAACTTGGCGAATTGAATGCAAATAAACATGTTTGACCGTATATGGCAACTTCGAATTGATGTGGCCAAGGTGCGTGACAATCACGGTAATAAAGCACGTTAGAATAGAATTTTGGTTGAAAAAATACTAAAAATAGGAAAAGAAAACATCAATAAGAAAGGAAATGATAAAAAAGCTCCTAAGGAAAAGAAAGGAAGAAAATAATACTCCCTACCCCTACGCCCCTGCCTCTATGCCTACCCAACCTTTTTTTCCCCTTACCCTCTTTTTTCCCCTTCTCTGAAATTTTACTCTTTCCCTGCTGGCTCCCATTCGTTGACCAAACCTCTCCTCTCCGACCTTACAATAACAATAATAACCTAGTATAATTTTACTTAGTGGGGTCTCGGAAGGGTAGTGTATACGCAGACCTTACACCTGCCTTGGGTAGAGAGGCTGTTTCCAAATAGACCCTCGACATACTTCCCTCCAAGAACTTCCCACCTTACTCTTGGGAGACTCAAACTCACAACCTCTCCAACCTTACCATTTACAAAACAACCATAACTCCATCAAATAAATATAACTCCATCATCTTCCTGAACATCGAAAAGGATTTTTAAGAAAAAAGTCTACTACAGAAACCTCTATTTTCAATATTATCCATTAAAAATCACCTTAAATTTAAGACCACCATAACCTTTATCGCAGATACCAAAAGTAGGAAAGCACCACCACAAGGATTAGATAACACCTAAATACATACAAATACTTCTCAAACATCTGAAATCAAATTTATAGAAAAGTAAAATTGTTCCATGTGGATCGTTCCTCCAGCTAACCCCGCATAACATATTCTCCACTGTTTGAAGAAAAGTTTGATGATCCGGCAAAACTTATTTTCATTTACGGTGAGTCTTCCTCGCATTCTTGAAGTTGTTATGCGAGTTTGAACACCTCCTTAGCACTATTATTATATTTAATTTATGGTTTTTACTGATGGTTAAATGTTATTTCTTAGAAGGTCCATTGTTGCAACGGTGAAGAGGAAGAAGAAAAGGAAGAGGAAGGGGGTGGGGGAAGAGGAAGATATGAAAATAAATTTAAAATTTGGTAAATTGCGCTTTTTAAAAAGTGGATTACACATGTCAAAGAATAAACATTCTAGTATATAACGTATCATTCATGTTGAACACCATATTCAATCAGAAGAGTTTATTTGCATTCAGTTCATTAAGTTGAGGTGTTAGACGGGAAAGATATAAGTTTGTCTACAAAATCAGCAAATTGATACATGTTTAAGTGGCCACGGGGCTATTTTGACTTTTGTATTCAGTGTATTCCAATGTATTTGTATTAATAGTATTTTTGGTATTCCATATACATGTTATTACTACTTTATTCGATATATTTATTGGTTGTATTCACTATGTTTCTATATGTATTCCGTGTATTTTACTGTATTTAATTATATTTTAAAATTAAATATATTCACTATTTATATTCTATTATATTTCAATGTTTATATCCTATATTCATGCATACTATATGTACAATATGTATGAATACATGTGTATTAAGTTGTATTAAAAATGTACAAACCATCAAAATACATAAATACAAGCAAAAAAATAATGTATTTCTACAAAAAAAATATTTGAGTAAATTTATACATAATACAATATATTTGTATCATTGTATGTGATTAAATAGCAAAGAAGAGAAGGAAGTTTGCTGGAGATGGCCTTCTTCGGCCAAGCAAAATACAGTATATATTGCATTAAAAGTTAAAATAGAGACGAACAAAAACTCCAGCCCTCAAATCTTATCTATCGTAAAAAATGTGAATTCAAAGTTGGAAACTGGATAGAACCGAAAATAGATATACTTTTTTTTATTGTTTTCGTTTTTCAAGAAGGAAAATCAAAAAGGAAAAAAGTATTTGAGAACTCTAGGAATTTCTCAAATTTTGTTCAAAACTTTATCCATGTTTGTCCTTCTCTTTCTCTACTATCTATCCCTTTTTATTTTCTCTCTGTCCCCTATTTTTTAACTATGTTTTCGAGTTTTTTTTTTATTTTCCCGTTCTCGAAGAGAGCGAGAAGGAAGAGAGGGAGAGAGAGAGAAAGAAGAAAATTTTTGTTGAATTTTTGAGAAAGAATCGTGTTAAATTGAAAGAAAGAAAGAGAAAAAACATAAATAGCGTATTTCACGCCTCAATAATAGCATATACCATAAATACCTATTTCGTTATAAAATGTAATTTTTAAAAAAATAATTTTAGTTTATAAAAGAGTTAAATTTACAGAAATCACTATTGTTTAGTGGCTATTAACTTCCTATAACTACTATATACATAACTAGTGAATGTTTTCGCGCTTCGCGCAGTTATATTATCGACATGATCTTTTTTCTAATAAAAAAATTAAAAATAATAAAGCGCATCGTACTAATTAAATTGTATTTTTTTCCAGAAATTAATAATTAATCTAGTCAAAAATTATTCTTAGTTTATTTCTTGCTTCAAAATTCTACTCTGTCAAAATGACTAATTGCTACGCTTAATTTTGACCCTCACATCTCAATTGTTTTCTTAATATTTCTAGTACTCTGTAGCATTTAGGTTAATAACATCTCTTTTCACAATTTTAGAAATTTAATAAATCTATATCCAAGTTTACTTTATCTGTACTTACTTTCATAAAAGGAAAAATAAAAAAAAACTTTATTCTGATTTCCAAATATTATAGCCTCTTTCTACTTTCTATTTTTGTCTTAAATTATATACGTATAACTTAAATCCTAAAACATCACATATAGTTGTATTTCAAGCAAAAAAGTAAAATATACAAAATAGTCACATAATAAAAAACCTAAAACAGAAGTCTTGAAAAAACTTTATATCTTTTGTGTTCGAAAAGAGGGTTATCACTCGCTTTATGTATTTATTTTTGTCACACGACATATACAAAGTTTATTAGTAGAGTTACAAATACATAAGCAATATCCAAATTAATTAGTTTTTATATGAAAGAATAAGATACAAGTTTATTGTACTTCTTTTAAGAAAAAAATGTACAATTTGTATTATCTTCTATTATATTTTGTGCCATCGCCATAAAGCTAAGAAAAAGGAACGATATTGACTTTCAATATCTATTTCTTATTAAAATTAATATATCATTTCATTCACATGGGTTAGCCGTTTTTTTATATAGGAAAGAAGTATAGTGTTCTTCTAAAATTTTAAAGTTGGCGTTAATATAACGTTTAAAAAATTGAAATACTCTTAGAAGTCCGAGTGCATGTATTGTTACTGTTAATTAGATTCAAGTGAATACAGAATATTGAAGCACCTAATAGCACATATCTATTTTAACAACAATAAAATGAATTAGTCAATAAGGTAACATAGAGAGTATTAGCAATTAATTAAAAGATCAAAGTCTAAAAAATTAATGGATCCTTGCAGTGCCCCGTTAATTCAGCTGGAACGTCTAGAACCTTCTGCTACCACTTCAACGCTCGTTTCATCATTTTCTCCGCAATCTTTACCTATTTTTATAAAGTAACATTCAATAAATACTCTAAATTGCAAAAAAAAAAAAATAATAATAATACAAGGATAATCTGATCTTGAAAGTAAAATCTAGATATTAAAATATTAAATAAAATATATCATGAGTAAATCAGAATATTATTTTTCTATTCAGATATAATTTGCTTTTCATATTCATACTTTTCAATCCTACCAGAAATATAAAAACTATCATCCTTCCTCAAAGAAGCAAATCAACTCCCCTTTCCATTCCTACCAATATCATGGAAAATTTCACAAAATCAGTTTATCTCTTACTGTTTTTTGTTGTTCCCACTCCCTGATCAACAGGTATAGAAAAAACAAATTATTTCTTTATAGAGTTTGAATGAAAAGTAGAAGAAAGATTAATGAAAAAAAAGTATGTAATGGAGAAGATGTGTTTTACTATTTATAGTGACCATTATAACTTGTAACTTACATTTTGTAAGATGAATAAAAACAGTAACGTATATTGCATAATTATTGTACAATTAGTATTGAGTTTTTTAATTGTAATGAATAGTAAAAAAAAGTGGTAGCAATTTTTTTTAAAAAAGTAAAAAAAGGAGAATCAAGATAAATGAGAATCCTTGCATATGAGACATGCCACATCAGATTGGTTATTCCTCATTATATATATATATATATATATATATATATATATATATATATATATATATATATATATATATATATATATATATATATCTTTCTATAACTACTATTAAGTTGTTCCAGTAGTGTATTCACGCTATGTATTCATGAATGCAGTAACGACAATCACCTTAAAAATCGATATGTTCAACTGTCTAATAATGAAAATAACATCAACTAGCATGATGCACCCATAATATAACTCAACATGATCAATTATAACATGCCCATAATCAACCAATTAATTAGAATGATTTTTCAATTGTATATAACATTTGTACTTGGTGTGTTTTAATTTATTTATTTATTACTGTTGCATTCATTAGATTTATTATTTATATTTACTGTATTCGCTATTTTCTATATAGCATATTCAAATGTATTTGCATCAACAATATTATAGTTATTTCTAATACATGTTCTTACTGCTGTATTCAGTATATTTTATTGGTTGTATTCATTGAATTCCTATTTGTATTCAATGTATTTTATTATATCTGACTATATTTTAGAATTACATATATTCATCGTTTATATTTTATTTTATTTTAATGTTTGTATTAAGTGTATTTCAATGTTTATCCTGTATTCATGCATGAATACAAATGTATTCAGATGTATTAAAAAAATACAAACCTTCAAATACATAAATACAAGCAAAAATATATAATTGCAAAAAAATAATATATTTGAGGGAATTTGTACATAATACAATATATTTGTATTATTATATGTGATTAAATAGCAAAAAAGAGAAGAAAGTTCACCGAAGATGGTATTTTCCGAGCAAGCAAAATATTAAATTAAAATTAAAAATGGAGACGAACAAAGACCCCGACTCACAAATCTTCTCTGGCGTAAAAATATTGCAATATATGTATAGAGAAATCCATTGCAATATCCGACGTAAAAGAATGTCGTAGTGACCCCCTTGTTTCAAAATTATTGAACCAGCCATTAAAGAGGAACTTTGAAGTTTTCTACTGAAAACTTAACAATAGTGAAGATTTAAAAAAAAGTGAAGAGAAAAAAAAGAATCTTGAATCGACCAAAAACATAAAAACTTTAACACTTATCATGAATTTTTGGAGCAAAAACAATAAAAGTGAGAGAGAAAATCGTGCTAAAAAAATCACGAATATAATCTTGCTATGAGAGAGATCGTCTAATGAGAATGAAGAAATATTTTGCTGTGAGTTTGAGAGAGAATAATTGAAAGAATAAGAGAAAAATGGTAGTACTATATAAAATATTTAATGCCTTAATTAATGGTAGTGTATACCATAAATACTTATTTTACTATATAAAAAAATTAGCTATAAAAAATAATATTTTAAAAGATTTTTTATTTATAATAAATAGGATATAAATCTTAGGAGGTAAAATTTTCTATAATAAATAGAATGGTTACTTTTGCAATAGGAGGTAAAATTTCTTTCGAAAAATCTCTTTAAATTGTAGGACTACGTAAGTGGGTTAACTAGTGGGCTATCATTGGCAATTCAGCCCAAAAGCAACTACAGCCCAAATAGAACCAGGTGCACTCGTGCACGTGACTTTTACTAGATCCCTCAGCTAACATCACAGAGAGCACGTGACTTCCCCTGATTTTTCTCATCCAAATCCAAATTTTGAGGAACTAGCGGCCGGATTCCAAACTCACACTCTTAACCAAATTTAAACCCCAATTTCCAAATCGAAAATTACAAATTATATGATCCCACTATTTATTATTTATTTTTATTATTATTATTACAATTAATAATACTAGTATTATTTTGTGGTACTGTTTGTTCTATTTATTATCTCATCTCTTATTCATCACGCTTTCTGCTTCTCACTTCAACCGCCACACCCTTCTTCTTCTTCTCCCTCCTTCGAGAAAAACCCTAGTTCTAGGGTTAGGGTTTTCTCTTCCTAATTATTTCTTCGTTTACGCTTCTGTTTTTGTTATACTTTATCATTATTTTTAGTTGTAATTTTGGTTCGTCTGTTTGGATCTGAGAGTTAGTAGACATGGACCTGCGGAAGAGAAACAGAAACGAAGGTGGTTTTAATGCCAATGGCGGTTTCAAGAAGGCTAAGTCAGGTTTGTGTTTTTGTTTATTTTGTTTTACAAAACTTCTTAGATCTACTTTCGCTTTTAAGTTACTTGCTTGTTTTGCTCTGTTTGACTAACCTTTTTGTTATATTCTCTAGTGGTTGTAGAAGCATTTTTATTGTTGGACAGCATTTGTCTGGAACGTTGTTTGGGATATTAATTTGATTTATTTAATCTAATAGTGGTAGTGTAAGACCTCTCTGCCTCTGTAGGTGTAAGGCCTCCCCACTTGTGAGATTATACTGGGTTGTTGTTGTTGTTGTAGTGGAAGAAACTACTAGAGTGGTATTTGAAAAAAAAAGCAATTGAAATATTCCAATTGTTAAATGAATTTGAATTCATGAACAGTGCTGCACATATATGAAATAATATTAAGAATGTGTTGAGACTTGTGACTTTCGAGCCTTGCACCATGAGAACCAAGTCTTATTTAAGTGAAGGCTACAGTTGGTCCCAAATGTTAGCCCCAAATAGATTTCTACTTATAAAAAGTTAGAAATGCGTAATATTAATTTATAATTTGGGATGCAGAGTATTTTGAAAGGGGTAGTAGAGACTATCTCACCCTAAAGGATGACATTGAGAACAACCAATAGTTTTTATCGTATACATAGAAAAAACCTTAAGAACATCTGAATTGAAATTTAATATAGTTACTTCTGCTTTGTATGATGAAAAAGTTGGGTATCTTGAAGGGTTATCACCTTATAGCATAAGGCAAGTCCTGTTATGCTGGTAATAAAAATTTTAATGTCTGTCTAATTTTAATCTACCATCAGTTCCTAAACAACTAACTAATTTCTAACTGGTAAAAAATGCAATTAATTTGGTGCAACAGAAATGGACTCGTTATCAAGTGGTATAGGAAGCAAATCGAAGCCGTGCACGAAGTTTTTCAGGTTCAAATCTTTACCTATTTAATCTAATATTGAAGTTTGAACTTTAATTTTTTGTGGAATTTAATTGATCTCAAGTGCAACAATTCATAATTTCTAATAATTCTTCTCTTGTCATAAGCGCCAAAAAATTAGATTTCTGCTCGTGAGATTCCCAAATGCTTTAAAAGCATAATGATGAACAATTTTGCTGAGATAATTATTGTCAGCTATTATGCATTTGGAGGAATTATAATGTCCCTGGTTTCTCACATACAAGCTATTGTTAACAAATTTTCCAGAGATAGCATTCCCAGATATAATGGAGATGGAGTGAGAAACAATATGGTTTCTCAATGACCAACTTCTATATTTTCTCAATAACAATCTTTTATGGTTTGTTGTATCCAAACAATCATGTAACTGTTTGCCCCATAATTATCTTAATTGTTATTAGCCTTCTTGTAATGTACTTAGAATAGCAGGTACGTGATTCTGTCTGTTATTTACCGAGGTATACTAGCTTCTCTTTAACTCTAGTTTAATTCTTGTAATCAACTGTGGATATTAGCTACCGTTTGATGTTCTGAATGGTCCATTTTTTGGAACTCTTTTGGCTCTCTAAGAACTGTTGTAAGTTGGTTTAAGTGGTGAATTGCTGTTAAAAATATTGAGATTAAGATACTCAGAGACATCTGTAAGCTCCAGTGCTGTTTATCTTGATTTTTTGTGCATCCTATTTATCTATCTTTGTTAAATCTTTTGATTATATTGACTGGTTCTGCATTGAGATTTTCTGAGTCGCTTGTGTCACTTGGAAGAACATGGCAGTATATATGCTCTTGTAGATTTTATTTTATTTTTTCAAAAGTACACTGAGAGCAGATGCAAGTGTTGTCCTACTAGTTGGGTTATAGATATTGATTTGCACAAAAGAGATGGCGTAGTGGTTTTTTCCATTAGAAGTATTGGTACTTTGTCAATGTGCGAGTGAGTTCGTACATTAGATATTTTTAAAACACGTTTAAGTGATTAAGCCAGCCAGGCTGCTACGCTTTTTCTCTTTCTGTGTGTTTTATTTTTCCAGAAGCTAGAGTTTTTTTGCGGAGGAAGAGATTTTTAAAATGATTTTTTCTCTCTCTTTTCTTTTAGGTGTTTTTAACAATTTTATGTTGGTGCTAAACTGTCTTTCTTTTCTAGAATTGCGGAGTGGTGGGTGCCAAAGAAATTAGACTAAATTGGAGTTAATACATTTTTTCCCTTTTATTTTCATTTTTTAATTCTTATTTTTACAAGAAAATCAATTTTTTGCTCTTGAAGTGCTGTTTTCCTTTTGTTCCAAATGGATAGTTTTCTTTGTTCATCTGCTCTGGAGGGTTTTTTAGGGGGTGGGGGGGGGGATTGTGGTGATCGACTTCTGGGAAGTTGGGTTGACTCTCCAAACCTGCTTTATGCAGTTATCTTACATGCTCATTATCTTCTAGGTAGTTAGATTATAGAACTCTGGCCTCTCTTGACCTCGCTTCATGCAGTTGGATTGCATGATTAAATCAATCTCACATTATGACCGGCAAACCTGATAACTTCACTTAATGGTCTAGGAAGAATGCTATTGCTTGGTTAGTGTAATAGGATATTTTGCGTTGTGTCTAGAGTGCACTTGTGCTAATATTCTAGGCTAGTTGTGTTGAAAGTGTGATTATCTGCTTGTGTCTACTGACTGCATCATCCATGCTGCTATATGATATGCGAAATCTGCTTTTAGTCTGATTTTGAAGTTTATCTTGTTTTTATGCAGCACTGCTGGCTGCCCTTTTGGTGAGAGCTGCCACTTTCTTCATTATGTTCCTGGTGGCTATAATGCTGTGGCCCAGATGATGAATATGGCACCGTCTCCAGCATCAAGAAATGCAGCAGCACCACCCATGCCCAATGGGAATACTCCTGCTGTGAAAACCAAACTTTGCAACAAGTTCAACTCAGCTGAAGGATGCAAGTTTGGGGACAAATGCCATTTTGCTCATGGGGACTGGGAAATTGGCAAGCCTATCGTGCCATCACAAGAAGATCCACGTGCCATGGGGGGTGGGCCTATTCCTGGTCGTTTTGGTGGGCGAATGGAGCCTCCTATTTCAGGACCTGCTGCTAGCTTTGGAACCTCAGCCACTGCAAAGATCAGTGTCGATGCTTCCCTTGCTGGAGCTATCATTGGGAAGGGCGGGGTGAACTCTAAGCAGATCTGTCGGCAGACAGGAGCCAAGCTGGCTATCCGTGAGCATGAAACAGATAAAAATCTCAGGAACATTGAGCTGGAGGGCACATTTGAACAAATTTCGCAGGCTAGTGCCATGGTAAGAGAGTTGATTAGCAGCCTTGGATCAGTTGGTGGCCCGGGAAGAGCACCGGCAGCACAGGGTGGACCTCCACCTCAAATGAGCAACTACAAGACTAAGCTGTGTGAGAATTTTGCTAAAGGTTCTTGCACTTTTGGAGAAAGGTGCCACTTTGCCCATGGTGCTGCTGAATTGCGCAAAACAGGGGTGTGAGCATTATTGGCAGCTTAAGTCTTTGTAGTCCCTTGTTTTACTGCATGCCCGGTTGTGCTGGTCATTGTATTATTCTCAGTTTTGGGCTCTATTAATGCAACTTTCGGAGATTGAGTTATTACTGTCTGTGCATGGTTTTGATATTTTAAAGGAACAGACGTACTAGTTCTAGCTTTTGCTTATTTGTGTCAGATGCTTTAATTAGCCATCCTTTTTTTCCTTCTATATTCTACTTTCACACCATACATATTTTTAGTATCTCTGTAACTTCGCCTGTTGATGACGATGGCTATGGGGATGTGAAGGGGTACAGCGAAAACAGTAAGTTGAGTGTCGTTGCATAAAGCGGGACTCTGCAAAGGAATTTTACCCACGAATGCTCGAAGAGTTCTTGGTATACATGGGGTAACTGAGGTGACATAATCGAATAAGCGCTTTCCTTGTACTAGACGAGAGGAATTCTTTTTGTCTGTGTCATAATGTTTATACTATTTTGAGTAAAGTAAATGATTGGTGTGGAAGTTGGGTTTATTTTCATGGTCGAGAATTTGCAATATGCCGAATCTGAAAAGATTGAGAAGAAAGGGCATCCATAGCTCCCTATTACAATTTACAACGTTCGAGAGTTCATTTGGTTCACCTATTCGTTACGTGAGATTATATGTATGATTATGTATGTGATATTGATTGTTATATGAGGAATAATTAATATTAAAAGAGACTGTTAGTGAATAATCTTACTTCGAAAGGGAACTTTTGTCTTCAAATGGATAAACCCATCTGTTAATACAGTGTTTTTGTTCTACATATCCCTCTCATAAAATGATATGAGTTCTTGAGTATCAGTATAAATATATTAATTTCACCAACCAAAAGTTGCAATATCAATTATTATTTCCTATACGATCAATCAAGCACTATATTATCTCATACCGAATTTCATGCTGAGATCAAGTGCTCCAATCGTCCCCTTCTAGTTTATCTGAGTTAGTTTCTGTTTGACCAAAAAAGTAACTTTTGGTAAAAACGATTATATTTGTTTATTGAAGGATTAAACCTAGTTAATGATAATATTCTTAGATAAGAATTTGTAATAGACTGGCTAACGTTAGAGAGATCTGGTGTGGAGTTGGCAATAGCATTTATTAAATATTCCAAAAAATATAAGCAATAATGGAGATATAACTAGCAATAAATTGCTACAAATGATATTTATGTAAATAGGAGATGGGTTTCACCCAATAAATAATGAACTGAGTGATTATTCTTCCTCTTAAGTCATAATAATGAGCGACAGATAGATTCGAAATATCCTTGGATTTGATGAAAAAGTGTTGAATAACCTAAGCAAAGATCATGATAAAAAGGTAATCTTTGTAACTTTGCAAGAGTAAGAAATTTTCTGTGTAAAGTCTGCTCTTATTACAAAGAATATCACATGCATTTGGTCATTCTTTTTTTTTTTTCTATTTGTATGGGACACACCCCCAACAAATCCTGATAGTATAAGTGTGGAGAATATTCAATGAAATATTCTCTTTAATATCCTATTCTAACTAGTCGTTACAGTTCTTTCTGCGTTGCTCGACCTCGACCATCGTTAGCTTCTCGATCATGAGCCTTACAATTTCCTAATCGACCTCAGCTCACTGTTTTCTCAATGTTACTTAGCCCCAAGTATTAAGATAGATTTCGACCTATACAGTTCCGACGATTAATATTGACACAGTACTTGTGAATTACTCCTATATGATTTAATGAATTATTCAAGTTTCGAACACCAAAGTCTTAAAATACTTGTAAAATTTTCAGAAAACTTCACTCAATAAGACTTAATTGCATGGCTCTTTCTAGGGGCGATATAACTTTGGTAGCTTCCACTATAACAATAGAAACCTATGGGTAAAATCTTATCATGATATGACCTATTGATAAAATCAAAAGTGTTGCACAACCATATTAGAACTCCAGTACAGTTCTAAAATAACATTCGTTGGTCTATCAATCAAATTAAACGCCACAATCTTTCTCGTCTTTAAGAAAAGAGGGAAGGTCATTCGAGTAAAGGTCATTTCACATTTCAAACAGAAGTAGAGTTAGAAATTTATGAGTTCTGGATTCAAAGATACGACTTTAAATTCTAGTAACTACGTTCTAAATTTAATTCTTACACACATCTAATAATTTTAATACATATACATAATTTTACCAAATCTAGTCCAAATTTAATAATTCTTTCATACATATATACAAAATTATTAAATTCTACCAAACCCATATGTTATATATTAGCTCCGTCCCTTAATTGTAAATTTAATTTATATATATATTTAATAATTTTCAACACATATACAAAATTTGATTAAAACTACTGAATTGTGATTATGCCGAACCACATGTTATATGCTACCAGCGTTTTGATACAATTATTATTCGAAAGCCTAAGGTTGACGTCCCGGATTCGATCAAAAAGAAGAAGAAATGGATCATAACGTAGGCGTCTATCTTCTGTTAATAAATATTGAGATAACTATGTATATTTAATTTTCCTTCTCTGTATTTTTTGTAATCACAGTTAGTTTAGGTAGCTTAATTTGTTAATCATATTTAGTTGGTAGTTAATTATGTCTTAGCTGCAAGGTAGTTGAGATTAGTTAGTGGAGTTCTGTCGCAATATAAAATTAAGATACAACAATAACTGGGTTCACAAATATATATATATATATATATATATATATATATATTAAATTTTTGAACAAAAATACATGATCTACGCAAAAATTACTGGGTTCCCGGGACCCGTATACTACACGCTAGATCCGACCTTGGTGGTACCCCACGTGTACATATATATCATTAGATATTAGAAATAAACAACTTTCATTCTCTCACACTTGTAAATCGATCTCCTTCTTCCTTAGCTCATGTGAAGCTTCTAGAACTCATCAATGGAGTCTCTGATCAATGATGAAGCTCGATATTCCAAATCCACAAGTTGACATGGTATCAGAGCATAGAAATCTCCGGTTCAACCATCTCTACCATCTCTTAGCTCAAACGATCTGATCTGTGTTCTTCGGTTTGCCCTAATTCTCAATCGATCCGCCCAGTGTGAGTTTCATCTTATCTTCAACTGTACTTTCTTAAATTTTCTCCTTATTTCTCTACTCTGTGTCCCTTGAATTTCTCAATATGGCTGTTGTCAATCAAACCAATGCGACTAATAATACTGCAAATATAAAAAATGTTGAACCTACTGTAAATTCTATTCTAGATCCTAGTGATCCTCTCTACCTACACCCATCGGATAATCCTGGAGCTATGCTAGTTAGTGTGACTTTCAGTGGAATTGGATATAGATCATGGAGGCGTGCATTTTTGCGTGGCTTTTTTGTTACAAATAAAACTGGTTTCATTAGTGGAGAGTGTAAGCATCCAGATCCCCAATCTCCTAAATTTAGACAGTGGGAACAATGTCATGATATGGTGACCTAGTGGATTCTATACTTGACACACTTGTTCTTAAATTCCTTTATTCTAACATGAGTAATCTGAATTGAAAATAAATCAAGACCACTTTTAACAATTAAATTATAAATATGACATGTACACCTAACATGATTTTTTTTATCAAGAGGTGGTTGCAAATGCAGTTTTAATATTGAAATTGCGGCATTATTGTTAGAAGCATTATCAAAAGACATACACAATACTTTTTGCTTGAGATTATAAACTTCAACAACTTCACAAATAGTATCACTTATAAATGCAGCAGTATGACTCTGATCTTCATCATATTTAAAAGCGATAATACGTTTTTGTATACAAGTAATATCATCTATCCAATAACATGTAATTGTCAAATAATCATTTTCATTAACAACATGGCCAATATCAGAAGTTAGATAAACTCTACAATGAAGGTGGCTAAACAAAAAATGTATATATGTTTGATATTGTCCATGAAGTCTAAAGACATCAGCTCTACAAACTTCTAGGGATACCTTTAAATAAATGATTGTAAGTCTTTTGAATATACTAAATAAGATATGATGAAGAAGCAAAAGAAAAATGTAGACAACTCAAAGCAATCATTTTTGCTAACTCCTCACGATCCTTCATTTTATCATATTTCACAAGATTAACAGTAGTAGGGTTTAGGGTTGATTGATTTCCATCTCCATCAGATTCCTATTCTATAGGATGCTCAATTCTCATATGTCTACTAAGTGTCCAAGTCCCCCCTAATTGTCTTCCAGTCTAATATTTAAAAGTATCATTACAAAGTTTGTATTTAACTCTATTAGTACCTTCTATTTCCTCAAAAAAATTTCAAACCTTACTTTACGATTATACTAGTCGGGGCCACATGTGGTCTACTACTAGCACCATGACCACCACCCCAGCTAGCAGTTCTAACACTACTAGGTGTAAGTGGTATCTCATCTTCCATTTCTAATTCATTAGCATCTATACAAAAATCTTCCTACAATTGTTCATAATCTATATTATTATCAGGTAATGTTTCAAGAATATTTAGAGAGGTATTTAAATTACTACCAGATGCTAAAGTTGAAGTACTACCTTTTTTTTTTCCGATTAGAAACCTTGTTACAAACTCTTTTTGCAGCATTAAATATATTGTAAACATTTAACTTCTAGCAACAAATAAAATAGTAAATAAGAGAAAGAGTTGGAGGAAGTGCGCTGAATTCGACAATAAACTGAGCATTTGATAGTTTTAAAACTTCAATGTTACCACGAATAAACGTCAATTGTTCCAATTTTGAACTTCAATTATTCAAACTTCAAAAAATAAATACTACGATAAATTAAATTCCCAAAAAAATAGCCAAATAGTTGATTGCACTTTAATAGGTGAAGAATGAGAGAATATGAGAATTGAGATTGAGAACTGAGAGATGAGTGAAAAAATGAGGAGGGGGAAAGGGGGGAGGGGGTATTTATAATTTTTTAAATGGGGGGTTCATTTTTTTTAAAAAAAAACCCAAAATCGGGCTGATTGTGCAGTTCACCCGTTGGGCAACAACCATTTTCTGAAATGGACTGCTGCCAACGGTTAGATCTCGGGCCATATGTTAAAAACAATAAAGTTTTTTTTATTGTTAAATCGATCTAGGCCAGTTAACCAATTTACCAACATTGTTCACCTAACAAGTTTGTACCGGTCCGAGTAATCGGTATTTCAAATGCGAACGGTGCAACCCTCGTTTACCCCCTAACACAGCTCAACCCAACCCCCTTTAATCGGTCTGGGCCGGTTTTAGTTTTAATCAGTCTGCACCGGTCTAGAATCGGGCTGACCTGGCCCGTTTAACACTCATAGTTTCACATGACCATTAAATTGGTAATATTAGAAAATGGTTTAGAATTCACCAGTACAGAAGCAAACTCTTTCTTTCAAACTCAAGGTATTGTTCATCAGACAGTTTATCCATACACACTACAATAAAATGGTGTGGTTTGCGAAAACATAGATACCTTCTAGAGATAGCCAGAGCACTTTTATTTCAATCAAAATACCTATAAGGTATTGGGGTGAATGTCTCCTGAAAGCTACATATCTTATTAACAAATTACCTATCATACACCTCAAGAACAAATGTCCCTTTGAAATCCGGTAGAAAAAGAAACCAAATTACTCCTATTGAGAAGATACATAGAGAAAAATTTGATCCCAGAATTGTGCCTTATGTCTTTATTGGGTATCCCTTTGAAACCAAAGGATACAAAGTACTGAACTTGCAGACCACAAAAATTCACATATTTAGAGATGTAACCTTCCATGAAAATGTGTTTCCATTTGTGTGTACTTATTACAGACTCTTCTTTCCAACTCTACCACCTTCATTTCTGATTTACATGCTGCTACATCTCAACTTACAACAGGCAATCCACCAAGCTTAGGCAACTCTGAAGTAGGACATCATCACTCTTTATCTGATCACTCTCCACCTAGTCACTTTGCACCTGGTTCTCCAAAAACACACTCTCACTCTCCTAGAACTCTCCTACAAAATCCTTTTGATTCCACTTCACAAAGTGAGCCTCCTATCTTAGAGCTTAGGAGGTCTGGTAGAGAACATAAATTACCTACACACCTGAAGGATTACATCTATTCCACTTCTTAGTTGAAACCAACTTCTATTCCTCCGCCTACTTATCCATAAACCACTCCAGCTTCCCTTAATGCTTTATTCTACTTATATAGTCATATTCCAACTGATTCTTTAATCCATGGTAGTTAGTTGCTTGTTATGAATGCAATGTTTTTGAACCATCTTCATATGAGGAAGGTGCTCTTAATCCTGCTTGGCAAACAACAATGACACAGGAGTTTGAAACCGTGCATGCAAATCATACCGGGGACATAATGCCTTTACCAAGTGGCAAACAAGCAATAGGCTGTAGGAGGGTGTACAAGATTACATATAAAACTGATGGAACTGTAGAGAGGTTTAAAGTTGTTGGTAGTAAAAGTTTATACCTAGAAACCTAGCATAGATTTCACAGAAACCTTCAATCTTGTGGTAAAAATGACAACAGAGAGAGCTCAGATCCTTACAATCATGTTTTCATAGATCTATTGTTATCCTGTATTGCTGATGGTGATTCTCACTCTGTGTTGTACTCTGTATTTCTTAGAGCCCCCATGGGGAGAGAGTGAAACCCCTTTTCTCATAATTACTTCGGTATTTATAGGTCTTAACTGAGATAGTTGACTTTCTTTGGGGATAAGTCTGTGTCGTGGAACTGATGTGGGCATACCCACGGGGCGTCGTCTCCGCCAAAAGAGCTTTAGGCGGCTATGGACGACAGCCTATGGTCGAGGGCGGCCTTACCGCTTATGGCGTCTACGCCAGATGGGGACGGCCTCGATGCTTTCTGTCCGTATTTGGGCCAAGGGGAGCGATCAAAATATTGTCTAAGGGCTGGTCTTTATAAGGTTGAGTTATAACTCATACACAAAAGAAAAGCTACAAGGCAAGGAAAGAACAACATTTCCAGATCCTACTTACTACATAAAGTTGGTAGGAAAGTTAAATTTTCTCACCAAAACCAGACTGGACATAACCTTTAGCGTACAACACCTCGGCCAGTTCATGCAAGACTCTATGGAGCCACACTTGAAAGCAGCTTTCCACTTACTTTGGTACCTGTAGAGTGATCCAACGGAATCTTTCTATCTAATGACCATGATTGCATCCTGAAGGGTTATTGTGACTCAGATTGAGCTTGTCCAGATTCTAGAAGGTCAATTACTGACTACATAGTTTTGCTGGGCAACAGTCCAATTCGTTGGAAGTCCAAGAAATAAAAAATAATGTCCCTATCTTCAGCAGAAGTAGAATACAGATCCTTGAGGAAAATCATTAGTGAACTGACTTGGTTATGCAGATTATTAGATGAACTCACCATTTCCTATCCTAAGCATGTTCTACTGTTTGTGATAGTCAATGTGCTTTACACATAGCTCATAATTCTATTTTTCATGAACAAACAAAACATATCGGGGTTAATTATAAGCTCCAAAAAAGATTAATTTTTCTTCATCATATTGGTACTGGCGCACAGCCCTTACTAAAGCTCCTACTGTTGTTAAGCAGTCTACGATATTGAACAAGTTTAGTGACAACTTAAGAGGTATTGATGTATAATTAATTTTTCTTCTCTGTATTTAATCTAAGTTGGTTAGTAGTTAGTTGGTAGATAATTATATCTTAGCTGTCAAGGTGATTAGAATTAGGTAGTGAAACTTCCAAAACTCATTAATGAAGTCCCGATGTTCCAAATCCGGAAGTTGAAAATAAACAAATACTCTCATGATCCAAAATAAATAATTTTCTAAATATTCTCACTCAGATAAAAAAATTCATATTTTAATATTAATTAACAATAAAATTAACCTTATTACTCCTAACACATACTCTAACATTATCCACTCCAAAAGTAATATAAAAAAAAATTAATTAATTTTTAAAATTTCACAAAATAAGCTAATACATACTTAACACAAAGGCAATATAAAAAATATTTAATTCATTTTTAAAATCTGATTTTGAAAGTCATTTAAAGTAAATGGAAGGGAGTAGTAACTAAATAACAGCAAGCTAGGTTTTTCTCTTTTCTTTTGCCGAAGAAGTAACTCTACCCCGAAAGCCACTGAACTACTCAAAAAGCCAAACGCACAATCATACCACTGCCAAATGCAAACAAGGTAAAAAGAACCCAAAAACCGTATGTAAATATAGCAAATACACCAATAAATAAAAATGTGTAGTTCTCTCTCGAACATACATATTTTTACCAAATGACAAAAGAGTTCTCTAAGTAAAAACTCAACGTACACCCCTAACATCATTCGCATTATTGAAACTTAAAAAAAGAAAGAAAAGACAACAAATTAAACCAAGCTACTTTTAACTAAACCAAGCTACTTTTAACTAATTAACTACGGTGAAGAAATCAGAAATTCTAACTGTAAGAACCGCCAGTGCCATAGCCACTGTTAACCCCACCACCAACATGTGTATTATGTGCAGCCGAAGATCGCTGAGTTCCAGTGGCAGTTCCAATGGGATGAGACTTCACCACACCTTCTACCACCTGTCCAGCCGGTTCGCCACTGCCGTGGCCAGGCAATGCTGACATCTGATGCGCACCAGTTGGTTGCCCAGTGGCTCCAGTGGTCGAGTAGGAATGCGTCTTTTCACTGCCAGTAGTTGAGTAACCTTGTCTAGCTGCTGCATTCTTGTCTCGAGTCTCTTGCTTGTTCATTTCTGCTTTGTTGATTCTGTCTTCTTTCTTTTCTGTTGCTATCTCCTTTTCTGTTGGGTTGTCTGCTGTCATCCTCTCCATCTGTAATTTCCGCCATGCAAATATTACCAAAAGAAAAAAGAACATTGTTAATTCTTGGTTACGTACTTCATCTCGCTTATAAACTTACAATTTTATTGGAACAAAAAATTTTCTTTTTTCTTTTTGTTTTCTTTTTTGGTTTGAGTGTGAGAGTCTAATTTTTGGTGAATACGAAAATAAATTCCTCAAAAACTATTTGCATCGAAGTATTCAAGAAAATGACTCCTTCAAGTAATTATTTTCTTCTTGATCCGTTCAAGAAAAACTAACTTCATTCTAAATTTGACACTAACAATTTAACTTAAATTATAATAAAATCACTTTTTAACTCGTTTAGAATCATAAATTCCAAAAATATTTTATTTGTCAAATAATTAGTTCACATAAATTAGAATAATAGGATAATTCCTTTTGAAATGGAAGGCTTACCACACGTTTATTATTTCTGAAATAAAGAGAGTGCAAAATTTGTAAATTGTAATATTTTTATTCTGTGAATTGCAGCATATACCAATATTATCTTGTATCCACAAAGCGTTGATGCCTTAGTTATTGTATATTTCAAGACCCTTTATTATTTTCAAAATGGTAGGAGTTTTATTGAGATATATATAGGAAGTATATATAATTCAAACCGGTAGAGCAATATCTATTAAGAAATGATTATTGTTCGTCTACAATTAATGGAAAGATATCGTATAGATTACACTAAACCAATAAGTAATGGAAAACCTTTTCTTGAGCAACAGCTTTGGTCTTCTCCATGCCAGACTTTGCCGAAGCGGCAATATTTGATGCTGTTTCTTTCATGGCCTGCATTTTCACTCTCTTGTTTTAATCTGTCGAGAAATTAAGTAAATGTGATTCGTTTATGTGCCATGTTCATGTGAAGTACTCCTAACTTATATAGATTTGACCATGAACGCTGATTAATAAGAAGAGATACGTGTCACTTCATCACCAACTCTTATTCTCCATCCAACACCTGTCCAAACAGGTGTGTCTTTGTCTTCGTAACAGACTCAAACTGTCTTTGGTTACTTCTTTTATGTTTTGGATAAGATTTTTCTTTTCATTTTGAAATTTTGGTTTTACTTGCTCTTTTCTTGGAAAAAATTAAAATCGAAATATGACGTACTGTTTTGCTTTCTTCTACTCCGTCCATTGTTTCAATTTATATATGAACCCCATTTGACTTGAAATGAAACTTAAGTTGTCAAACAGCTTAAAAAATGAGAGAATATTTTTAATTTGTAGTATAAAAATAAAGTATATATATATTACATAAATTAAAATAGGGAGAGTAAATTATTTCGTGGAAACAGAAATATCACCTTCCATCACTAAGTATTTTTCTGCAAAAAAGTATGACAAAGTTGACCCAACTTTATGTTCCACTTGTAGATGCCGGTTTAGCTATAAAAATTACTCCCTCCAGTCCATATTAACCGATTTTTTTTTTTATGTTTTCACACTTATTAAGAAATTTATCTTTTAATATTAATTAGTAATAGAATTAACCATTTTAATCTTACTATCTCACATAAACACTCCTAACACATATTCCAACACTATTTACTCCAAGGACAATATAGGAAAAATATCATTAAGTCATTCTTGAAATCCGAAAAAATCACTTATTTTGAACCACAAAAAAAATGCCAAAAAATCACTTATTTTTTACAGGAGAAAATAGCGACTTGATTTGCTTCCATATAGCAAAAGGAAATGGTAACCCTCTGGATTATTCAATATTTGACAAGTGTTACCAATGATCTTTTGAGTTTGAGATTACTTGTGTCTTCTTCTTTAGGCGTGTTGACACTTATTTTAGAGTCCAGTTTAAGGTTATTGAACTTTAAAATTCTGAATGCACCGTTTTCCTCCAGTTAGCAGCTGCGGCCTCAGCGTATTGATTCTTGCTACTACCTTTATTGTATGTGTCAACATTTGCCTTTTTGAATATTTATATCAAAATGACATTACGAGAAGGATCCTCAAAACCTCATTTAAGACGGTCCAAGAAGCCATTCCATGGACGAGGAATCGATGAGAGATGCGGTCAAATCACCGAGAGGATCAAGGTCTCGGGGAGAGCCGCGATTAATTCTTCAACGAGGATTTATGGTCAAGAAGTTAAGGAGAGCCACGTTTATTGTTATCCGTGAGAGTAACAATTGAATAACGACAGTAGAGCTGTAACGACTAATTTTCAAAATAAAATCTAGAAGTGAATATTCCTTTCATGTGTAGTGTTAAGTCTTTCTTGGGAAGGTATTCCATATAAAGGGAAGAATGAGAGAGAAGAGGCACACATGATTGAGTTTTGTAGGAACAACACTTTGAACAAGTTTTGATTCTTCACTCAATACAAGATTGGACTTTTCATTAAGATTCTTTCAGATCCGAGGAATCCTCAACTGTTTAAGGATTTATTATTCCATCATTGTCAGGTGGGAGGTTCTTCTTTTTCACCTATTGTTGATTGGATTATTCCTATTAAATACACAAATGCCATACTATTACACAAATGATTTATTGTTCCATAATTGTCCGGTGCATGGAGTAACGTGAGTATGCCTTCTTAGTAAGTAACAACAAAAATAAAGGTTGAGAAGTAGTGATGCGCAATAATGCATGTAAAATTCATATCACAAAAATTTAGTAAAAGTACAGCATGCCTTTAATAACATAGTTTGAATCAAATCAGCTTGTTTAAATCTTGTTCTAGTAAAATCAATTTGAAAACATCTTTCAACACTTTTAGACCAAAGTTCAATGCAACAAAAAGTAAAATGATAAAATCATAAATAGCCCCTCGAGCAAAGATCACTCATATACAACCCCTCGGGCAAACCTCTCCATCGCTCGTATACAACCCCTCGGGTAAACCTCACCATCACTCATATACAGCCCCTCGGTAAACCTCACCATCACTCAAGCCTCCCAGTCACTCAACACTCGGCACTCGCACTCAGTAGGTACCTGTTGTCGGCCCTGTTTTCTCCTCTTTTTAGCGGAGTCAGGGTTTCGACATTCTTTGGGGACAACTCATTTTCTTTTGGGAAAGGGTATAGAAATTGAAGAGTCGCCACCTACCGAATTACACCTATTGCAAATAACTAATATAAACCGATTTGCATTACCAGAGATTAGGTATGGGCTCGAAATTATACCTTGAGAGGAAGGTTTTAGACACCACTCGAGGTCCACAACAGTAGGTCCCGTCCAAAACTCATTTTGTGAATTAATCATTAAGCAAATAAAGCAGTTTAAGCACACATATGGATTAAACAAGAACAATGGAGGTCCTAGGTTTATTAGCTTATATGATCATATCTGTGCAATACCCAGTAAACTTTGCTCAATGAGAGGTGTTATGCGTGTCATTAATGCACAAGTCATCATGTTCTTTACTACCCAATTGCCTTCCCCTTAGTAGTTATATAAGCAATTCTAATACGTACTCTATGCGTGCATTACCTGTCCCTCCCTTATGGCCCTGTAGGTGTTTAGGACCTCTAATAAAGGCAGTTCTAGACTCTCCTAAAATGCTTAAAAGGAGAAAATCTAAGCGACATGCAAAAAAAAGGATATTCACATAAAGAAACAATTAAAGGCTCACTTTTAGCTCCTCACACAAGCAGACAATATAACATCTCAAACAACAAGATTTCAGATATTTCAAAGGATCCAAGAGCAGGATATCCAGATGAGCATGACAAACAGAATATATGCAGCATCGTGTTAAAGCGAGAAAATAGAGACCTAATTAGTTGGCCTACAGGTTTTGGGGCTTGCTGGATCCGGGCAATTCACAATAATTAAACAAAGCACAGTTTAACAATTTGCAAGATTTTAATTATCCTACAAGCTTGCCTAGGCATGGATCTGAAATGTCCGATAACATGATATCTAGTCGTAATCAGAGTCTTAATAGGCGACCAAACAATTTTAAACGAATAGATTTTATTCGTTATGTCCTACAAACATGTTGTCTAAGTGCTGAACAATACATGATCGATTTTATAAGCATTTATCTTTATAAACATGATATCTAGGTGTTGGGACTATTTTTTAAAACCTATTCTAATAGACATGGTAGTTAGTGATTTTATACGATATGGGCATGGTATTTAGGTGAATGCATTAAAAACCTAACGCATGATTTTTAATGCACATAAAATAATGAACGTGATTATTAGTAGGATTAGTAGCAACTTAGTGACAGGATTTCTAAGTGGACATGTTTATGCACAACTTTTAGAAAGCATATGTTTTTGAAATAAATCACCTATAAACATATTCTCTAGTGCACAAAATAACCTATAATTATGGTTTCTAATGCAAGAATCATAATCCTAAGAGCATGATTTCTAATGCAAGCGAATAGTCATAATAATCCTAAGAGCATAATTTATACCCGATTTACCCACAAGAAATAAATAAATCCATATCTTTTGCTAATATACCCAATATAAGTTTACAAAAATTATTATCACATACCATAAATGAATTACAAAAATAAATAATACTATACTATAGAGAGCCTGGATAGGCCCAAAGTAAACCTAAAAAAAAAACAGGCTTTCAAACAGTCCAAAGTACCATATCTCATGTGTCCAAGAGAGGGTATCCTGGTGTGTCAAAGTTCCCAAGGGCCTCAGGGACCACGAGCAATGCTCGCACCAAGACTCTTTTAAAGAGAAATAGTTTTTGTGCAATGTGAAAGGGCCAACCCTAGTGTACCAGAGTTCGAAGAAATCTCATGGATTCCTAGGCAGTACATACACCGGAGGGGCGGAATCCTAAGTATTCTAAGAGTAGGAGTGAGAGTGATTGACATAGTAGGAATAACTTCAGGAAAACTGTATGGAAGTAAAACAGTTCAGCAGGGAGAATAGTTTAAAATTGAAAACATTTAGGAGTGAAAATAGTTTAGAGGTGAAAACATTAGGAGTAAAAATAGTTTAGAAACATTCTAAGAAAAGGTTCAGCCAGCCAAAACACACAGAACAAAGTCACCAAGTTACCCAGCTTTAATCTAGTCTATTAGTTAACCCTAGGTAGGCATACATCATGCTGAGAACAGACAGCAACACATAGATGGAACAGGGGTTGGGAGCACAGAATTCTGAATCAGGAGCACATAGAAACATGGTGAAATCAGTCGTGCTAGTTAATAGTGACATAGAGCACGCAATGATAGATAAAAATTCACTAGGATATACTAATTTAGGGTCTAAACAGGAATCACTCAAGTCTAACAGTCATTCTTAGTGATAGGGTAAGCATACTAACTTAATGCAAGAGACAAGAAAATACATGATTTAAGCAGTGCAAATAACATGTTGGTTAAACGCAGTAAGACATAGGCCTAGATACAAAGGTAGTCATACAGAGTAATACATAAAGGGCCAAGGAAAATACTAATTCAATTGCACATAGTACCCATACTATTTGGAGTTACAAGAACAAGAAGACAAGAGTCTTAGACACAAAGTAAACAAGCTATTTTAAGGCAATATTGCTCAAGCGTAAGAGATATGATGATTAAAATATTGAACAAGAAAGAGTAAAACTTAAGCACGTTGATCAAAGCAATGAACATGAAAGAACATAGAATTACGTACATAAGCAATTAGACTAGTGTAGAAGAGACGTGGAGATTAACATGAATAGAGACGTGTACATTAATCAATAACCATTCTTTCAATTTGCATAACTACATCATATTTACTAGAAATCATGCCTATAAGATTTAAGTAGTTAATTTGCTACTATTATCATATTGCTCACCTAGAAAACATGTCTATAGGGGTTAAGCATAAAGAAACCAATAATTAGAAATCCTGCCTATATGGTATTACTACTCGCTCTAAAGTGTTAATGCTGAACTTTTCAAATACTGTTTAATATCTTAGCCATGCCACTATTAGAAGCATGAGTAATTCTGAGTATTTCCAACATTCCTCACATCCTCAACTGCGTAAGTCACTTAGAGATCATGTCTATAGGTTTAAAAACTTATAACCTGTAATCTCAATAATCAACATGCAATACTCCTAAACTATATGTTGTTTGAAAATCATGTCTATAAGTTTAAAGTAGTGCCTTGCATATGAAACTCAACCTAAGATACTCCTATGAGAGTAGTACAAGCAACGATGAAAGTAGAAGGCAGGAGTTCGACGATGTCGAAGAACAAAGAGATATGGTCTATATAAGAATGATCACTCAAAAGCAACAAGTGAAACACTATTATAACAAGAAAGCAAATTTCAGACCGCTCAAAGTCGGGGAATACGTGCTTAAAGCCAAAATGAAAGCGAGCATAGATCAACGAGAAGGCAAGCTAGGAATAAATTGGGATGGCCCGTACAAAATCACGGTTGCAGCAAATGAAGGATCATTCAAACTAGAAACAATGGAAGGAAAGCTACTACCAAACAACTGGAATATCACCTACCTCAAGTACTTCAACTTTTAAGAGATAAAGTGTCCCCCTAGTCGTACTCTTTTTTTCCTCACTTGAGTTTTATCCTAGTCGAGTTTTTTGAAAGAGGGCAATGAAAGGAACACTTTAAGATGAAGTGCGCAAAGATGGGATCGGAATAACTAATTCATTGCTCAACCTCTCAAGGACTCTGTAGGTCAACCAATGAAAGGACTAGATTGTCACGACCTATATTTCCCACCATCGGGATAGTGATGGAGCCTAACCTTTAGAATGCTAGGCAAGCCATAGATAAAGATCTAACTTGCTAATCAGTAACCAAAATAGTAGTTAACAATAATTTAAGCTAAAACAAGATAAGAAGTGCAGTTTTATAACAATCTCAACACTAAAAGACGGCTATCCAAAGATCTCGTGTTACAATCCACGAACTACTAAGAGTTTCTACAAATACCGGTTTAAAGAAAATACATATATTCTCGAAATAAAAGAAAACAGGGAAACTAACATAAATGGAAGGGGACTCTTGGGTCTGCGAACGTTGGCAGATCTACCTTGGGTTTCCTGATGGACTTAAGGCAGCAACCTAACTCTAGTCAACGGGGTGCAGTACTGAAATCTACATAGAGAGTGCAGAGTGCAGTATCAGTACAAGAGACCTCATATATTGGTAAGTGCCGAGGCTAACCTAGGGGAAATAGTGACGAGACTAGGACACGACAATAACATGAACCAGTGCAGTTAAATCATATATGAGAAAATAACAACAATTGGAAGCTAAGTAGATAATAATGGAAGAGGGAAAACAAGTTGAGAGACACAATGGATAACATTTTACACCAATGAAAGTAATAATATGACAAACTAGTACACGGCATCACCCTTCGTGCTTTTACTCTCGTCCTTACCATAAGAAGCAATAGAACGACATCACCCTTCGTACATTAACTCTCTCATAACATGGCACGACATCATCCTTCATGTATTATCACTCTCAGAATATGTACCGGCATCACCCTTCATGCATTAACACTCATAGAATATGACACGGCATCACCCTTCATGCTTTATCACTCACTGACAAATGTTGCACGGCATCACTCGCCGTGCTTTACACTCTTCATCACCCAAACAAACAGAACCATAACAACCCAGCAAGGGAATCATAAATAACCAACCTCGTTTCAACATTTAACTACACAATATAAATCTTAGCTTGAGTCAATAATCAACCAGTATCCAATACCAGGAAAGCATAATAAGACTTGTTTAACATAAAGAATAACCAGTTTAAGCATAAACAATACGTATAAAAAAATACAACAGTCACAAGTATAAGACTCACTCGTATGCTATGACCCGACATCAATGTATAAATACTCGTCACCTCACCTATAAGTCGACAACTAAACACATAATAAATAAGACAACAATACCTAATCCCTCAAGCTAAGGTTAGCCACAATACTTACCTTGATTCCACGGTCGAACTCAAGCCTCAATCATCACTTTTCCCTTAGTTTCCACCTATGTACCACTCGTATATAATCATAATAACTTAATAATATCAATTATCTCTAAATAAATCAATTCTAATGCATAATTACATGTTTACCAAAATTCCCCTCAAAAAATCAAAAACCAACCACTGACCCTCTTGGTCAAAACTCGAGGTTCGGACCAAAACCCATTCATCCATTCACCCCAAGCCTAAACATGTAATTAGTTTCGAAATTCGGCCCCAAATCGAGGTCTAAATTTCAATTATATAAAAATCCCTAATTCTACTCAACCACCCCCCCCCCCCCAATTTTTACCATGAAAACCCTAGATTAGGTTAAAAATTGATGAAAAATAATGGGTAATTGGAAGAAAGTAGTTTAGAATCATTTACCAACACTTCGGGTAAGAATTTGTCTCTTGAAAATCGCCTCTAAGCCTTCTTGGTCATGAAAATATGAGAGAATGGCCAATTCCCATTTTTTATTATGTATTTAAAATACTGGACAGGTCTTCTTCACATTCGCGAGAGAACTGTCGCGTTCGCGATGCATTTCGACTAGAAAGGTCTTCACATTCACGAAGAGCAGCTCGCGTTTGTGATAGTCTGTGCTGCCCTGACCATCGCGTTCACGGGCCTGGGACCGCATCTGCGAAGAGAAACACAATTATTTCTCATCTCCCATGTAGAGGCTTCGGGCTCAGCTACATGCACCTTTGTAAAATCAGACTTGGTTTTCTCAGTACGAGGAACTATCTCTGCCATCGTAGAAATGTTTTCATCCTCAACGATAGTAGAGAAGTTTTTCCCATGAAGAGGAAAATTATCGATAAAAAAGAACCTCATTGCTCCCCTCGCTGGATTTAGAAGCAACGTTGAACATATTTTCACCATAAACAAGAGGGCATCAAAGAGAGAATGATTAGAAACATTAAGAATTGCTAGAACTGAAAAGAAAGTTGCACAACAACGGGAAGAAGAATAGGATATAGGGTTTCAATGCAATAATTTTGTAAACTTTGAAATCGAACCCTCATACACCTATTTATAAGGGTTCAAGCATAAAAATCGAAAATTTGTCCTATCATTATCTGGCATAAAAATCGAAGTAGCATGTCTAATCGGGAGTTATACGCGAAATGAAACAATGCCTCAGGAATACGTGTCATGATGATGCATGATATTGTGACGTCATCTGAGTCATGGAAAGTGCAACGCCAAAAATTTGTGGCCTGCAAAGGGCCACGTTGACCACTTTGACTTAATCATTGTGACCTACCAGCTCGCCAAATTGCTTTGACCACAAAGAATACAATTCGCTCATCAAGCTGGCTTGAGATCGACCTGAATAAGTGGAGGAATTAACTGTATGAGTTAAAATCTGCCTTTTGAACATTCATGTCAAAATGAAATTATGAGAAAGATCTTCAAATCCTCATTTAAGATGGACCATGAAGCCATATTAGCCATAGACGCGAAGTCGATGAGAGCCAGGGTTAAATCACCGATGAGGATCAAGGTCGAGGAGAGCCGCAGTTAATTCTTTAGTAAGGATTATGGTCGAAAAGTCAAGAAGAGACACAGTTAATTTTATCCGTGAGAGTAACTGTCGAATAACGTCAGTAGAGCAGTAACAACTAATTTTCAAAATAGAATTTGAAAAGAAATATTCTAGTGAATATTTTAGTGAATGTTCCTTTCATTTGACTGTTAGAGTTTTTCTTGGGAAGGTATCCCATATAAAGGGAAGAACGAGAAAGAGAAGAGGCACGTGAGATTGATTTTTGCAGGAACAACACTTTGAATAATTTCCGATTCTTCACTCAATACAAGATTCGACTTTTCATTAAGATTCTTGCCAGATCCGAGGAATTTTCTATTGTTTAAGGATTTATTGTTCCGTCATTGTTAGGTGGAAGGTTCTTCTTTTCACCTATTGTTGATTATATTATTTCTATTAATTACACAAATGTCATACATTATTATTCATGGCTATTAAATACAAACTTTTAATTTATACCTTTTGGGATAGTTATTGCATCTTGTCATCATTTTTCTACTATATCTATCTAGTGCTGCACCAGGGTGGACATAAAATCCAAAAAACTGAATTTCAAACCGAAAAAATTAAGTTAGTATTCTGATTTCGATTTATTTCGGTACAGAAACTTCGATATTTCTGTAATTCGATTTGGTGCACGGTATTGGACTTTTGATATTTTGGTATACCGAAATACCGAAATAGCTAGTCCAAGTCCAATTTTTTTTAGCCTAATAACCTTAAGCCTCTCCCAAAAGTCCAAATCCCCTAATTCCTTTCCCTTAGGCTTTAGCAAGGTTCCACCAAGCAAATTAAGAACTTCTAGAAATCTTGAAGCAGAGATAAGAAGTGTACAAACAGCCAACCCGAAGAGCTACAAATTTGAATAGGCAGAAGCCTCATAACATAACATGACAATTTGTTTGAAAAATCTACGACAACTTCTGGAATATAAACTGTAGTCCCACCGTAATCTACTTGGCTTTGGTATATAAGATCCAGTAGTAATGCTTTTGATAGACTCTTAATAAAGTAATTCTGCATTAAAAAGAACATTGTCATGTGTTAGCACGATGATCAACATGGATTACATTAGTTAATGGAGTGGGGAGATAGTGAAGATTTGGTATAAACCGAAGCCGTACCGAAATCGTTCCTAACCAAAATAAGAAATACCGAACCCTACATAAATATTTTGGTGCGGTATTTGATATACACAATTGATAAACCTAATACCAAACCGAAAATCTTAAATACCGAACCAAAATACCGAATATCCACCCCTACCGGTGCATATCGCACCGTAAAAAACTACATTTAGGGATACTATAATTAACTAAGTTTAACCCATTATCATGCAAATTTAATTATTTGAATCGAATGTTATACTTTTTGGTCAAACAAGAATGCCATTATTAAATCCCCAACAATATTTCTAATAACATCACCTACGCCTACTTTCCAGCCCATTGCTTGTAATATAACTGCCATTAGTAATAACTTTACCCATGTCAGAAGAAAATCTAATCCATAGAACCTGTTTCCAGTTAATAGTATAGGACTAAGATTTGCACAGTGTAACACATATGATGCCAACTCCCTACTAACTTAATCCTAGGAAAGGCAGTATCTAAGGCTGCCTTAATAAAACATCCAATTTGTTGCTCCATTTTGGATTTTGTAAACTACTTTTTGCATCTCCATACTAATAAGATGCTCAATTCTTCCTAACTCTCAAACTGATTATTATTGGTAGAGCTTGCAGAATCAGTTTATGAACTTCATGTTTTGATTTAATTTTCCCACCAAGTCTTGAAAGCACTTCTAAGAGACCAGTGACTGATGGCCAGAGGAGACCCAAATATAAGTAGCTGCCCTCCCTCAGTAAAAGTGTTATGTAAGTATCACGATGTGGATTCTGACAAGAATAGCATTTGGTAGCTAACTAATTGCCAAATTTGGTGAACGCCTCATCAAAAGACAACTTACCAAGCTACAACCCAACAATAACCCTGTATGCTTTGACCGAATTCAGGTATTTGGATGAAACACAGTAGAGTAAAGAAGAAGAATGTCAAAAGAAAACAAGTATTAACTGTTAAACTGTTAATTAGACTATTCGACCTAAGCTTATGCCACTTTCTGATGGTCAAGGTATATATTATCTAATTCCTACAATATGACTGACTCTAGTTTTGCATGTGGCATAGGCTTGATTATCCAATTGCTTCGATTTGAATTATCCGAAGAATACAACGCTTGATATATATAAAACAAATATGCACAATCAAACCTATTTCTCAATTCACTCTTTTAAATAAAGTCCAAATAGAAATATGTAAAAACTAGGTCGGATTACACGTATTCCTAATTCTAAATGAAATGTAGCGATTTAGGATCTATATTTAATATAATATCTATTTAAATAGGTCCGAATGACCCCTTGTCATTATAATGAGAATGTATATAAATTCTATTCAGCTTGATCCAATATAAAATACCTATAATCATGTGTTTAAATGAGCACTAGAACCGCCATTGATGAAAGATTGAAGCTTACCGAATATAACCTTCTGGATAGAGAGAAAAAGATATAATGGAAAATATCCTTTTTATTTAATAGAGAACTACCTAGGAAATGTTCTATACAAGCCTATTTATACACCAGCTAATTCTAACCTCTACTAACTATAATGTGATCCACTAACTAATAATACAGCTATCATACAGCTCACTTAACTAACCTTTTAGAATGCTATTACTTAAATAGCACAATATACAATCACCACAAGTTATACATCTCAACACTCCCCCTTAAGTTGAGGATGAGAAAATATTTTTCATTTCCAACTTGGATAGTAACACAATATGTTGCTGGTTTCCCAAAGCCTTAGTCAAAATATCTGCAGGTTGCTCTTGGCTGGGAACATATGAGGTCTTGATTAAGCCTGCTTTAATCTTCTCTCTTATGAAATGACAGTTTCTTTTTATATGCTTTATTCTCTTATGATAAATTGGATTTGCAGCAATCTGTAGTACATCCTTGTTATCACAGAATAGCTCCATAGGCAATCTCACACTCACTATTAACTCCTATAACAGACACTTAACCAAACTAGCTTTGCAATTGTGTGTGTCATGCTCCTATACTCAGCCTCTCCTGAGCTTCTAGAGATGGTATTCTATTTCTTTGCTTTCCAGGAAATGAACGAACTCCCAATCTTGATGCAGTACCTAGTGACTCACTTTATGAACATAGGACAAGAGGCACAATCTGAGTCACAATATGCTTCTATTTCTTCCTCACTTTTGCTTGACATTAGTAATCCAAGCCCTGGCTGATTCTTTATGTATCTAATCACATGTAGAGCTGCCTCATAATATGAATTCTTAGGTGAATGCATGAATTGGCTTAGACATTAAACTACATATGCTATGTCAGCCTTGTTATTGTCAGGTATAATAACTTGTCAATCAATCTCTGAAATCTCCCCTTGTCCTCTAAAGGTTCATCATTGTCATCAACCTTCGGACATTCATCAAATTCAGTACTTGTTAGTTTGAGATTTTGCTCCACGGGTGTCTCTTTTGGCCTTGAACCTGCCAATCCCGCATCTGAAATTATTTCTAAGGCATATTTTCTATAGGACATAAGAATACCTTCAATTGATCTAGCAAATTTAAACCCTAAGAGATATCTTGAGTCTCCTAGATCTTTTAACTTAAAATTCTGGTGCAGTACAGATTATGCTTTTTGAATTACTTCCAAATCATTCCATATAATAAGCAATTCATCTACATATACAAGTATCAACACAAATTTGTCATTCACGAATTTAGTAAAGAGAGAATAATCATATTAGCTTTGCTGTAAATTAGCTTTTAACAAGTGGGTCTGGCGTAGAGTCATATATATTTCCTCATCAAGATCCCCACTTAAAAGGGCATTATGAATATCCATTTAAAAAATTGGGCATTATGAATACCCATTTGAAAAATTGGTCAATTCTGAAGAACATCAGTTGCAATTACAATTCTAACAGTTATAACCTTAACCAACAATTCTAACAGTTATAAGCTTAGCTACAGGGAAGAAGGTGTCATGAAAATCTAAATCTTCCCTTAGCTACAAGTGCATTAGCTACAAGTCGAGCATTGAACCTTTCCACAGATCCATTATTTTATCTATCTGAGTCACAATATGCTTCTATTTTCTTCTCACTTTTGCTTGACATTGGTATTGGTATTTTATCAATCTGAGTCACAATATGCTTGTATTTTCTTCTCACTTTTGCTAGCATGACATTAGTAACCTAAGTCCTGGCAGATTCTTTGTGTACCTCATGATCTAACTGTTGGGTTTTTTAATATATTAAATTAATATATTAAAGAGTTAAAAGAGGGTGAATGGGAAATGGAGGGAAATGAAATTTTGAGTGAAATTTTAATTTCCCTCTCCTTGGTAAATGGGCATTGTCCCATATCGAAAGAGGAAGAGGTTTTTTATGGGTATATAAGCAATTGCTCTTCCTCTAGCTTTTAAAGAGTTGAGAAGAAAGCAAGCCTCGCGCCGTCGTCATCGTTGCTCGCTCGGCTTGGCTCCACTTCTGCTTCGGCTACGGCTATGGCTACGGCTTCGGCTTCAGATTCAGATTCGGAATTGGATTTGAATTTGGTCAAATGATCGATCGATTGATTAACTTTTTGGACTAAATTTATTTGTTAATAATAAAATATTAACATAAATGTTATTAAAATATTTATTTTAATAACAAAATATTAATATTAAATAAATATTAATATTAAATAAATATTAATATTAAATTCAAATTTCAGTTTTTTCTGTTTTTGTAACAGAAAATTAACTACCCATCAATTTTCCCTCTTTATTATTGAGTAGCCATTTATGCAATGACATTTATGCTGTGGCAGTTTTGCAGAAACAGCCATTCTGAAGAGACTCTTCAGATTTCAGCCCAACTTTTGGCTATAAATACAACACTATTCTGCTCAGAATTTCACTACGAATTTCTGAGTTTCTCCTCCTTTCTTCTGCATATTTTTAGCATCAAACAAAGCAAAAAGTAAGTGTGATTTGCTACCGAACTTTGTGTTCGCTGAAACACTGGGGTTTGCAGTACCACTACACCAGTGTGTACTTTGTTCTATCCTGGGAGGAAATAATCCATAACCTTGGGTACTAGGAGGAGATTAAATTCCTTAAGGAAACACTGTGAATTCAGTGGGCTCGAATTGATTTCTTCATTTCTGTTTATGCATATACTTGTTTGTATTTATTTATATTTCCAGAATTATTTTACAAATACAGTGTAATAACAAGCTTAAGGAATTTAATTATATTTCTGTATTTGTTTTTACTGTTTCTGGAAGAGTAAACCTTTGTGGTTTTGTAATCTATTAAAATCTACGTGATTTTAATATTTGTGTCATTCTTTTACAGAAATGACTAACGAGAATGAGAACCAAGCTGTTCCAATGGTGACTGCTAATGCCACAACAAGCCGAACGACTCCGGCAGCATTGATACCGGCGAAAAAACCCGGAAAATTTTTTGGAATTGATTTCAAGCGCTGGAAACAAAATATGTTCTTCTATTTGACTACTCTAAGGCTCCAGAAGTTCATTAAGGAAGATGTTCTAGTGTTGTCCGACGAAACTCCAGAAACTGAACGCTTTCTCGTCGTTGAGGCGTGGAAGCATTCAGATTTTTTATGCAAGAATTATATTCTAAGCGGGCTGGAAGATTCTTTGTATGTCTACGGTGGCGTAGAAACGTCAAAGGAACTGTGGACTGCGCTTGAGAAGAAATACAAAACTGAAGATGCCGGGTTGAAAAAGTTTGTTGCTGCAAAGTTTTTGGACTACAAAATGGTAGATAGCAAGTCCGTTATTACCCAAGTCCAGGAATTGCAAGTGATTATTCACGATCTCCTTGCTGAAGGTATAAATCAAATTAATATTGATGTTGAAAGTAGTAACCTTAGTATTTTTACTAATGAAAATTTCATTGAAGGTCTTGTTATCAATGAAGCATTCCAAGTAGCAGCAATGATTGAGAAGTTGCCTCCTTTGTGGAAGGACTTCAAAAACTACTTGAAACACAAACGCAAGGAGATGTCCCTTGAAGATCTCATTGTTCGGTTGAGAATCGAAGAGGACAATAAATCTGCTGAAAAGAGAGGCCGTGGAAACTCAACAATAATGGGAGCAAATATTGTTGAAGAGAACAAGAAGAGGAAGAAGGCTTCTGGACCAAAATACAACCCAAGCAAGAAGCAGTTCAGTGGAAACTGCTACAATTGTGGAAAACCCGGACACAAATCTACGGAGTGTCGTGCTCCGAAGAAATTTAAGAAGAAGGGTCAAGCAAACATGGTTGAAAAACATGATGATGTTGATGACTTATGTGACATGCTTTCCGAATGCAATTTGGTAGGCAATCCTAGAGAGTGGTGGATTGATTCTGGAGCAACTCGCCATGTTTGTGCAGTTAGAGAAGCGTTTGCTACTTATGCTCCCGTTGGACCCGACGAGACGATTTCTATGGGAAATGCTTCAAAGGCCAATATTGAAGGATGTGGGAAGATATTTCTCAAAATGACTTCCGGCAAAGTGGTGACTTTGAACAACGTCCTTCATGTTCCTGAGATTAGGAAGAATTTAGTCTCTACTGGACTTCTTGTTAAGAATGGTTTTAAATGTGTTTTTGTTTCCGATAAGGTTGTAATAAGCAAGAACGAAATATTTGTAGGAAAAGGTTACCTCACTAAGGGCCTTTTCAAGCTGAATGTAATGGTCGTTGAGAATAATAATAAAATTTAGCTTCGTCTTACTTACTTGAGTCAAATGAATTATGGCATATACGTTTGGGTCATGTCAATTATAAAACCTTACGGAAAATGATTAATTTGGAAGTATTGCCTAAATTTGAATGTGACAAATCAAAATGTCAAGTATGTGTGGAATCTAAATATGTTAAACATCCTTATAAGTCGGTTGAAACAAATTCAAATCCTTTAGACTTAATTCACACCGATATTTGTGACATGAAGTCACTACCATCTCGCGGTGGAAAGAAGTATTTCATAACTTTTATTGACAATAGTACTCGATATTGCTATGTTTACTTACTTAATAGTAAAGATAAAACAATAGACGCATTCAAGCAATACAAAAATGAAGTTGAAACACAACTTAACAAGAAAATCAAAATGATAAGAAGTGATAGGGGTGGTGAATATGAATCTCCTTTTGAACAAATATGTTTAGAATATGGAATTATTCATCAAACAACGGCCCCTTACACGCCCCAATCCAATGGGATTGCACAAAGAAAGAATCGTTCATTAAAGGAGATGATGAATGCATTATTGATAAGTTCTGGTTTGCCACAGAACTTGTGAGGGGAAACCGTACTTACGGCTAGCCGAATATTAATCGAGTACCCCATAGCAAAACACAATCCATTCCATATGAAAAATGGAAAGGAAGGAAGCCCAACTTGAATTATTTTAAAGTGTGGGGGTGTTTGGAAAAAGTGAAAATTCCTAAACCCAAAAGGGTAAAAATAGGACCGAAAACCGTTGATTGTGTTTTCATAGGATATGCGACTCATAGTAAAGAATATCGATTTCTGGTTCATAAATTAGAAAATCCCGACATTCATAATAATACGATTATAGAATCAGATAATGTTGAGTTCTTTGAAAATATATATCCGTACAAAAAGGAATTTTAGTCGATTAGTGAAGGATCTAAACGACCTCGGGAAGAAGCAAAAGAAAGTACACTTAACCAGGAAGATCTAAGGCGTAGTAAACGTCAAAGAACGTCTACTTGATTTGGACCAGATTTTGTGACTTTCTTATTGAAAAATAAGCCTCAAACATTTAAAGAAGCTATGTCTTATTCGGAATCATTGTTATGGAAAGAGGTAGTCAATAGTGAAATAGAATCCATATTGAACAACCATACATGGGAATTGGTTGATCTTCCTCCTGGAAATAAACCGTTGGGTTCTAAATGGATCTTTAAGAGGAAAATTAAAGATAATGGCACTATTGACAAATATAAGGCAAGACTTGTGGTCAAAGGGTATAGACAACGAGAAGGTCTTGATTATTTTGATACATACTCTCTAATTACAAGAATTACGTCCATACGAACGTTAGTAGCATTAGCTGCAGTTTATGGTCTTGAAATTCATCAAATGGATGTTAAGACGACCTTCTTAAATGGAGAGTTGGAGGAAGAAATCTACATGGGACAACCAGAAAGGTTTGTGGTTCCAGATAAAGAAAAGAAGGTATGTAGACTTGTTAAGTCCCTTTACGGATTAAAACAAGCACCCAAACAATGGCATGCGAAATTTGACCAAACAATATTGTCAAATGGGTTTAAGATAAATGAGTGCGATAAATGTGTGTACATTAAAAATGTTCCAAATCACATAGTCATTATTTACTTATATGTGGATGATATGCTCATAATGAGTAATGACATTGCCAATATAAATGCTACTAAGCGTATGCTAACTAGCAAGTTTGATATGAAAGACTTGGGAGTTGTTGATTTAATTCTAGGAATTAAGATCCATAAGACTTCTCAAGGTCTGGCATTGTCACAATCTCATTATATCAAGAGAGTACTTGAAAAATTCAAGCACTTGGGCTTTAAAGTTGCAAAGACTCCAATTGACGTGAATCTTGCATTAGCAAAGAACAAAGGCCAAAGCATATCACAATTGGATTATGCTCGTGTGTTGGGTTGCTTAATGTACATCATGAACTGTACACGACCAGATATAGCCTGTGTTATAAGTAAATTGAGTCGATATACGAGCAATCCAGGTCAATCTCATTGGATGGCCATGAAACGAGTTTTGGGGTACTTAGTACATACCCGGGACTTTGCTTTGCACTACAATAAATATCCTGCGGTCATTGAGGGATATTGTGATGCAAATTGGATCACCGGATCAACTGATTCCAAGTCCACAAGTGGATATGTATTCACCATTGGTGGAGGAGCGGTATCTTGGAAGTCGTCCAAACAAACTTGTATTGCCCGCTCTACAATGGAGGTTGAGTTCATAGCCTTGGATAAAGCCGGTGAATAAGCTGAATGGCTCCGAAATTTCTTGGAAGATATTCCATTTTGGCCCAAACCCTTGGCACCAATATGCATGCACCGTGATAGTCAAGCGGCAATTGGAAGGGCTGGGAGCGTTATGTATAACGGTAAATCTCGTCATATACGACGAAGACATAAAACCGTTAGACAATTACTCTCTAGAGGAATTATCACGATTGACTATGTAAAGTCAAGTGATAATGTGGCGAATCCACTTACAAAAGGCCTAACTAGAGATGTAGTTGAGAAATCATCAAGGGGAATAGGACTATGGCCGAGAACAAGTCATAGTGGCGGTAACTCTACCTAGAAGACTGGAGATCCCAAGATCTAGGTTCAAGGAGATCAAACAAAGTCATTTATGACGGTTCAATATTGTCAAATAAACTTTTGGTCCATTCTCTTATAAGACAATGTTCAGTACCAAGGATAAAGCATTAAGGCTTTTTAATGATTTCTAAATTTGTATCAAATAGTGTATCTACGGGATGACACGTTTAGGAATCACCTATGTAAGTGTGAAGTGTTAGCCGCTTCAAGGAGAATTCTGTAAGGCCAGTTCTTTACGCATTTATGAAACCAGGCGGTGTTCATGGCTGAAACGAACACAACAATGAGAATCAAACGGTTAAGGGTTAGTTGTGTGACTTGTGGTTGTCTAGGTATACACCAAAGTTCGATGGTTCAAAGATATCAAATCTACCGATTAATCGAGTATATCCGACATAAGTTCACTACGGAAAGTTCAAAGGAAAACCTACATATCCAGATGGAAGTAACCCTTACTTGCGAATCACACAATTTTTCATGCATACTTCCGTGATATAGCCATTCCGCATTCATGTGGGGGATTGTTGGGTTTTTTAATATATTTAATTAATATATTAAAGAGTTAAAAGAGGGTGAATGGGAAATGGAGGGAAATGAAATTTTGAGTGAAATTTTAATTTTCCTCTCCTTGGTAAATGGGCATTGTCCCATATCGGAAGAGGAAGAGGGTTTTTATGGGTATATAAGCAATTGCTCTTCTTTTAGCTCTTAAAGAGTTGAGAAGAAAGCAAGCCTCGCGCCGTCGCAGTCGTCGCTCGCTCGACTCGGCTTCGGCTTCAGATTCAGATTTGGATTTGGATTTGGATTTTGTCAAATGATCGATCGATTGATTAACTTTTTGGACCAAATTTATTTGTTAATAGTAAAATATTAACAGAAATGTTATTAAAATATTTATTTTAATAACAGAATATTAATATTAAATAAATATTAATATTAAATTCAAATTTCAGTTTTTTCTGTTTTTGTAACAGAAAATTAACTACCCATCAATTTTCCCTCTTTATTTTAGTAAATGGCCATTTATGCAATGGCATTTATGGTGTGGCAGTTTTGCGGAAACAGCCATTCTGAAGACTCTTCAGATTTCAGCCCAACTTTTTGGCTATAAATACAATACTATTCTGCTCAGAATTTCACTACGAATTTCTGAGTTTCTCCTCCTTTCTTCTGCATATTTTTAGCATCAAACAAAGCAAAAAGTAAGTGTGATTTGCTACCGAACTTTGTGTTCACTGAAACACTGGGGTTTGCAGTACCACTACACCAGTGTGTAATTCGTTCTATCCTGAGAGGAAATAATCCATAACCTTGGGTACTAGGAGGGAATTAAATTCCTTAAGGAAACACTGTGAATTCAGTGGGCTCGAATTGGTTTCTTCATTTCTGTTTATGAATATACTTGTTTGTATTTATTTATATTTCCAGAATTATTTTATAAATATAGTGTAATAACACTAACTTCGCACGTGAATGTATAAATTGTATAACTTGTGGTGATTGTACAGTTTGCTATTTAACAAGTTATACATCTCAACATAATAACATCGGTCCGATCAAATTATAAGTTCATAACCTTAGTCTATTTTCATTTTTAACTGAAACAGATCTACTAACTTTTTTAAGTCCAATGAGTAAGAGTTCGACGTCATAAACTGAATTAGTTACTGGCATTATCATCATAGTGAATGTTCCATTTCTGTAAAACTCATGTTCTAACCCAAAATGCAATACAATACAATAAGTTTTACAACACATTTTATAGTGCACCACAAAACCTGCGATGACAAAACTCATACAGAAACAGAGAGTGGTTTCTTTATTTCATGCATGTGTTGTGGTCAAAGGACACACCAAGCATCCACATACAATAAGTGTCATTCATACAACTCTTTAAGGGTATAGCTGCTTCTCATCCTATTAATTAAACTCAATACATGTATTCTTCTTAAGAGTGGTAGCTCAACAAGGAAAACTGGAATCTTGTATTCTTCCCGCCGAAGTAGGATGGCCGGAGCGCACTGGCCCTCCACCTCCAGTCACATCTTCTGTTGGATCATAAGCAGTCGTTGTGTATTCTGGCTCCCCGGTTGTAGTGTAACCCTGAGCTCCACCATCCCTAAGGAAGAAAAGAATTCAGAATTCACACTTAATTAAATATTTATATCATTTCTCGTTGCGTGATTAATAAATTACTTTATTTTATCAGAATGACTCTAAATTTAACAAGGGGTAATTCTATTTGTGTGTGTTAATGCATGAAGCATGAGCATACCTTCCAGCTGCATTTTGATCCTTGGCTTCTTTCTTGTTCAGCTCAGCAGCAGCTTTCCTGTCATCTTTCTTCTCTGTTGTCATTCTCTCTGCCTGTTAAATATGTTACAAACTAGAAATGGTTATTACAGCCATTTTTTCACACAGTCATTGCGATTTTCGTATCAGACTGTGCACGCAGTTATAACATAAACCGTCACTTTATTTTAGGAATCTGAATTTTTCCAAGACTTTCGAGTCAAAAGAATAATCCAATTGTGTGTCGTGCAAGTAGAGTGTACGTACTGACACGAATAAGAACCTACATTTGTCACATAGGGTGTGTTTGGTATGAAGGAAAATGTTTTCCATGGAAAATGTTTTTATGGAAAATGAGTGATTTTATCACTTATTTTCTCTTGTTTGGTTGGTAAGTGGAAAATATTTTCCGGAAAATATTTTCTATATTTGGTTAGAGAGTAAAAAATAATTTTTTTAGAAAAATATTTTTTTTGCAACTCTCCTACACCTCCCCCTCCCACCCCCACCCCTCCCCTTCCCGAAGTTTTCCATGGAAAATGTTTTTATGGAAAATGAGTGATTTTATCACTTATTTTCTCTTGTTTGGTTGGTAAGTGGAAAACATTTTCCGGAAAATATTTTCTATATTTGGTTAGAGAGTAAAAAATAATATAAGAAAAAATGTTTGCATAGAGTGAGATTCAATCCCTCACCTGTTGGCTTTTATAACTCTCCGGCACTCACCATAAACCAAAGCACCCACTAAACTCTTTGTTACCTGTGTGCTTTCTATTATTTCATATTCTTTTCTTAACTTCTCTATATAAGTATACCCATTTCGAGTCGAGATTAATGGGTACTCGAGCACCTAATTATTGTAGGTAAATTCGACCCTGGGTTCGACTGAGTTATTATGATGCCCAAGGTCTCCATAGGATGGCAATGCCCATCACCAGAAAAAGAAGCTTAACACAAATTAAACCTGATTTCTTTGTCTTTTGCAGTTCTATTTCGGCCAAAAAGGACCTACTATTAATTTTTATATACTCCGTGTTTACAAATGAGTATGCTAAAGCTGGATGAAATTTAATTTGCAATGAAGAATCGATACACAAATTTGTATACTTTTTAAAGTTTACGTTGGAGAAGAAAATATTTTAAAGCACATGTACTAAGATAGTAGTAGTACTTATAAGTTAGAGATACTTGTGAATTTATGAGAGCATGTGTCACTTTCATGTGACATCATCAACATTAATGCCTTTTCTGGATGAAACAAGGCTGTACTATTAGTTGGATTTACAAAAATGTACAAGTTCATTTACAGTTAAAAAAAGCAAAAATAGGGGCAAAATGAAACTCAAAAAATTCGTGCAATTCAATCTATTACCGGTACAAGGACACAGTGGGAATTAGAAGAAATAATGCTGATTTTTCAGCAAAAAGTCACGTCTTTAGACAAGTCAGTGTAATACAGCTCGGCTAAGGAAAGACTGCAATTCCAAAAATACCCACACGCCAAGCAGGCATGTTGACGGAGAGGTGCTAAAAGTAATAATCGTCTAATAAGTAATACGTAGGAATGTAAATGAATTTTTGATATAAATGTAAACATACAATTTTTAATTTTTAAAAATAAAAGTCTCATATTTAAAATAAATCATGCACAAAATAAAAATGTTATTAAAAGCACTTGAAGGCAATTTGGAGTAGATATTTAACGTAGAGATTATACCTTTTCTTCAATGGTGGCCTTGGTCTTCTCCATGCTAGACTTTGCTGAAGCTGCTGCATTAGCTGCTTTCTCATTAATTCCCAGCATTTTCTTTTCCTCCTCAAGAAAAACTTGCTTTAGCCTTTAAGTGTTTTCACGAATTGCTTTCTATTCGTTCTGTTTGTTAGCAAGATGAAGAAAAAGAGAGCATTTTGTAGGCTTTTTATTGGGGTTAGGAGGGAGAACGAAGTGACGCCACGTTTATTTAACGTGGAAAATGGCAGTTTCTGATTGGTGATTAGTTGACACGTTGCAGCAGTAGTTGTCAACTTTTAACATGCTTTTATTAGGATGTATATAATTACAATTAGATCATCTTTTATGGACGGGTGATAGACGCGGTTGATATTACGTCACGTCGCCGTTTGAGTCCAAGATGTTTACGACTCCGTCTGCCCATTCCACTTTACGCGAGATAGCGAGTACCAATGTCAATGTCAAATTAAATAATTTTTGTGAGCATATAAATAATAAAATTTTAAATTTTTTAAAAGTAAAATTTATATAGTTAAAACTAATAAAATATACTATAACTTACAATAACTAGCAATATTAACCTCTCATCACGTTGCATTAGAAGGCTAGAGAGAAGCTCTAACTTCTCTTTAGTCAACTAAAGAAACCATTAACTTATCCATAGCTAAGATGTCGCTAACTCTCAAGTTCCCTACCATGAATCCTCAACCCAAACTCCCAGATATTGTTCATGAAAAATCTACTCAAAATGAATTGAAGAACAAATTCTCATTCAAGGATATGTTAACTGCCTCTAGCCGAATGACTTTCATCCCAAATCTGGACCAGGCTGATATGGACCAAACAACAACCTCCCTAGAAGAGGAAGAGTTCGAGTATGCATCAAACTTCAATGCAAGAGGCATTAAAAAAATATCTCTAACCGAAGAAGATAGACAACGAATTTATGAACCATAGAAACACTTTTATCATAATTAAGCTGGTGGGAAAACACATGCTACAACATTATTTAAAGAAAAAGATTCAAGAATTATGAAAGCCAACGGAAGAATTCTTATTAATTTATCTTGGAGAGAATTACTATATAATAAAATTCAAAAAAAGGAAAATATGGATAAAGCTATCCGAGAGAAGGTGGGGGTGGCCCCGGTGGATGAGAAGATGTGTGAAGCGAGGCTCAGGTGGTTCGGGCATGTGCGGAGGAGAAGTCCTGATGCCCCGGTGAGAAGTTGTGAGCGACTGGCGGTGGTCAGCGTGAGGAGAGGCAGAGGGAGGCCTAAGAGGTATTGGGGAGAGGTGATTAGGCATGACATGGCTAGGATGCATATTTCCGAGGACATGGCCCTTGATAGAAAAGTCTGGAGGTCTAGTATCGGGGTTGTAGGATAGGGGCTCCTAGAATTTTTTGTACTCCTTTCCCGGGGTTAGGTGAGGCTTGTCAGGGCGACTCATAGATGATTCGTGCATTGGATTGTGTCCCCCTTATGGTAGTTATTTATGGTAGCTACTGTTTGATATTATTGCATGTCATTTTACGTATAATTCTTATGTTTAGATAACTATTTATGCGATTTCTGCCGAATTACTAATGCTCTTTTGTTTTTGTTTTTGTTGTTGCTTTCCCTTTCCTTCTCTAAGCCCAGGGTCGATTGGAAACAGTCTCTCTACCCTTTTGGGTAGGGGTAAGGCTTGTCTACATATTACCCTCCCCAGACCCCACCTTGTGGGACTATACTGGGTAGTGTTGTTGTTCGTTGTTGTTGGATAAAGCTATCCATCAAGGATTATGATTCATCAAAGGCCACTTTCTATCCATTTCAAGATGGAAATCAAATTTTGTAGCTACAAGTGAAAAGTTAACTACCTCGGCAATATGGATAAGGCTCCCTCAATTGCCAAAGGAATTTCATGATGGCAAGATCCCTGAGAAGATGGGAAATGTAATAGGACAGCCTACTTAAAATTGATATTTGTACATCAACAACTCTAAGAGAACGCTATGCAAGAATTAATTTTTGTGGAAATCCCTCTAGAAATTTCAATTCAACCTTTCCGATATGTTGGCCGCCATAAATAATATATTCATTATGAGGGTGAAAATTTCTTTGGTAAAAATTGTGGCAGATTTGGACACACTCTAGGACATTGTGGTTATATACATAAAACATGCAAGAAAATTAAACATCCAACAAAAGAGCAACAACCTACTACAACAATGAAAGATCCAGAAGCAGAATGGAAAAAAGTCTCCTTCAATAAAGGAAGAAAGTAAGAAGTAAAAAATACTTCTCATTTCATCAACAATCCAACCAAAAACTCCAACAGCCCAAGTATTTTCATCAAGCTATTTAATGTCAATACAAGTAAGTATTTGCATAACCAAACGTTATAATATAAGTCTAAAGATCCCATCAACTCCTACCACTGCAAATGCTAATAATCTAATCAACAAATTTCAGAAACAAACCACTATTTCTATTAAAAATTATTTCTCTCTCCTAAACACTAAGCAAACGGTTTTACAAGAAATCACTAGTGATAATTCTGATAACCTATTAAAAACCAATAGTAGCCATGCAAGTGAGCACTTTGTCACCCAAAACAAAGATATTAACATGCTGAACTCTAACGTGGCTTTTACTAAGATAAACAAAATAAATAAAAATGGTGTCATGCAAAATGACACCCAAACGGACAAAACTAACCCTTCTAACAATTATAACCCTACTACACCTATTAACACACTTAAACAAAAATCTTGCCATAATCTTTAGTTAATCGAAGGGAATGAACAAAGTCTACACCCTAGATATGGCAATATCCCCCCTCCAGCGCATGTTGGTCAAATGGCAACCAAGGAAAATAAAAGTAATCAAATCGCCATTACCTTAGAAGACGAAAAGGTTACTAAGGCTCTTCCTATAAAACTAGACATTGAGCAACCAAAAGCCATACACTTTGAAAGCTCAATCATTACCCACCCTACCAATCCCTCACACTCCTCTAATAGCATCAATCCCACATCTGCCACAAGCTTATTAAATACTCTACCCCCATTAAAGATGCTTAGACTTCCATTAAACCTAAGAAGAAGAAACCGTCTAATCCAAATCCTTCGACAATACAGACCACTAACAATGAAAAACTTTCCACCATTAAACCTACTAGAGAACCCTCAGATTGTCTATGACCAACCTCCATAAGCACAGGACTACAGCTGCCTCGTGGATGGAGTTAGGTCTAATGGGACATGCAATCTCTTTCACAGTTCCAATCAACGACCAGGAAGCAATAATGATACTCCACAACACTCATTACTTAGCCCAACTCATCATAACGGAGGGAATGAGGCTAGCCATGAACAATTAGCTAAATCAGGTTTGGTTGAATAACATTATGCAACCAATGACACCCTCGTTGAACCTACAAATGGTGAATGCAATGAGGAATCAATGGAATATGCCAACTCAATTCAACGCAATAAACCCACAGAATGCCCTCTTATACCTACCATTCTTTCCGACAGAAATGTACTCTTAACTCAATCCCATATTCTTACCATGGGAGATCAACCAGGAGAACCAGGAACAACCAATCCCTCCAATGTTCTATCCAGTATCCCCTCCACAAAACCATGTAGAACAAGTGCCAGGGCTAGTAGAAGCAGCAATGGAGGAGTAAGGCGACCCTATCAACCTAAAATTAGAGTGAGGTCCTAGAGTTCTCAAATATCGACGGGAGAACGGTGTTTCTCTTCATAGAGACGCACGAGAAGAGGAATGTGCTCAGCTACCCACTGGCGCCTTACAAATCTTCGATGGACATAAGACAACTACATGATCCAATAGTGGACAATAGAGCCAGTGCCATCATTGAGAAGGAATCATGTCATACTAGGGAGAGTAAGGGAGAATGGGGAACTGGGAAACTCAAACCTTAACATTGCCATGAATCGTCCAACAAACTTCATTATATGGAACACAAGGGGTAGGAATAATGATAATTTTAGAAAAATAATAGATACACACAGACCCTGCATGGTGACCTTGTTGGAAACAAGAATAGGTAATCATGCTGAGATGCTTCATGACTTTGGGTTTACAGAGATGATAGAGGTGTCAGTGGAAGCTCAATCAAGAGGTATGGTCATGATGTGGAACCATAAAGTGTTCACTGTTCAAAATGCAGTCCATAGGAAACAAGAAATCCATGCAAAAATTGAGGTACTCCCTATTCGTAAACCCGCACTTTTCACTTCAATTTATGTTGGTACTGATATTCATAATAGAAATGTAATGTGGTAAAATCTAAAAAGTATTAGCAATACTTATAAAGAGCCTTGGTTGGTAGGGGAATTTTAATGATATTCTAACATCGAAAGAAAATTTTGGTGGAAAACCTATTAAGGATAGTAGAGTTAGGTACATTTGGTCTAAAATTAATAGTTGCAATTTAATAGACCTAGGGTTTAAAGGGTGTAAGTATAAGTGATCTAATAACAGATATAAGAATAAAATGGCTTATAATGGAGATTAGATAAAATATTAGGGAACGGTAATGGATTGAGCTCTTTCAAAAAAAGCTCTATAATCTACTTACCCAAAACTTACTCAGATCATAACTCTATTCTAGTTGACATAATTCCAAAAAATAGGTTGACTCATAATATACCATTTAGGCTCGAGACCTTTTGATGTAGACATAGGTATGAAACTGATTACTTTAAAGCTAGCCTAAACTTTGTAAAAAAATTGAAACCCTGAATCCAGGATTCCAATAGCTAGACTTCAAGGAATCCTGAATTCCAATAGCTATACTATCAGTAATTTCCTTTGTAAGCTGGAGAATGATTTAAAAAAGGAATACAATAATATCCTAAAAATAGAAGAAGATTATTGGAAATTAAGGTCTAGAATATCGTGGTTAAATGAAGGTGACACTAATACCAATTTTTTTTATATCTCGGCCACTAATAGAAAAGATGAAACAAAATAAACTTCTTTAAGGATGATACTAGTAATTGGATCAATGAACACCATCTTATTATGTCTCATGTGCTCAATTACTTTAGATCTATATTTACTATCTCTCACTCCCTAACAAGTTGGATTAATCCTATAGGAAACCCCTCTACTTGTAATAAGGTTAAACCAAACTTTTTAGATAGCCCCCTCCTAAATATTGAAATTAAATGGGCATATTTTATTTCAAACCCTTCAAAGCCCCTGGACCGGATGGCCTCCATCCTTTCATTTTCCAAAGATATTGGAAACACATAGGGCATTCAGTAACCAATAATTTTCATGACATCTTTAGAAAGCAGGTAATCCCTAAATATATTAATAGAACTTATTTGTGCCTTATACCAAAATTTTCTAATGCTAACAACGTTAGAAATTTGAGACTGATTGGACTTTGCAACACTATCTATAAATTAATTACCAATATCCTAGCAAATTGACTAAAACCATTCCTTGAGCAATTGATTAGCCCCTTCTAGGCTAGTTTCAAGAAAAATAGAAGAGCTTCTGATAATGCAATCATCATCCAAGAACTTCTTTCCAATATAAAAAAGATAAAAGGGAAACATGGCCAAATGATATTAAAAATTGACCTAGAAAAGGCTTTTGACCATTTGGAATGGTCCTTTGTTGGTCATACTCTTGAATACTTTACATTCCCTCCCAAATTCTATAAACTTTTATTAAGTTGTATTTGAACAAGCAGTATATCCATTTTAGTTAATGGATCTCTCACAAATTACTTTGAACCAAGTTGAGGCATTAGGCAAGGAGATCCCATTTCACCCTATATTTTCATCCTTTGCTTGCAAAATGCTAACTAGATATATAGAACACCAAGTAGATATTAGGAACTTGGATCCTATAACCTTAGGTAATAGATGCCCCAAAATCTCTCACCTATTTTCTGCGAACGATTTTACCTTAATCGCAAAAGTTAAATGACAAATCATGTCATGCCATTAGAAATGGTCTAGAAAAGTTTTGTGCTCTATCAGGCTAAAGCATCAATAGTACCAAATAAAAAATTATCTTCTCCAACAACTGTTCCACTTATCTCATCAATGATATTACGACTAGGCTAGATATAAAAAAAATATGACAGCTTTGGCATATATCTAGGATTCCCAATTTTAAACAATTGTCCAAGGCCTAGAGATTTTTAATTCTTAATTAATAAAATGAGAGCTAAACTAGCATCCTGAAAACTCAAATTCATCAACTTAGCAGGAAGGACAACCCTATCATACTCTTGTTTGAATACAAACCCTAATCACTATATGCAGTACACCTTAGTATAAGAAAATATCCTCAACAAAATTGATAAAATTCAAAGAGATTTTATATGGGGTGTCACACCTCTTTTTTACGCACCCGCAAGGATGCAAAGAGTTTTTCCAATTAAAGGACAATCGAGACGGGATTATTTTAATTACTTCAGAGTCGCCACTTGGGAGATTTTATGGTGTCCCAAGTCACCGGTTAAATCCCGAATCGAGGAAAAGAATGACTCTATTTAACAGTCCGCGAACCAGAAATCCGGATAAGGAATTCTATTAACCCGGGAGAAGGTATTAGGCATTCCCGAATTCCGTGGTTCTAGCACGGTCGCTCAACTGTCGTGTTTGGCTTATCTATCTGCTTTTTACAATTATGTACTTAGTGCAAGTTAATACCCCTTTTACCACTTTTATTATTGGTTGTGATTTACGAAAGAAAAAGTTGCTTAAAAATATGCTTTCGAATCACGTCACATGAAATGCACCCGGATCCTCAACATATTCTTATTCAACATTTCGGGGTTTGGATTTGGGGTCACATGAAATGCACACCCGTATTTAAAAAGGTAAAAACTAAAGTATGTGCCCGGATCGACTACTTATTTACACTGTTGAGAAAGGCGTGATATTCGTTAAGAAAACGACGCATCTCGAAACCTAAGTATTCATATGTACATTTATGACGGCTATGTGATTAGTGTAACTATTGGGCGAGGCGTACCTTTGATTCAAATCTAAAGCGAACCACATCTCACTGTATCTTACTTAAGAGTTGATTCCAAATTACTTAAAACTTGCTACGAACCCCATCGCATGAAATGCGCCTGTGGTTCATGTCATGCTTTATTTACTCTTGCCCGAAATTGGGGTCGGGTCACATGAAATGCACCCCCGACTCTTTTTAATCTAATTACGTCATTCCGTTGAGTAACAACTCCCTAGCTAATCTTGCTTGTAACATAGGGTCTATCATTTAACAGGTTTGGAGATTACACACATGAGTAGGGAAGATTGAATAGAGATACGAAGACTAATTCAGGTTTACATGCTTATCTAACGACAATGTATCTTTGGCCTAGCTACGCTTTTCCATAACCAAGACTAACAATACAAGCTTAATTGGAGACTAACAGAATGTAATTGAACATAAGACGACTACATGTTTCAATAGACTTTATGCATAAGCTTCAAACTTCATTCTTGTCGAACCAAGGAACTACAATAAAAGAGGTGTGTACCTGGAATGCGGAAGAACAAGGAAGAGTGAGCGACGGCAAAGCAGCAACAGCAACAAGAAACAGTAACAGGAGCAGCAATAATCAAAGACCAACAACAACCAACAGTAAACCAACAGCAATCAACAATATACCAAGCAGCCACACAATAGACCAGGAGAACAACAAAAGAGTGGCAGTGGACCAACAGTAGCAACACACTAGCACTGAACTGGCAGCAATACTCAAACAATAGAAGAACCAGCACTGTGTTGGACCAGGCAGCAATACAGGCACAACAACAACACACAAATGACCACCAGTAGCAACCTCAATACAGCAACAGCATACACTCAAGACCAACAACAATAATCAACCCAGGCAGCAACTATAGACCAGCCACCAAATAATGAAGCAACACCAACAACCAAACCAAGCAGCAACCAAACGACTGACCAACAGCCTCAATTGGACACCACAGCAACAACTATAAGGACTAACAGCTATCTTTGAACCAAGCAGTAACAACACACAGCCAGGCAGCAATATCAGCACACACGACCACAACCAATGGCAGTATCCACAATAACACAGCAACAACAACTAACAGAAGAACCAGCACTACCAACAACACTGTGCACAGCAACACACAACGACCAAGAGCACCCAAATGAACACTGAAACAGCAGAAGAACCAGCACTACCACAAACAATGGCCAAATACTCAATCACTGAAGCAAAATAATCGAAACAGTGACTAAGAACCAATGAAACAGTAACCTTTCTTGTATCTTTCTATATGTATATCGAGGTGTAGCTTGCTGTCTATTTTCTCTCCAGGTTTCTAGTTGCTCTCAGGTATTTCAGTCCCTCTCTATGTATGAATCTTTTGCTCTCTAAGTGTGCTCTCTCAGGTGCTCTCAAGTGCTCTCTCAGGTGCTCTCAAGTGCTCTCCAGTGTCCCCCCAATGTATATCAATGTATCTCCTATTTATAGCCAATCCCCTCTACTTTGGCTGGCCAGCATGTTAAACTAAGGTTACCCCCTACCCTGACTCCCCAACCCATCATATTCCCTGCAAACCTACTATCTCTTGTCCAAAGTATGGACTCAAACCTTAAACAACAAGGCTGGTGGCAGGGACCTCAGTGGGGATGCCCTGCTGTGCTCAGTTCCACTAGCCCTTTGTATGGGTGTGTGATTAAACAATTATCCTATTAACTACAACCAATTATCCCTTAAATCTGAATCAAACAATAACCGACCCCTACTCTAATGAATTACATACAGGCAGATTCAAGGACCAATGTTACGAACTAATTCCTTGACGACTTTAATCACATTGGACTCATGATTCATTTTAACTACTAAAAACAGAGGAATTGGCCAAATAAAAGGCCTCAAAGGAGGATAGCAGGTCGATTGTTATGAGAAATTAGAAGCATGCTAGAATAGAATTGAAACAATGAATAAAACAAACACACATATTCACAAAAATCGCATTGAATCGACCAAAAGAAGGAATGAATACCTTGCAAGAAATCTGCCGATCAAACTTCGAACCAAGATGTGGAATCATTGAAGCCAAACGGGCTTTAATCGAGATGTTCTCGATTGAGAACACCTAGACTAAAGTCCCTTGGACTTCAATTGCGGCTAATCCGGCTTGAATTGAGTTTCTTCAAAATTAGGGTTCTTGGGCTCGGATTTGGGGCTTTTGCATTTTTGGTTAGATTCGAAGCAAACCAATGTCAATGGGAGTGTGGGGGAGGTGTGGGGAGACTGTGGTGTGAATTTGGGGTGATTTGGCGTAGGTTCGAGTTTGACTCGAATCTTCAAATGAAGATTCGAGGAGCTCCGGCATGATTCGAGGTTAGTGGAGGCTGGGGTCGTGATGGGGGAGGTGAGGGGAAGGGTTTGGCATTGGTTTGGTGGCGATTGGCCTACCGGAACCGCCGTGAGGCGATTTCCGGCAGGCGGGGCACGGCGGCGGAGGGCGGCGTTACACTGGGCTTTGAGAGCTTCTGAGGGACGAAGCAGGGGGGGGTCTGGCTTGGGGGGGGCGGGGTATGGAATGAGGAATATATACCAGAGATGAGATTGAATCCTGATCGTTGGATCATTTACGATCAACGATCAGGATCCCCTCACTTAAACCAAACGACGTCGTTTGGTTAAATCATAAGCCGGATGTATATTAGAATTAAAGGATTAATCTGGGCCGTTGGATAATAAAATCCAACGGTCCAGATCAGGCGTTACATAGGCTGAAGCTGGACGGATATTTGGGCCAGATCAGAGGCAATTCATTTGGGCCTGGCTTTTAGACTAAATTTGGCCCAGCTCGGATCTTCATGAGGTATTATATGCATATGTGTATATATATATATATATATATGTATATATACATATATATATATATATACACGCATATGTATATATATCAACCTATAACACCGCTGTTCTTACTACAACTAACGCACACAATTACATATCACCCAAAAATGTAAATCACATGACTTCGATATCAAACACTGAAAATGCAAAGCCTAGCATATATTTTTGTATTTTTTAATTCAAATAAATAAACGTGCACACAAAAGATAAAATTAACACAAAATCACAAAAATCATACCCAACACGAAACTACTTTTATTTTTGAATTTTCTGGGAGTACTTCTCAAGTAAGGCAAAAATCACGTGCTCACAGCTGCCCCTCTTTGCGCGTAAACACGCAGAGTTTTCGTGCAAAGATAAATGAGCAGATATAAGCGATTTTTGCCCATTCGAACACTCCGTATGAAGCATTTTGGAAAAGTTTTGACCGAACCTTGCTTCAAAGGTCTCCTACATATCCCTAGCTAAAAGGGAATCAGGTCAATGTAGTTCGGGAAGTTTTGGTAGCTGGGACTACCGTGACTGCTGTGATCTTGCTGTTATCGTTGTTGTTGCTGTTATCACTGCTTACCGATCTCCTCATTACATCGTGTTAAAATAAAACAAGAAGCTAGGCTAGCCTACGGATCGCACGATCCTATCTATCTTCAACTTGCTTTTGCCATCTTGCTTTTTTGTTGGCTTGATTGTTCCTTCTGATGTTTCTTCTCTTCTGCCAATTGTTATTTCGGCCTATCTTGATTGCCGAACTCCGACCGTTGGTCCCTTCCTTGTGATCTTCGAACTATTCTCCTTCGACGTCTGAATCTATCTTTCTGATCCTTGTTGCCTTCCTTCTGCTTACAAACTTGGATTCATGTTGGGGATCTCTGTTATACTCTACTGCTTTCCCCACACAACTTCGAAAGTAAATTGTCACTCCATTCTTCAGGCGGGCTCCTGACTTCAACATCTTTTGAAAATAAATCGCCATTCCTCTCTTCAGGCGGGCTCCTGACTTCAATAACATCTTTTGAAAATAAATCGCCATTCCTCTCTTCAGGCGGGCTCCTGACTTCAATCATCAACTCTGAAAATTAAATGCCATTCCTCTCTTCAGGCGGGCTCCTGACTTCAACAACATCTTTTGAAAATAGATCGCCGTTCCTCTCTTCAGGCGGGCTCCTGACTTCAATAACATCTTTTGAAAATAAATCGCCATTCCTCTCTTCAGGCGGGCTCCTGACTTCAATCATCAACTCTGAAAATTAAACGCCATTCCTCTCTTCAGGCGGGCTCCTGACTTCAATCATCAACTCTGAAAATTAAACGCCATTCCTCTCTTCGAGCTATTCTCCTTCGAAGTCTGAATCTATCTTTTCTGATCCTTGTCGCCTTCCTTCTGATTCATGCTGGGGATTTCCGTTACACTATGTCACTTTCGATTGTTCACCATCCTTATCAAATCTTGGAAACTGAGACGGCGTTCTGCTTTTCTGGCGGGCTTCTGACTTTAACAACATCTTTTGAAAATAAACGCCATTCCTCTCTTCAGGCGGGCTCCTGACTTCAATCATCAACTTTTGAAAATAAATCGCCATTCCTCTCTTCGGGCGGGCTCCCGACTTCAACAACATCTTTTGAAAATAAACGCCATTCCTCTCTTCAGGCGGGCTCCTGACTTCAACAACATCTTTTGAAAATAAATCGCCATTCCTCTCTTCAGGCGGGCTCCTGACTTCAATCATCAACTTTTGAAAATAAATCGCCATTCCTCTCTTCGGGCGGGCTCCCGACTTCAACAACATCTTTTGAAAATAAACGCCATTCCTCTCTTCAGGCGGGCTCCTGACTTCAATCATCAACTTTTGAAAATAAATCGCCATTCCTCTCTTCGGGCGGGCTCCCGACTTCAACAACATCTTTTGAAAATAAACGCCATTCCTCTCTTCAGGCGGGCTCCTGACTTCAACAACATCTTTTGAAAATAAATTGACATTCCTCTCTTCAGGCGGGCTCCTGACTTCAACAACATCTTTTGAAAATAAATCGCCATTCCTCTCTTCAGGCGGGCTCCTGACTTCAACAACATCTTTTGAAAATAAATCGCCTTTCCTCTCTTCGGGCGGGCTCCTCTGACTTCAACAACATCTTTTGAAAATAAATCGCCATTCCTCTCTTCGGGCGGGCTCCCGACTTCAACAACATCTTTTGAAAATAAATCGCCATTCCTCTCTTCGGGCGGGCTCCCGACTTCAACAACATCTTTTGAAAATAAATCGCCATTCCTCTCTTCAGGCGGGCTCCCGACTTCAACAACATCTTTTGAAAATAAATCGCCATTCCTCTCTTCAGGCGGGCTCCTGACTTCAACAACATCTTTTGAAAATAAATCGCCATTCCTCTCTTCAGGCGGGCTCCTGACTTCAACAACATCTTTTGAAAATAAATCGCCATTCCTCTCTTCGGGCGGGCTCCCGACTTCAACAACATCTTTTGAAAATAAACGCCATTCCTCTCTTCAGGCGGGCTCCTGACTTCAACAACATCTTTTGAAAATAAATCGCCATTCCTCTCTTCAGGCGGGCTCCTGACTTCAATCATCAACTTTTGAAAATAAATCGCCATTCCTCTCTTCGGGCGGGCTCCCGACTTCAACAACATCTTTTGAAAATAAACGCCATTCCTCTCTTCAGGCGGGCTCCTGACTTCAATCATCATCTTTTGAAAATAAATCGCCATTCCTCTCTTCAGGCGGGCTCCTGACTTCAACAACATCTTTTGAAAATAAATCGCCATTCCTCTCTTCAGGCGGGCTCCTGACTTCAACAACATCTTTTGAAAATAAATCGCCATTCCTCTCTTCAGGCGGGCTCCTGACTTCAACAACATCTTTTGAAAATAAATCGCCATTCCTCTCTTCAGGCGGGCTCCTGACTTCAACAACATCTCACTAACTCCATCCCATCCACGTCGCCTTCCTTTGCTTCCTGCACCACTTTCTTCTTCCTGCATCGCTTCTTGGGCCATCCTTTCCTCCGAATTACCTTGTTTTGGAATTGCTTTCCTTCCGGGTTGTGTTATTTTTCTCTCGACTGCTGGGGATGTCTTTGGAACTAATTACTTACCTGCTGGGGTAATGCTGCTGGGAAAATCTTCTTTATTTCCTCCTTTTCTACTTCCTTCAGAACCTTTATTCTCTCTCGAGATCGCCGGGGATTGAAGTGTCATCAGCTGGGGATTACCCTGTCGGGGGATCCCCTTTCCTTCTTCCTCTTTCCAAACCTCCTTCGGGGCTCGCGCTTCGCTCCCTTGAAAAACTTGTAGGATATAATGCTGCCGGTGGAGTCTCGAAATCAATATTTCATTTTCCGAGGACTGCTGGGGGTGATACCGGCCTCTTGCCTTTCTGAACGCAAGCTTCCTCGTCTTGTCCTGCCTGTTGGGGGTATAATTTCATCTATCACAGCTTGTTGTTTTCTTTCTTTCAAATCTGCTGGGATAACCGGGTTCAAAGATCATTTCCGCGCGTTATCTAGCTTCTTTCCCTAACCAAGTATTTGGTTTCGAGAAAATTTTCGCAACGGGAGAAAATTTTCTGCCCCAGTTTGAGAATCTTCTTCGTGGCATGCTTTGTTGCCGACAACCCCTTTTTCCCTGTTTCAAATCAAAGGAAAATTGGTTAGTTTTAAAATGTGGTGGCTGGTTGTGGTGCTCCTGCTAGGGATGGTTCTCCTCCTCTTTCCCTGCTCTGTGTTTCATTATCAGAACTTGCTGGGGATGTTATTATTTGATGATACTCATGCTGGGGATGGGTTTTTCCATTTATCCCTTCCCCGTTCTGTGTTTCTCAACTTGTTGGGGGTTATTTTGTTGAAGATGAGATTTCCTTTCTTCCTTTACCACTCTGTGTTGTCCGACCACCTCGGAACTTGCTGAAGATAACACTGCCGGTAGATTTTCATTTCCTAAAAATTGGTGTTTCACTCTTCTTGAAGGTTGTTGAGGATGACACTAGTTCGAAGACCATTTCCCTTAAGACTTTCCTTCTTCCCCAAGTGGGTATTGACTTCCAGAAAATTTTCAAACTGAAAAGAAAATTTTCTGCCCCAGTTTAATAATCTTCTTCGCACCCTACTTCTCTACCGTCAATGGCATTTCCTTGCTTTGCATAATAATTGGAAAGTTGGTGGCAAGTTTTGAAGTCATTTCTCACTTGTTCTGACTAGACAGACCTTGATGGGGAATTTTTGATAAAAATGAGAAAGATAAAAGAAACGAAATAGAAGACAAAGGAAAAAGAAAATGACTCTCTAGCAAGAAATATCTACAAAACTTATCAAACGCGAATACCAACTCCACTGGTCATGACATGCACATATGGTCTATCCTTCGTCTTTCACGATTTCTGTCTCGTGATTTCCATCTGATTATCACCTTTATTCGACTTGTAGTGCCCGAAGGGTTTTCACTTTCAAGCCTCTCTCATTTTGATTTTCTCTCAGCTTTCGTCGTCTTATGGTGCCTGTGAAGGTTTTCACCGCTAAGACTCTCTCATTTGTGTTACTTTTTCGCCGGGGATTGGTGGTGTTACTGCTAAGACTCTCCTATTTTCTGCTGGAGATCGGAGTCTTTCTGCCGGGAATCAGAGTGTTATGTCCCGAGGAAACTTCTCTTATTTGCCTAGCTTAGCCTCTTTTGAAGATTGGTCAAAAGGTCTTTCTTTGGACCGTAATGTGGGTTCGGATAAGGTTAGAAAGAAATGGTATTAAAGGCTCGAAACAAAACAAAATGGGTTCAAAATTACAACCTTCGGAGTCTACATAAACATAACTTTTATTGCCCCAGTTTCTAGCTTGGGGATTTTTATTTACACTATGACCGAGCTGTGAAGCGCCTACGTATCCTCTTTAAGGAATCAGGTCAAACGTAGTTCCCAATTCCTCTTTTTCAAGTTTCTTTTTTTTTTTTTTTTTTTTTTCACACATTTTTCTTTTTCTTTTCTTTATCTCTTTTTGTTGTTTTCTTTTTCTTTACTTTTCTTTATCCCTTTCTTCTTTTGCCTTTCAAACTTGTGTTTCTAGTCTTTGCAACTAATTCCGAAGGAGGGGATGAAAGAATTTAAAATAAGGCTCAAAGGGTTGACGATGGATAAAGTGTTTAGATAGCAGAACAAAATGCCTTCGTCATTCCAATCTTCAAAACATGCCAAGTGTAAACAACACAATTAACATTCGTCATATCTTTAAAGCACAGTTGGACAACACTCTCATTTTCATTATTGTGAATGACCCCACGTCGATTTGGCCAGCTTGCCTTTAACTGTTTCCTTTTTAGTTGCCCCGGTTTCACATGACTCGGGATCCAAATAATATCAAATTGTTTTTATTTCCTTTAAATGACCCGATCATCTTCCAATTGCTTCATGATTAACTTTTAGAATTAAGCCACAATTATGTGTGCGCATGTCATGTCACTAGATTCGGCGTTTGAGCACAAGACAAATCTAAAGGGTAAACAGAACTAAACAGATAAAATGACCGGAAGTAACAAAAGACCGAAAGCTTCATTAAACTAATGACGAAATGGTTCAATGATAAAACAAGCAAAACAAACTAGAGTACAGCCCTGAAACAAAACTGGGCAGGACCAAAGCAAACTGCTAGGACAAAAGGGTTTGACCACAAGAAAACCCTGAAAATAACTCGGACAACAAAAATGACCACAAAAACGAACCACCAAAGCTCCATCTAGCTGACCGAAAGATGGAGTATCTTCCCAATTTCCAAGCACAACATTTCAGCCACTAAGTTCTGCATCAATATTGCCAAGGCTGCCAACTGCTCCAACATTTTTAGCTCCGGTCGGTACACCCCCCAGGGGATTTGTGTGCCCCATGTCATCATCATCGACCACAATCAACCACCCTTTTTGAATCATTCTTTCTATTTCCTTTTTCAAGGTACGGCAACTCTCAATATCGTGCCCTCTGACATTGGAATGGTATGCACATCGTGCAGTAGGATCGAAGCTTCTTGCACGTGGATCGGGAGTGTATTCGGGGAGCGGCGTAATCGGGCCGACATGTTTTAACTTTTCAAACAGACTTGCATAGGACTCTCCGATAGGGGTGAGCGCCTTTTCTCGCTTCAGCAACCTTTCCTCCCTAAACGCCTTATTTGGCCTGAAACCTGACCCGGGGGTTTTCCGGTATGTTCGTGGGGGTTGGTAAGCCTTTTGTGGAGCTGGGTACCTGGAAGGTGAAATACGATTTTGGGTGTCCCCGGGAGAGTAGTGGTGTTGGGGCCGGGAGTAGCGTTGTGAAAATATAGCTGGGGGACGAGTAATTGAGCTACTCGAGTGGCTGGAAAAGCTATGATAGGTGGGTATATATGGAGAGTGTGAGGGATCATCTGCCATCGGGTTCAGTGTACGGGTAAGGACCGAGTCTAGGAAGCTAGGTGGTGGCGGGGGTGGTGCTTTTCCATCCATCCATGCCCGATACATGTCGGCCACATGTTGTCTCAATATTTTGACTTCTTCCACTAACCCGTGGTTCCGTTCAACCAGTTGTTGTCGGGTATCGGTATCAACCCACTCAGTCTTGAGATCCTCTGCCATCGTCCTCTGACTTTGTCTTACGGGGGAGAGTTATTTAGAACCACAACCAACCACCTTTCTGAAATGGACACAACAAAACGAAGCCAGCATGTCAGCATTAAGGTATCCCGCTTATTGATCATTCTTCTTTTTTTTTCTATCTTTCTTTTCTTTTTCCCTTTTTGTGGTTTTTTCATTTTTCCTCTTTTTTTTCTTTTGTAGTTTTTTTTTCATTTTTTTTGGTTATGGAAATGGTCGAATCCTATGTGGATTGCCTACGTATCATGACCCCGCATGAATCAGACCGAGCGTAGTTCTTGCAAATTAATGCAAGAAATAAAGAGATGTTTATTTGATTTTTTGATTTTTTTTTTTTTTTTTTTTTGAAGGAAAATTATAGAAGCCGACTCCAACTACAAACTTGTGTAGGAGATTTCTACAAGAATAAGAATATTTTTGGTGTCAATTATGACTTTCTACAAAATTGGCCACATAATGGCTTATTTGACAAAATGACTATTTTTGCAAAATTTATTTAAGAAAGATAAACTTGAAAATTTTTTTTTCATTCCGTGGCTCATGGGGCATCGTCCGGCATCACCATAAACCAACACAAGAATATTTTCATAAATTGGCCATATAATGGCTTATTCAGACAAAGTGGCTCTTTTTTGCAAAATTTTATAAAGAAGATATAAATTCAAAATTTAATCCTGGGGCCTATGGGGCATCATTCAGCACCGACACAGGCCAATACAAGACTGAAGAAGTTCAAATGCCAAAAGTGGCTATTTATGCAAGGACCGGCCATGTAATGGCTTATTGGATAAAGTGATTATTTTTGTAAAGTTGAGTGATGACTCAAAACTTGATTTTTTGCGGATACAGCCTTTCGACATTTCCGCGAGGGAATATTTTCAGGCTGTGTCCAAAATTATTTACAAATGACTCAAAGTGGCTATTCTTGCAAAAAGCCTTCCGGTGTCTTTTGAGGGACATTCGGCTTATTTTAAGCAAGAATAGCATCACCCGACTTATTTATAACAAAATCAAAAATTTGACATTTTTTGGTTATTTTTGCAAAAGGGGTATGAACCCGGACTTGATTTTGCGGCTATGGCCTTGCAACATTTCCACAAGGAATATTTCAAGGCTATGCCCGCAAATTATTAAAAATGATTCAAAGTGGCTATTTTTGCAAAAAACAAAAAACAGCCTTCCGGTGTCCTTTCGGAACATTCGGCTATTTTATAAAACAGCATCACTTCGATTTATTGAAAACTAAAATTCAACATTTTTGATTTTTTTTTTTTTGAAAAAGGGTGGTAACCCCAACTTGATTTTTGCGGCTACGACCTTTCAACATTTTCGCGAGGGAATATTTCAAGGTTGTGCCCAAAAATTATTTATAAAGATTCAAAGTGGCTATTTTTGCAAAAACAACCTTCCGGCGTCCTTTCGGAACATTCGGCTATTTGCAAAAACGGCATCACTTTGATTTTATTGACAAAATTAAACACACATTTTTTTTTTTTGATTTTTTAAAGGGGTGGTTGAACCCGATGAGGGTTGCCTACGTATCTCACCTAGTGGTGAGAATCAAACCTGCGTAGTTCGGTTTTGACGAAACAAACGACATCATTTATTTATTCAATTTACTAAGGAAAACAAATAAGCTATTTCTATCTTAAGAACAAAACACATTTTTTCTTTTTTTTTTTTTTTTTTTTTTTTTTTTTTTTTTTTTTTTTTTTTTTTTTTTTTTTAACAGATAAATGCGCAAGACAAACAGGATGCAGCAGGATAGTCTGTTCATTTCAGGTCACTTGTCCTAGACGGACCCAACCCCTGTGTTGAGTCCCCTAAGCCAAAATGCGACATGATGCAAATAAACGTTTCCTACTAGGGATCCGGCATGAAGCTTTGTTATTCTAGGTTTAAAAACCTGGGTTTATCTGTTCTAGACTTGGCTTACCCGAGCGGACAGCTCGAGCCGAGGAGGAGGCAACAACCCGGGAATACAGAAGCTTCACCGGTTTTGCAACTTATCCAAACCTCGTTCTAAAATGGGAATCAGACACTATACAGAAAAGAAGTCACACGAAGTGCACCCTTCTTCATGATTTAGAAGACTCAGAGAGGAGATTGGTTCCGGCACAATTTATATGTACAGTTCACAAAATATCAAAGCAGTAAAAACAACATTTGCACATTGATGCCAACATGTAAAAGAATCGGATAATAAAATATGCCAAATACAACAGTTATTCCGAGCTCGAATTCTAAAGAAAAATATCCCCAGCAGAGTCGCCAGAGGTCACACCCCTCTTTTACGCACCCGCAAGGATGCAAAGAGTTTTTCCAATTAAAGGACAATCGAGACGGGATTATTTTAATTACTTCGAGTCGCCACTTGGGAGATTTTATGGTGTCCCAAGTCACCGGTTAAATCCCGAATCGAGGAAAAGAATGACTCTATTTAACGGTCCGCGAACCGAAATCCGGATAAGGAATTCTATTAACCCGGGAGAAGGTATTAGGCATTCCCGAATTCCGTGGTTCTAGCACGGTCGCTCAACCGTCGTGTTTGGCTTATCTATCTGCTTTTTACAATTATGTACTTAGTGCAAGTTAATACCCCTTTTACCACTTTTATTATTGGTTGTGATTTACGAAAGAAAAAGTTGCTTAAAAATATGCTTTCGAATCACGTCACATGAAATGCACCCGGATCCTCAACATATTCTTATTCAACATTTCGGGGTTTGGATTTGGGGGTCACATGAAATGCACACCCGTATTTAAAAAGGTAAAAACTAAAGTATGTGCCCGGATCGACTACTTATTTACACTGTTGAGAAAGGCGTGATATTCGTTAAGAAAACGACGCATCTCGAAACCTAAGTATTCATATGTACATTTATGACGGCTATGTGATTAGTGTAACTATTGGGCGAGGCGTACCTTTGATTCAAATCTAAAGCGAACCACATCTCACTGTATCTTACTTAAGAGTTGATTCCAAATTACTTAAAACTTGCTACGAACCCCATCGCATGAAATGCGCCTGTGGTTCATGTCATGCTTTATTTACTCTTGCCCGAAATTGGGGTCGGGTCACATGAAATGCACCCCGACTCTTTTTAATCTAATTACGTCATTCCGTTGAGTAACAACTCCCTAGCTAATCTTGCTTGTAACATAGGGTCTATCATTTAACAGGTTTGGAGATTACACACATGAGTAGGGAAGATTGAATAGAGATACGAAGACTAATTCGGGTTTACATGCTTATCTAACGACAATGTATCTTTGGCCTAGCTACGCTTTTCCATAACCAAGACTAACAATACAAGCTTAATTGGAGACTAACAGAATGTAATTGAACATAAGACGACTACATGTTTCAATAGACTTTATGCATAAGCTTCAAACTTCATTCTTGTCGAACCAAGGAACTACAATAAAAGAGGTGTGTACCTGGAATGCGGAAGAACAAGGAAGAGTGAGCGACGGCAAAGCAGCAACAGCAACAAGAAACAGTAACAGGAGCAGCAACAATGCAGCGACAGCAACAAGAACAGTAACAGCAACAACAACCAAATAGACCAACCAGCAACACAATAGACCAGGAGAACAACAAAAGAGTGGCAATGGACCAACAGTAGCAACACACTAGCACTGAACTGGCAGCAATACTCAAACAATAGAAGAACCAGCACTGTGTTGGACCAGGCAGCAATACAGGCACAACAACAACACACAAATGACCACCAGTAGCATCCTCAATACAGCAACAGCATACACTCAAGACCAACAACAATAATCAACCCAGGCAGCAACTATAGACCAGCCACCAAATAATGAAGCAACACCAACAACCAAACCAAGCAGCAACCAAACGACTGACCAACAGCCTCAATTGGACACCACAGCAACAACTATAAGGACTAACAGCTATCTTTGAACCAAGCAGTAATAACACACAGCCAGGCAGCAATATCAGCACACACGACCACAACCAATGGCAGTATCCACAATAACACAGCAACAACAACTAACAGAAGAACCAGCACTACCAACAACACTGTGCACAGCAACACACAACGACCAAGAGCACCCAAATGAACACTGAAACAGCAGAAGAACCAGCACTACCACAAACAATGGCCAAATACTCAATCACTGAAGCAAAACAATCGAAACAGTGACTAAGAACCAATGGAACAGTAACCTTTCTTGTATCTTTCTATATGTATATCGAGGTGTAGCTTGCTGTCTATTTTCTCTCCAGGTTTCTAGTTGCTCTCAGGTATTTCAGTCCCTCTCTATGTATGAATCTTTTGCTCTCTAAGTGTGCTCTCTCAGGTGCTCTCAAGTGCTCTCTCAGGTGCTCTCAAGTGCTCTCCAGTGTCCCCCCAATGTATATCAATGTATCTCCTATTTATAGCCAATCCCCTCTACTTTGGCTGGCCAGCATGTTAAACTAAGGTTACCCCCTACCCTGACTCCCCAACCCATCATATTCCCTGCAAACCCACTATCTCTTGTCCAAAGTATGGACTCAAACCTTAAACAACAAGGCTGGTGGCAGGGACCTCAGTGGGGATGCCCTGCTGTGCTCAGTTCCACTAGCCCTTTGTATGGGTGTGTGATTAAACAATTATCCTATTAACTACAACCAATTATCCCTTAAATCTGAATCAAACAGTAACCGACCCCTACTCTAATGAATTACATACAGGCAGATTCAAGGACCAATGTTACGAACTAATTCCTTGACGACTTTAATCACATTGGACTCATGATTCATTTTAACTACTAAAAACAGAGGAATTGGCCAAATAAAAGGCCTCAAAGGAGGATAGCAGGTCGACTGTTATGAGAAATTAGAAGCATGCTAGAATAGAATTGAAACAATGAATAAAACAAACACACATATTCACAAAAATCGCATTGAATCGACCAAAAGAAGGAATGAATACCTTGCAAGAAATCTGCCGATCAAACTTCGAACCAAGATGTGGAATCATTGAAGCCAAACGGGCTTTAATCGAGATGTTCTCGATTGAGAACACCTAGACTAAAGTCCCTTGGACTTCAATTGCGGCTAATCCGGCTTGAATTGAGTTTCTTCAAAATTAGGGTTCTTGGGCTCGGATTTGGGGCTTTTGCATTTTTGGTTAGATTCGAAGCAAACCAATGTCAATGGGAGTGTGGGGGAGGTGTGGGGAGACTGTGGTGTGAATTTGGGGTGATTTGGCGTAGGTTCGAGTTTGACTCGAATCTTCAAATGAAGATTCGAGGAGCTCCGGCATGATTCGAGGTTAGTGGAGGCTGGGGTCGTGATGGGGGAGGTGAGGGGAAGGGTTTGGCATTGGTTTGGTGGCGATTGGCCTACCGGAACCGCCGTGAGGCGATTTCCGGCAGGCGGAGGAAGGCGGCGTTACACCGGGCTTTGAGAGCTTCTGAGGGAGATGAAGGGAGAGGGGGGGTCTGGCTTGGGGGGGGCGGGGTATGAAATGAGGAATATATACCAGAGATGAGATTGAATCCTGATCGTTGGATCATTTACGATCAACGATCAGGATCCCCTCACTTAAACCAAACGACGTCGTTTGGTTAAATCATAGGCTGGATGTATATTAGAATTAAAGGATTAATCTGGGCCGTTGGATAATAAAATCCAACGGTCCAGATCAGGCGTTACATAGGCTGAAGCTGGACGGATATTTGGGCCGGATCAGAAGCAATTCATTTGGGCCTGGCTTTTAGACTAAATTTGGCCCAGCTCGGATCTTCATGAGGTATTATATGCATATGTGTATATATATATATATATATATATATGTATATATACATATATATATATATATATACACGCATATGTATATATATCAACCTATAACACCGTTGTTCTTACTACAACTAACGCACACAATTACATATCACCCAAAAATGTAAATCACATGACTTCGATATCAAACACTGAAAATGCAAAGCCTAGCATATATTTTTGTATTTTTTAATTCAAATAAATAAACGTGCACACAAAAGATAAAATTAACACAAAATCACAAAAATCATACCCAACACGAAACTACTTTTATTTTTGAATTTTCTGGGAGTACTTCTCAAGTAAGGCAAAAATCACGTGCTCACATGGGGAAGCACATTAGAAAAAAGGAAATGCATCTAGTTAAATGGTCTACACTATGCCAATCAAAATCAAATGGCGGCCTAGGTATTCATAATGTTGTGAATAAGAATCTATGTACGTTAGCTAGCCTAGTATTGAGAATTCTTACAAATGCTACAACCCCTTGAGCTAAATTAATCATCACCTCCTATGGGACTAGTGTTGCTAAACATAAAGGCTCCTTCGTCTGGAAGAGGTATGCGTACCACTCGATCCTATTTCATAATATCACGTGGTAGGCGTATCACTCGATCCCATTTCACAATATCACGTGGTACGGGTACCACTCGATCTCATTTCATAATATTACGTGGTAGATGTACCACTCGTACCCATTTCATAATATCACGTGGTAGGCGTACCACTCGTTCCTATTTCATAATATCATGTGGTAGGCGTACCACTTGCTCCCATTTCGTAACATCACGTGGTAGGCGTACCACTTGCTCCCATTTTATAATATCACATAGTAGGCGTACCACTCGCTCCCATTTTATAACATCACATGGTAGGCGTACCACCCGCTCCCTTTTCATAATATCATATGGTAGGCGCACCACTCGCTCCCATTGCATAATATCACATGGTAGGCGTACCAATCGCTCCCACTTCATGATATCGAATGGTCGGCGTACCACACGATTCAATTTCTTTCCACAATACACAAAATAATCCTGGCAAAGGAGAAAGATGTTATAATAAACTATCCCGGCAAGGGAACAAGATAATATAATAAGCTATCCCGACAAGGGAACAAGATAATATAATAAACTATCCTGACAAGGGAACAAGATAATATAATAACTGTCCCGGCAAGGGAACAAGTTAATATAATAAACTATCCCGGCAAGGGAGCAAGATAATATAATTAACTATCCCCGCAACGGAGCTCCAGCTATAACCAAGCTTCTTCAATGTCTACTTAACACAATTAAATCAATACGAGTCTCAACAATTATAGGCTCAATATTAAAGATTCCCACAAAGTCCTCATAAACAACAATTAAGAAATCGATAATTTAGCAATTTAGGACTCACGGTCATGCTCGACACTAGTGTATAGATACTCGTCACCATGCCTATATACCGTACTCTACAAATAGAAACTAGCAAATAAGACTTTACTCTTGTTCCCTCAAGCCAAAGTTAGACCAAACACTTACTTCAAATGCTCCAAACTCAACTCAAGCCTCTAGTATAGCTTTACCCATTGAATTCACCACCAAACCGCTCAAATCTAGTCACAAATTACTTGAATGTATCAGCAAATGCTAATTGAATCAATTTGAATGCATGAAAATGAATTTCCCAAAGTTTTACTTAGAATTTTCCAAAATGCCCCCGGGCCCACATGGTCAAAACTCGCAATTCAAATCAATACCCGGTTACCCATTTCCCCACAAGTTCATATCTATGATTTGTTTTAAATCGGACCTCAATTGAGGTCTAAATCCTCAATTTTAATAAAACTTAAGTTCTACCTAAAATCCCCATTTTCACCTATGGAAATCCTTGATTTTAAGATGAAAACATGTTTAATGATGTTAAAGATTGAAGAAACTAAGTAAAAATTGACTTACAAATGACTTGGAGAAGATATGTTTCTTGGAAACTCGCCTATGGAGTATTGTGTTTTGAAAGAATGAAGAGAAAATGTTTAAAATTCGCCTAGTATAAAATAGCTAGGTCTCTCATGTGGGAATTGCGAAACTGGGTTCGCAATTGCGAAGGAATTGTTTGTATTTGCGAACTCCCCCATTTTCCCGAGGTCTCGCATTTGCGACCTTAGGCGTCGCTTTTGCGACTGGACCTTTACATTTGCGAACCCAGTGGTTGCATTTGCGATCGGGCCTGCCCAGGACAGCACTTCGCATTTGCGATGACTGGTTTCGCATTTGCGAAGCCTGCAATTCTGAGATGCACAGCTAATTTTTCAAAGGTTCAAATGCACTCGCAGCCTATCCAAAACTCTTCCGAGTCCTCGGGGCTCCAAACCAAACATACACACACCCTCAAAAATATCCTACGAACTTACTAATGCGATCAAATCGCCAAAATAACATCATGTACATCGAATCAAGCCTCAAAACTCAATATTTCTTCACACTTTTCATAAAACATTAATTTTTCAGTTTTGGTCCGAAACATGTCAAATGACGTCCGTTCTCAACCAAACTTTATAGAAAGTGGTTAAATCACATATAAGACTTACACCAGACGTCGAAACCAAAATACGAGCCAGATACCATAGTCTTCAGATCAAATTTCTTTTTTATTTTTCTTAATTAATTTCAGAAAATAATCTCACATAAAAATTCTTTTCTCGGGCTTGGGACCTCAGAATTTGATTCCGAGCATACGTTCAAGTTGCATATATTTCAACGGACCTTCCGGGACCGTCCAATTACGGGTTCAGGTCCGTTTACCCAAAATATTAATCAAAGTCAACTTTAATAATTTTAAAGTCATATTTTTTTTAGAAATTTTCATAGAATTTAACATATAAGCTTTTCGACTACCCGTCCGGACTGTGCACGCAAATCAAAGCAAGTAAAAATAAGATTATCAAGACCTCGAAAAAACGAAACAAAAGAAAAAAAACGATGTTTGGATCGTCACACGTAAATATACCTTCATCCGAAAATTTTGTAATTAGATCTTTCTTTTCCTTTGCGTTCATCAATTGTTAATTGTTTCATCTGTCTTGATGTGTTATACTTACAATAAAATAATTTATAACAACATAAATATCTATAATTATTTTAAAATATAGTATTAAAAGTCAAAAGAATCACATAAATTATGACGGAAGAAGTAATTTCGGCGATTTGTCCCCAATATAAGGTTGTCTTGTTATAAATATCAGTAATCAGCCGTCACCTCACCGTCTCAAACATTATTGCAGGAGCTATTCCAAAGCAAATTATTAAAAAGACAAATAAAAGGTTAAAATATTGCGGACAGTTTCGTCATTTACTAGGTCGGTACATCACACATGAGTGACACACCAAACTCACGTGAAACCTCTCCAAGATATTTTGAGGTAGGAGCAACAATCTCCACCGTCCAAATAATGAACAAGCGGAATCTAAAGGCCATGAACATTTAGGATCTTGTCATTAGTTTAGTTGTCAGAAAGTGAAGGAAAAAGAAGAAGAAGAAAAAAGGATTTTCCTACAAAGAATTGATTCCTTCAGTGAGGAAATCATCCAAAAGGAGTATGGCGAACCACGACTACTTCTATTCATTGACCAAATTACCCTTACATTATCTCTTTATGCATTGGTGAAATAACTGAATGTTTGAAACCTTATTTTTCCTTTTAAATGAGTTTATAAATAGAAAGAAGGAATATATATATTTTCATGCTTCACCAAGACAAAATGGGAAATTGCCTAAAGAAAGGAAACCAATTTGAGAAAAAACAAACTCATCAGAAAGTTAGCAAAAAAAAACTTACTACAACAACGAGTTCAAGAGATTATAGAAAATGAAGTCGTTTTTGATGGATACTATTTTATTTTTAGAGAAATATTTTGTGATGCGAATTTGAATTAATTAGAATCAAAGCATATATTTGGTAGCAAGAAACTAATTAATCAAGATGATAAAATTGTTAATCGATTACCATAACAATAACAATAACTACCCAGTATAGTTCCACAGGGTGGGATCTGGGGTAATCGAGTACCATAGTGGGGATAAAATAAAAATTAAATAGTTGGCCTAAACTAATCATATTTGCTAGCTCAAAAGTAGAATTTATTACTTAAATATTCGCTCAATTATCCAAATTTATCTATTAAAGTCTTTTTTTTTGTACAATAGGCTAAAAATAGTTCTTCCTGTTCCAGTTTACGTAAAATTATTTACTTTTTGGTTCGTTAAAAAAAATAACCTCTTTCTAAATTTAAAAATAATTTAGCTTAAACACATACAATTCCACCCTTAATAAAAAAACTTTTATAACTGTATAAATAATCTTCAATCATTTTTAACTTGTTAATGACCATAAATTTTAAAATCTTTTATTTTTTTCAATAGTCAATTAATAGCCTACAACAACAAGGAGTGGGTGCTAGGAAATATCCACGATATAAAAAAAAAAAAGGAAAATCAAAAGCCATAAAAATAGCAAGTGGGTGGACCCCATAATTTTCATTTTTTTTCTCCACCCGTTGTGGAGGCCATTCATCACGGAGGAGGGAAACTAAAAAGCTTAAATAGCCATAGCTCCTCCTTGTTCTCATTCCTAAAAAATACATCAGAGAAAGCTCCAATCCATTGGAGCCTCTCAACAAATAACATTTATATAGGGAGAGAATTGGAATAGTTCAAAAAAGAAAGAGTTAAGTTGTGTCAGGTACTTTCCTTTTTCTCTCTCTCTCTCTCTCTCTTTTTTTTTTGTTCATTTATCTGTTTATGGTGATCTGAGAGCTTGTTTTGTGCCTTGTTGGGTGATTCGAATTTTCTAGTTTTGATTTTTGCATTTACATTTAAGTATTAAAGGGAGATTAAATTTTTGATGTGCATTTTGTATAAATTAGATAATTTTTCTTTTTTAATGTATACAGTAGCTATGGATCTATGGTATTGAGTGCTACTTATATTCAAATCTAAAAATTTACAAGCGTTCTTGTTTTATGCTGTGATTCAATGTATTGATGGTTCGGTTGGGATTGAAATGTGGATGGAAGAAGATCTAGGCAGATTTGTGATTTTTAATGTTTATTTTGTATAGTTCTGTTTATATTTATGGAATTTGAGATTTTTACTCATCCATATTACAAAGTTATGGATTCACTAAAGCTTTTCCTTTTGTTTTCTTTTCATTTTGTTTTTGTTTTTTTTCTTTTTCTCGATCTTTCATGGTCGATTGAAAACAACATCTGGCGTAAGGTCCTACCTTCCCACGACCCAGCACTATGGAACTATACTGAATAGCTATTGTTGTTTATATTATTTAGGGTGGTTTGTTCTGGGCAAAACTTTTATTTGGTGCCTCCTACAATTAATATTAATTGTGTGTAAGGTTTTGTTTTGCCTCACAATAAAATGAACTCTTGATTTTGTGGATCCAAATACGTAACTAATTGGGTTCACTCTGCCTCACAGCTATAGTTAGTGTTAATTGTGTGAGCCACGTTGTAACGTTTTTCATTTTGGACAAACCATTTTTGGTCATTTGTGGACCTGTACTGTTGAAATTTATTGTTGGGAAGTTTGCCATTTTTGGGCTGTAGTTACTCTGTATATATTCTAGTGCTTTTGGCCAGCATAAGGGGTGTACTTTATATATGAAGTGGTCCATATTTGATAGAATTTTATTCCTACAGTATACTGATCTTGATACATACAACTAGAGTGACTCTAATGGTGTTCAAACTTAAAATAAGTAAAAAACAACCCGACAAAGTATGTTCAATACATGTTATGAATATCTAACATATCTAAAAGCTAATATTTTACCTATATAAACAATGTAATTTTCCGACAAAGGGTGGTCGACCACCCTTGGCCTAGTGTGCCTTCATGTCTGCTCCCATGGCGAGGCATTCCACGAATGGGGTTCAAAAACAAATTAAAAAAAGTCTAGTGGGAAGTTGAATCAGTGATCTGATTTTGAATCTTTTGACTACTAAGCTATACTTTTAGGCTCTTTTAAGAGATTCAAAGCTTAATATATTAAGATAAAAAATTAAATTTTAGTTTATATATACAGTTTATATATACCTGAACCCTTTCCGCCCCTGGTGACCCCCACTCCCCCCTCCAAAAAAAAAACCTCAACCAAGTTGGGATTCACAGGTAAAAATAGCTCATTTTCTTGCTTGAGAGTCCTTTTAAAAGTTTCTTTTTCCAAATACAGTGTAATTTTTCTTGTTTAATCTTTTAAAAGTATTTTTTTTTCAAAAACTAATTGCAGTCAGGCAAAAGTTTAATTGGATTAGATCCCTGTGGAGTAGTATTTTTTAAAACCTGTAGCTTGTCCAGTTCTGATCTTGTTTAGTCACATGCATAGCAGTATTGCTCTGTAGATCTAATTTTTCGCACCACCAAATAAAAATGCATCTCCTAATGTTAAAGGTCATACTGTGCCATTATTATATTGTCACGTGAAGATGTCTAGCTAGTTGCATAATTTTAGTTCGTCGCCATATATAACTATATTATATTAATATATTGAATTGGGACTATATTATATTAATATATTGAATTGGGAACTTGTATTCGTATTGGACTTGAGATATTTCAATAGCATGCTCAGTGGATCTGCTGTGACCTTGTAACATGTTCCTTAACTTTTATTGAATTAACTGGTATGATTGGGCAGCTTCTGGTTTCTCTTGTCTATTCTGCCAGACCCGAGAGGCTGATCTAAGAATTTTAGTACATAAAATATATAGTGCATTACTAAAAAAAATAATAATATACCCACTATAATCTTATTAGTAGAATATATTTTTCTTGATAAATAACATTTAACTAATTGCACCATTCAACGTTTCTAGAGAATGAGTGTCAAAATAAAAATATATACATAAAATAGCTAATTTTGCGAAAAATACCTTATAATTTTGCCGATAAATTTGACCCTGATTATGTGGTCCATCATTTTTTTAAAAATTCTTCTGTCTTGCTCGAGCTTCGTAGCTTTCAATAGTTAATGACCGCCCAAGTAGTTCTTTTTTTGCCGTGACTAATTAATAATTGTCAGGCGAGAAAATTGTTGATTCTTCTGCTTTATTTAATTGATAAGCTTGTCACCTATATAGTTTGCTCTGACCCAAGGAAAAAATATACTACGTATATTCCACTAGTATTAAAGTTTCATTTACTACCTTATAAAATTAACCTACTCAAGAAGAAAACAAGTTGATGGCCTCATACAAGGATTTTCCTTGATACTGCTGTATTTGTTTGGAAGGGAAAAGAATGAATTAAAAACTGTCCACTTCTTTTGCGTCTCAGGTTAAAGTTCAAAGTATACAATTGAATACTGGTTGTTTAATGGAAAAATAGTACTACATACTTATTACTAATTTGCTAATCTTAAATCTGGGAAGCGGCGCCTTGACTTAACCGGTAAAGTTGCTTCCAAGTGACTTGGAGGTCACGGGTTCGAACCGTGGAAACAGCCTCTTGTAGAAATGCAGTATAGGGCTGCGTACTATACACTCTTGTGGTCCAGCTCTTCCCCGGACCCCGTGCATAGCGAGTGCACCGGGCTATCCTTTTAAATTTGACGGCTAAGGAAATGTAAGCATGTTGAAATTGCAGCAGTCTAATGGAAACTTGATACTCAAAAGTCAAAGAAGTAGTCTTCAAAGAGAATATTTTTAGCGTGATTAAGCTGTTTTTTGCTGTGCTTTTCTTACTTAATGCTTGCTACTTGTCTCTTTTCTTGTTGGCCATGCTCAAAATCGGCTGTTGTACTTGGAATGAAAAAACTTGCATGGTTAGCCATGATTAAAACAGCAACATTTTCTTATAATCCTCTCATTGCAGGTTACTGAACAATGGGTGCTGGAGGTCGAATGTCGGTTCCATCTGAGGGCAAAAAGTCCCAGTCTGATGTCTTCCAACGAGTACCCCATTCGAAACCACCCTTCACTGTTGGTGAGATCAAGAAAGCCATCCCACCCCATTGTTTCAAGCGATCTGTCCTACACTCTTTCTCCTATGTTGTTTATGACCTTACAATTGCTTTTCTCCTCTATTATGCCGCGACCAACTATTTCCATCTCCTGCCTTACAATCTTTCCTACATAGCTTGGCCGCTTTACTGGATCTGCCAAGGCTGTAATCTAACAGGAGTTTGGGTCATTGCCCACGAATGTGGTCACCATGCCTTCAGTGACTATCAATGGCTTGATGATACTGTTGGCCTTGTCCTACATTCTACTCTTCTTGTCCCCTATTTCTCTTGGAAATACAGTCATCGTCGCCACCATTCTAATACAGGTTCTCTGGATCGCGATGAAGTATTTGTACCAAAGGTGAAGTCGGGTATTAGTTGGTTCTCCACTTATCTTAACAATCCACCAGGCAGAATCCTTATACTTCTTGTCCAGCTCACTCTAGGCTGGCCTCTATACTTGATGTTCAATGTTTCAGGCCGACCCTATGACCGGTTTGCTTGTCACTTTGATCCCAACAGCCCTATCTACACAGATCGTGAGCGCCTTCAGATCTTTGTTTCTGATGCTGGTATTTTTGCTGTACTCTTAGGACTTTACCATCTTGCGGCAGCAAAAGGACTTGCTTGGGTTGTCTGTGTTTATGGATGTCCATTGCTCATTGTCAACGGATTCCTCGTATTGATCACATATTTGCAGCACACACACCCTTCATTGCCTCATTACGACTCATCCGAATGGGATTGGTTGAGGGGTGCTCTCGCCACAGTTGACAGAGATTATGGCATTCTCAACAAGGTGTTCCACAACATAACAGACACTCATGTCGCACATCATCTGTTCTCAACCATGCCACATTATCATGCAATGGAAGCCACAAAGGCGATAAAACCAATATTAGGCGACTACTATCAATTTGATGGGACGTCGATTTGGAAGGCCATGTATAGAGAAGCAAGGGAGTGTGTTTACGTTGAGCCAGATGAAGGTGAGCAGAACAAGGGTGTCTTTTGGTATAAAAACAAGCTTCATTAGATTCTCTCATAGAATGTAATACCATGGCAATCAAAGAGACTGGGAAGTTTTAGTCCCTTGCTAGAAGAGGCTTTGCTTCCCTTCCTGGGATTTAGGTTTGTTTTGATTGATTTCTAGTGAACTTTCAATTTTGCTAAAAGTGATTTCCGTAATTGCAATGATCGGTGACTGATTCGTTATGATCATAAATCACAATGAAGAGTTTGAGAGGCTTATACTACAATCTGTGATCATTTGTATGCTAAAATTACGAATACAAAGAATTTTGCACGTATCATGATATCAAATAGTACTAAACTGGATTTCTATTTTAAGGATTAAATGATCAAAACTTCTAGATACATTAATCCATGAGTAGCTTGATATTAGTTTCATGGTATCTGAAAATCAGAGGGAAAGTATAGGGAATAGAGGTGGATCCAGGAACATGTAAGACGTATGCACTACTAAGATTAAGTAACTAAAAAAATATAAATTTTACGGGTTCAACCTTTAGTTATTATTACGGCACCCATCAAGTTTTGGAATTGTAAGTTATACTCCGTATAGCAAATGTTAGAATTAGTTGAAACCATTAACTATATGCTACATTATCCATTGCTACAAGTTTTAATATACATATTTTATTTATCATTTACAATTTTACGGTGATACAAGAACACAAATTTCAAGGTGTGAAAATATGAAAAAATAAACCAAACAGAAAAAGAAAAAGTACTTAATTAACATGCAAAAAAGTGATACCAAACATGAATGTGCGCCCTTTTATAAAAAAAAATAAATATCAAGATTGACATAAGATTTGAACGTTTCATTTAGATAGATATACCAAATACTCATGTATTATATGATACTTTGAGCTTGAGTGCACTCATATATATTTAAATATTTTTAAAAAATATAATTATATCATGTCTAATCTAGGGAGGGAAGCAGGAGTTCTCGTGTCCACGAAACTCCCTAGATACGCCCTGATATTAGGGAACTACATAAAAGTAAGTTGTTCAAAAGAAAAAAAGCAATGGTCACTGGATTACTTATTCCTAATCACTTACTTAGCAGTCATCAGAAAGGGCCTTTCCGATTTCTTATAATTTGCAATCTTGTTACTCAATTCTTAGAAAATTGGAGCTACTGGCATTACTCTCAATGGAAGAAGTGTAATGCAAGCTGCTTCAACTATATATTAGAGAGGGAGAATTCAATAGCTTTTGTTCAAATAGTGTAGTAGTGCTAATTGTTTTATTAAATATATATAAATATTAAATTTATAATCTAGCTACTAGCACTTGATCGTCACTTTAAAATAAAGAACCCAAAAAGTTGAAATCATGACCCCGCCTCTGTTACAACCTATATCCACACGCGTTAGTTCATGCCATATGTTAGTTAACATAAATCCAAGAAGAAATTATCTTTGAGATGATATGAAGTTAATCATATTGGTCTTCAGTAATACAAGGGTGTAAAATGGTGATTAACAAGTATTAGAAGTTAAACGAAACAAGGAACTTGTAACTCGTATTTTCAGGTAAACCTAGAAGTGTTTAATACACTCAAGAGGTCATGTATTAAGGTATTTGAATCATATAATATCCGTATCATAAGTCTTGAAGTCAAACGAGTCATGAAACAAAAGTCGGCAAAAGTTATCGCAACTTAGGTTCATAATTTTACTAAACATTATGTAAAATGTTTCCAAGCTTTTCTCCCAATTTACAAGGAACTACGGGTTGATCTACTGACTAAATTAAAGATCTATGAGTCTAGTTTCCAACATATTAAACCGTTTGTCAGTATGACCGTGGAGTATAGATATATTCGTATTTTCGCAAGTGCTGCACAGATTGGTAGGTGACAAGTAGGTGCATCACCTACTTGCCAAAATGAGAGGAAAAAAGTAAAAGTCCCAAAGTCGGCCAAGAGAGGACTTTTAAGGGATTATAAACTCAGTTATTTCACCCTTATTTCAAACCTTCAAAATCAAATTGAACCCCTGCAACTCCTGCCCAAAAATCCCACACAAACCCTAATCGATTTTCCCTCTCTTTCAAGTTCTAATTGAAGGTAAAACCTAGAGTTTGAAGAACCAAGGAAGGGATGAGTTATCCAACAAGTAAGGTAAGTTACTGCCCTATTTTATACATTTTTTCTGCTGTGAATTTATGGTAATTCGTTTTATACATGTAAGATCTCACGACACGGACATCAGAAGCCCTGAGTTCAAGTTATTCACTTATAGAGGGCTATTTTGTGGACTATTTTATGTTGCTGTTGGGATGCGTGTTTTACTACTGTTTGTGGAGTTTTGGAGGTTGAAGGGTGTGGAGAAACACCATATAGATTTAGGGTTGTGGGCTGATATTTTGTCGTAACATTTCCGGGTCATTTGACACGACTACGGTGGACGTCGTATGTATAAAGTGATTCGGTTGTGCATCGACTATTTTGGGAGGCTCAATATGATTATTATTGATGTTTTTTGGGCTATTTGGTGATTGTTTTGAATTGTGTGAAGGTCATATATATAGGGGAGGTGCTATCCATTTTATTGTAAAATAAGTTGTGGTTGATATATAATAGTTATGACACTTAAATAATAACGATAGTATCGTTTTTCTTATTGTAGACTAAGGAGTTGTGACAATTGCGTAGCTTGAGATTGGGCAGTATATACAAGGTATGTGAGGCTATCCCTTTCCTTCTTTTGCACGACTCCGATTGTACATAATGTAATGAACGAGCTTTCAAAGATACTCTACCCTTAGAAGCTAGCAGTACTTACCTTGTTTCCCCTCTTATCGAACGATTGATGTTAATGTTGCTTCTCTTATTCTTATGTTATCAATGTTATTGGTACTTCCTGATTCTTATAAGGTTCATAGTGAAGAGTTAGCCCTAATAACGTGTATAGAGAATGCCGACCGTACGCCACTCCGAAAGGTTTAGAACATGATTTCATGAGTCGAGTATGCATTATATATATATATATATATATATATATCTTTTCACTACTCCAGGTATGTTTTCTATGCTCGTTCGAGGATGAATGAATCTATTAAGTGTGGGAAGATGTAACGACCCGACCGGTCATTTTAGAAAATTACGCCCCAATCCCTAATTTAACTTTTTCCCTAAGTACATTTCTGCTATTGTGGTTTGCCGGGAGAGTCGGCCCTGAAATTTGAAGTATTTTGGGACACTTAGTCCCTAAATGAGAACTTTAAAGCTAGAAAATGGTCTGTAGCCGGAACAGTGTTAAGACTATCTCGGAACGGAAATCCGATGGTTCCATTAGCTCCGTTGGGTGATTTCGGGGTTGGAAGCGCGTTCGGAATGTATTTTGGAGGTCCGTAGCTCAATTAGGCTTGAAATGCCGAAGGTTGAAATTTTGGCGAATCCGAACAATAGGTGACATTTTGATCCGGGGGTCGGAATGGAATTCCGATAATTTCTGTAGCTTCGTTATGTGAATTTGGATATGTCCGCAAATTTTGAGGTCATTCGGACGTCGTTTGGTCGGGTTTTAGATCGAATGTGCAATTCGGAAAGTTTTAAGAAATTTAGGCTTGAATTCGATGTGAATTATGGGTTTTGATGTTGTTAGACGTGTTTTTATGATTGGAATAAGTTCGTATCATGTTTTGGAGTATGTTGGTGGTTTTCGTTGGGGTCCGGGGAGCCTCGGGATGAATTCGGGGGTCCAAACGGACCAATTGGTGCCAAAAGGCACTGCTGTTTCTGCTGCAATAATTGCAGAGCAGAGCGAGTCCGCAGGAGCAGACAATGGGGTGCAGAAGCACAGGTCTTCGCTGAAGCGGACCTTTGTCTGTAGAAGCGGTATAGCGGGTGCAGAAGATGGTCGCAGAAGCGACCTTGGGTCGAGGAGTGAGAATCCGCAGGAGCGGAGGGGAATTCGCTTAAGCGAGTCTGCAGAAGTGGACTATTTCTCGCAGAAGCTGGAATTCCCGCAGGAGCGGAGTATTTTCCGCAGGAGCGGACGCGCGGAAGCATCCCTGGGCTCGCAGAAGCGGAATAGGCCAGCCAGGCCTGGGGTTTTGCAGAAGTGACCAAACGGTCGCGGAAGCGGTCTCGCGGAGGCGGAAAAAGTCCGTAGAAGCGAAAATCGCAGAGGGTTTAATTATATCAGAAGTTAGAAATTTCAGAAACATTTCGAAAAACATTGAGGGCTCGGCTTAAGGGGCGATTTGGGCGATTTTGAAGGGAGATTCAAGGGGTTTCTTCAGGTAATCAACTATGGACTCAAATTATGATTATTGTTGACAATATTATGCAATTATCTCATGAAAATGGAGGAATTTGGGGTGTTTTATGGGGGTTTTCACCCTAGGCTTGAACTTTAGAAAATCAAGGGTTTGAATGGGCAAATGGAGTCCGAATTTGATAAACTTTATATGCTTAGACTCGTATTGAGACAAGGGTTCCGAAAATATAACTTTCGTAATTTTTCGAGAGGCGTACCAAAAGTCGGGTTTTGACAACTTGTGGGTTTTGGTGTATTTTGAGTTATTTTGATTGGGTAATGCCCAATTGACCTATTTTGATGTGATTCTATTGATTTTTATCAGATACTACACTTGTGGAGGCGGACATTCGCGGCAAGAGGGTTATTTCTTAGCGGTTTTGTACCGGAATTGAGGTAAGTGGCTTGTCTAACTTCGTGTGGGGGACTTTCACCCCTAGGATATTATGTAATATTTTAAATGCCTTGTACGCGAGGTGACGAGCGTGTACATGCGCTGGTTGTTGAACACATACTTTACTTAAAATGTTCAATGAGTGATATTCCTGTTTTTAGCTGTTAAATTCGATATTCCTACCCGGTAGCAGTTAAAAAAGCATGATTAGGTAGTATTTAACTGTCTAGTTGCCTAATTGTCTTACTTGAGTTTTCTTGGTAATCGCTGGCACTGTTTATCGACGAAGTCATAGTTAAGCATATTATACTTCTCTCTGTGTATTCCTTTACTTGCTGTGTTCGTGGACTGCGGGTTCGATTCCCGGAGATCCTGAGATTTATTGAAATATGGACTGCGGGTTCAATTCCCGGAGATCCTGAGATTTATTGAAATGTGGACTGCGGGTTCAATTCTCGGAGATCCTGAGATTTATTGAAATGTGGACTGCAGGTTCAATTCCCGGAGATCCTGAGATTTATTGAGATGTGGATTACGGGTTCGATTCCCGAGATCCTGAGTTATTGTAGGGACTACGGGTTCGATTCCCGAGATCCTGAGTTATTGGTAGGGACTACGGGTTTCGATTCCCGAGATCCTGAGTTATTTGTAGGGACTGCGGGTTCGATTCCCGAGATCCTGAGTTATTTGTAGGGACTGCGGGTTCGATTCCCGGAGATCCTGAGTTGTTGAGATGTTATTGAGACATGGGCTGCGGGTTCGATTCCGGAGACCCAGGGGTACTGTTAATGGGACTGTGGGTTCAATTCCCACAGGTCCTGGACTTGTTTTATTGAGTTGGTGATTTGTTGTTAGCTAAATTGTAGACGGTTGCAGTAATCATTTTATTGTTGTTATTGCGGAAATTATTATCATTTAAACTGTTTATTATTGCTATTATCACTATATTATTGCTTCTCAGTAGGGCCCTGACCTTCCTCGTCACTACTCCATCGAGGTTAGGCTTGGCACTTACCGAGTACCGCCGTGGTGTACTCATGCTACTCTTCTGCACACTTTTGTTGTGCAGATCCAGGTACATCAGAGCAGGCTCGTACTAGGTGATTCCGCAGCTTTCTGGGAGACTTCGAGGTATGATCCGCTACGTCCGCGGATCCGGAGGCTTCCCTTCTATTCTAGTAGTACTAGTTGACATTTTTCTTCATGTCGTTGTTAGATACTCTTTACACATAGAGCCACGGTTGTATTTCTCTTTTAGTCTGTGTTACCGTGGGGTTCCGGATCTTGGTAGTGTTTTATTCATTGTGTGACGAATGTATGTGCCAAGCGGCACGGATTACATATCTTTTTTGCTATTTTTCCGCTATTTCTTATTTAAGTATTTATAACTTGTATATTCCGCAACGTGTTAGGCTTACCTAGTCGTGGGGATTGGGTGCCATCACGACATGTTCACAATTGGTGAACTAGGGTCGTGACAGCCGCGCTATAGTCGGACGGGTACAACATCTATAGTGCAACCACTGATCAGTTGGGTTTTATCGTGCTCCACGTGGCCGTGTACGATTCTACCAAGCCCTATGATGGCCGAGTGCATTTTTTACCGAGCCTATTATGGCCGAGTACAATATGATGATGATGCCCATAGAGGCGTATGTTTTAAAATTTTATGTATTTATACATTTGTATCATGCATTTCATGTCATTAGCCCTCAAATGTTACAGGTTGTATATTCTCTATTCCTGCTTGTATTATTATTCGTATTTATGGTTCCCTGCCTTACATACTCAGTATTTTATTCATATTGACATCCTTTTGTTTGTGGACGCTGCATGTCATGCTGCAGGTCCTGATAGACAGGCAGGTGCAGTTCCCCCACCACAGTAGGTTGTCCAGTTTAGCGGTGATTGGCGAGATCCCTTCTCCAAACTTGCCGTGGTCTTGGTATGCATTTTTGTTATAGACATTATTGGTACGTCAGGGCCATGTTCCGGCTATGTTTCAGCACTTATGTTCCTTTAGAGGCTCATAGATAGGTTTCAACTCATGTATAATTTTGTATGACTTATCGGCTGGTTTTTATTGTATAGTCTTTCATGGTAGCGTGGTAGCTCGTACCTTATATATAGTTTTTTTTTATTGTCTGGTCATCCCATGTTGTGTATGTTCATGCCATTATATTTTATTGTTGGTTGAAGTTCAACGCCTTTCAGAAGTTGAAGTATTTGAGGTGGGCGACGTTCTAGCTGTTTTGGAGTGTTTTTCCCTCCATTGTTTCTAACTGGAATGATCTTTTGTTCGCTGCTGGTGTGATTTTATATGGTTCGTCCCAGTTGGTACCCAATTTTCCTTCACTCGGAACCTTTGACGCCAATGTCTTGGCTTTGAGGACGTAATTGCCCACTTTGAGTGGCTTATTTTGGCCTTCTTGTTGTAATACCATTAAACTTGCTAATTTTCCGGCCATTATTCTTATGTGGGCCATGTCCCTTCGTTCTTCGGCCTCGTCCAAGTCTTGAAATCTATTTTCGTCGTCCTCTGCCCCGTTGGTATGTGAATATCTCAGGCTTGGCTCCCCGATTTCAACGGGTATGACTACATTGGTTCCGTAGACCAATGAATAAGGCATTTCTCATGTGCTGGATTTGGATGTGGTTCGATGTGCCCACAACACTTCTGGTAGTAACTCTGGCCAGAGCCCTTTAGCTTGTTCGAGTTTTTTCCTAATAATTTCAATATTGTTTTGTTGGAGGACTCGCCTAGGCCGTTGGCAGCAGGATGATATAGAGTGGAGAGTATCCGCTTAATGTGCCATTTCTTGAAGAACTCAGTTGTTTTTTTTACCGATGAACTGGGAGCCGTTTTCATAGCTAATTTCTTTAGGGACGCCAAAGCACCATATGATGTTTTTCCATATAAAGGTGAGGACTTCCTGTTTGCGTATCTGTGCATACGCGTGCTTCTACCCACTTGGAAAAGTAATCAGTCAAAACTAGAAGAAATCGTACATTTCCTCATCCCACTGGTAGGGGACCGATTATATCCATTCCCCACTTGATGAAGGGCCATAGCGAGGTGACTGAGTGGAGAAGCTCTCCTGGTTGGTATATCACGGGGGCGTACTTTTGGCACTGTTCTCACCTACGCATGTATTCTGCTGCCTTTTTTTTCATAGTAGGCCAGTAATAACTGGCGCAAATGATGCGTCAGACGAGGGTGCGATTACTTGTATGAGCGCCACAATGGCCTTCGTGCACTTCTTCTAATACTTGTCTCGTTTGGTGCGGCCCAAGGCACTTAGCGAGGGGTCCGCCAAACATCCTTTTGTAGAGGTCATGCTCTATCAGGCTGTATCGGGCGGCTTGCATGCAAATTTTTTGGCTTCTTTCTTGTCACGTGGGAGTGTCCCGTCCTATAGATAGGATACAGACTGGTTGCGCCAGTCCCAAGTAAGGTTTGAAGAAAGTATCTCAATGTGATCGATTGCCGAATGGAGTAGCGTTACAACGCTTTCCTTGCTGATATTCTTGGTAGCTGCGGCTAATTTTGCTAGTCCATTTGCCTCCATATTGTTTGCCCCGGGTATCTATTCGAAGCGGCATTCATCAAATTCGGTCATCAGCGTGTGGATTTCCGATTGGTATTTTTGTAGTCTCTGTTCTTTGATTTGGTAAGTCCCGGTGACTTGGTTTACTACAAGTTGTGAGTCGCAGTGGAGGATGAGTCATCGAGCTCTATATTTGATGGCTAATTTCATACCTGCAATCACAACCTCATACTCTGCCTCATTGTTAGTCATCTCGGGGCATCATATGGACTGGCAAATTATTTTTTCGGTGGGGACTTCAAGGACGAGTCCAGTCCCCATCCCAAGGCGTTAGCAGCGCCATCGGTGTAGAGAGCCTAGAGGTTGGTGTTGGGGGAAGCGTAAATGGCCTCCATTTTTGCCTCTGGCAGTATCTCTGCGCTGAAGTCAGCAAGTACCTATGACTTGATGGCGGTTCTTGGATGGTAGGATATGTCGTGCTCGCTGAGATTTATGGCCCACCTAGCAAGCCTACCCGAAAGTTCGGGCTTGTGTAGGGTGTTTCTCAAGGGGAAAGTCGTTATCATCTTTATGGGGTGGCACTGTAAATAAGGTCCGAGCTTTTGTGAATCTACGACCAGCACGAGATCCAGCTTCTCGAGGCGTGGATAGCGTGTTTCGACATCCACTAAGGTTTTGGTGATATAGTAAATAGGAGATTGCTTACCTTTATTTTTGCGGACCAAGACTACCCTAACAACAACTTCGGACACGGCCAAATATACTAGTAGGCGCTCGCCTGGGTTTGCTTTGACCAGTAATGGTGGCGACGACAAGTAAGCTTTTAATTTTCTCAGGGCCTCGATGCATTCTTCGTTCCATTGTAACCCATGATCCTTTCTCAATACGTTGAAAAACTTATGGCATCTGTCGGAGGACCGTGAGATAAATCTTATTAGGGCGGCTATTCGCCCCATTAATTTATGTACCTGCTTCTTGTTGTTCAAAGTTTTGGGAATTGCATCTATAGCCTTGATCTGGTCCGTGTTGACTTCGATATTGTCATACGAGGAAGCCCATGAATTTCCATGAGGCCACGCCGAAGGCGCACTTTTCAAGGTTTAGCTTCATCCTGTACTGTCTCAGTATCTCAAAGGCTTCTTTCAAGTGATCGATGTGATCCTCTTTCTTTTTCGACTTTACTAGCATGTTGTCAATGTAAACTTCCTTGGTCTTGCCGCGCTGTTCCTTGAACATTTTGGTGACCAATCTCTGATATGTTGCTCTTGTGTTTTGAGCCTGAATGGCATCACCTTATAACAGTATATCCCTTGGTGAGTGATGAAAGGTGTCTTTTCTTGTTCTTCTCTGGCCATCATGATTTGGTTGTAGCCGAAGTAGGCGTCTAAGAAACTTAGTAGTTCATGCCGGGTTGTGGCGTCTATCAGCTGGTCGATGTGGGGTAATGGTAATGAGTCCTTTGGGCATGTTTTGTTCAAGTCGGTGAAATCCATGCACATTCTCCATTTCCCATTTTTCTTTTTGACCACGACGACGTTAGCAACCCATTGTGGGTACTTCGATTCTCAGATGGAACCGTTGGCTAATAATTTATCCACTTCTTCATCGACCGCCTCGTTGATTGAGACGTTGAACTTCCTCATCATATGTCGTACATACGGGTATATTGGGTCGACATTCATCTTGTGAGTGGCGATGTCTTTCAGGATTGCCGGCATATTTGAATGGGAGAAAGCAAACAAATCTGCGTGGTTAGTTAAGAATTAGTGGTACTTACTTAGGTCGCAGAGACTGTGCCCAATGTAGGCTTTCTTTGATCTGCCGGCGTCATCCAATTGGACGGGGTCGAGGTCTTAGACCGTTGCTTTGTATGCTTCAACGTTTTCTAGGTCTTTGATGACTTCCACTGTCGGGGTTGGCTTTAGCCCCCAATACAACTTATTGCTATGCTTCTGCACTTGCTCCTTTCAGTTGTTTGGTATGTATGCCGTCTTGGGCTATTCGGTAGCATTCTTGAGTAGTACTTGGATCACCTCGGATGCTGAATACTCCCCATAGTAGGGAATTTAATCACCTGGTAGAAGCTCGAGGGGACTACCCGCATGGCGTGTATCTAGGGGCACCCTACGATGGCGTTGTAAACCGTTTCCAGGTTCATCACATGGAATGTGGTTTCCAATGTAACTCCCCCTGCTAAGACTGGTAATGATATCTCTCTAGAGGTCTACTCCACTACATTATTAAAACTTGTTAGTGTTATGCAACGCAATATTATCTTATCTTCAAGTCTCTTGGATGGATAATACAAGCGCCACTTTTGTCGTCTACCATAATTCTCTTAACATCAGTATCGGCGATACGCAAAGTTATAATTAAAGCATCATAATGAGGAAAAGACAAACCTTCGGTATCAGACTTATAGAAGGTGATACTATCCTCAAAGTCGTCATATCGTTCATGGGCAATCGTGCATTTCAATTTATGTGTGGTGGTGAACTTTACGTGGTTGATTGCAGAGTCGTCGCCTCTACCGACGATCATATTTATGATACGTGCTGGAGAAGGCGGCTTTGGTGGACCTTGGGATTGATCTCGTCCTCTGGCGAAGTTGGTCTTTCCCTTATCGCTAAGCAGCTCTTTCAGGTATCCTTGGTTTAGCATCCTGACCAGTTCTTGTCGCAGACCTAACAATCTTCGGTCTTGTGTCCCCTTTCCTGATGGAACTCACACTACAAAAAATGGGTCAAATTGCGGCAGTTATATTTACAATTTGCGGTAGTGGTTGACTCCCGCAATTTGTTGTTGTGGCGGTTCACTAAACTGCTGCAACCACGTTCGCCGCAATCAATTTGCTGGAGCTACAACGCAACCGCCGCCACGACTGCCGCAATTAATTAGCAGCAGTTATTTTGCTGCAGTTCAACCCCCGTAAATTGATTATTAAAAAAAAAAAAATTACAAGTTGCGGCAGTCGAAACACACGCAATTCGTTAAACATATTAATTTATTTTACTGCATTTATACAAATATTGATTTTTGAATATTATCTACTAATAAATCTGTCCACACCATAATCTAACCAAAAAATATAATATTTATCAACACTTATTAAAAATATCAACATATTTAGCATCACAAAAGTATTGCTTTCATATATAAATGACAGGGCTACAAAAAATGCTCAAAGCAGATTTAGCAATGTTTCTAGCTGCATACGCACCAAACTAAATTTTAACATAAAACATTCACCCTAGCCATTCTAACATCCGCTCCAATCACATAATTACATTGTCATAATTAATTATCTAATTGAATTATAAAGAACATATCAATTGTTGTCACTTGGATTACTGCCATCAGATGATCTTCTTGCACCTATGGGTGATAGGGATTCACTAGCTGCATCTCTGGGCTGCAAAATAAATTAAAAAATAAGATCTTTTGAATGCTAATTATAACTTCAATTATTTCTTGAGCAGTACAAATATAACTATAATCCTAGAAACAAGAAATATCAGTTGAAGAAAAAAAGATCACAAGTTTATTTACCGTTGTAGGAGGAGAAGCAAAGAACCCCGCAAATTGTTCTGGTATTGTCCCTTCTTTCATTATCATATATGCCTTGAAAGCATTCATCATTTGTCTGTTCGAACTCGCTATTTCTTTATAGTTCTCTTGACTTTGGTTGTGAGCATTCAACAATTTATTGTAGTTCTCTTGACTTTGGTTGTGAGCATTCAACAATTTTTCGTAGTTCTCTTGGCAATGATTCAAACATGAAGCATCACTACTTGAAGCATTCATACCACAATAATGAGGTCTTGCATGTTTAAAAACTTTGCTGGGGACAGCTCCTAATCCTAAGCACCTTACCCTTCCAGAGTGCTCTTTTCCTAGCACTTTTCCAACAGCATCATTCGGGGAAACTTCAGACTCATCCACCGTACTTTGGCTCAAAGCAAGCTCAATTTTTTCCTACATATTGTTTGTCACAACATTAATAAGTAACTAAATGCACACTAAGACAAGCAAAAAGGAGATCTCTTATGGAAATTTATGGAAACACAGATACATACAGACACAATGTAATATTGCATTACTATGTGATATAATGTAATGTAATATAAGAGAATTATGCTCCTAACTACAGAATACTCTCCTACTTTCTAGCCCCCCGACCTCTCATATGTAGAGTGGACAAAAGTCCAACGTGTCAGGATCATTTGTCAACATTACATTCACTGCCTGACAAAAGTCCAAAGTGCCAGGATCATTTCAACCAAAATTTAAGCAAACTACTTGATCTTATTTCACCCAAAAATTTCTAATTTAGTCTCTTCCAGTAGAATATTCAAATAAGGGCCAAAAGATACACACAATCCAAATTTGGAGGTCAAACACACACTAATAGCTCAAATGCAATGCAACAAAGTTAAAAGCCATACTGCCACATAGTTATAACTCAGATACATAAATAACGATTCCCTAAGATATAACTTGTAAAGGAAATTCAGACATCCATGAAAGTCAAGAAACCTTGATTTCAGGATGAAATAAACTCAGAAGTAACACCAGATCCACCCCTATATCCATAGTATAGATTGAGTTAAATAGGGGACTGCTAACCCAAAATATATACAGATTCATGAATTTGAGAAGTTAGTGCATTAACCATTTTGGGCATTTTCCTTTGAGCTATAGATTGCTCAATTGATGGTACGGATGAGCTCGAGGTGATGCTCACGAGTTCTAATTATAAGCTGATTCCAAAGACCTTCCAAATCAACTTAGGATTGTAGAAGAACCGTCAAAAGAATTCTAACAGATACACGATCTGGTAAAAGCTCACACTCATGCCATTTCACATATGTTCTGGAGGTGAAAGGATCGTGTCCATAGTTAAGCAAAAGTATGGTGCGCTACAAATGTTTCAGATTGATTGTCTGCTCTAAAGAAACTATATCCCTTTAGAGCTGTTGTTGAAAGACGCTTAAGATTTGAATATGGTGTCATATATGATAAGGAGGCAGATACTCAAATCGATTGCCCCATCAAAAAGTTGCCTTTTGATTTTCAAACAGCTGAGATACTAGAAGAAAACACAGATGTCTCATCTGATTACAAAGATTTACCTACTGCACATATTCAGAATTCTGCATAACATAAAAAAAACATATAGAATTGTGATATAAACTGTTACTTTTTTCTTTCTTTCCTATTTGATAGTTTAATAGGATAATATTACTCAGCACATGCCCTTGAAAGATTTGGATCTTAGATCACTAGGTGACATATTAACTACTTCTCACAATCTAAGCCTGAAGTTTAAGTTGGAAAATTAGAAATTTACAAAGTTTTCACTGCATCTTTAGGTAGGTAGTAGGTAATTCGAGTGTGCCACCCACCAAGAGAATTGCATTAATGCAAACCTTTTAGTTGTCACTGTTATTTGTACCAGTATTGCCTTTGCTCCAATAGTTTAACAAAAGCGAAATGGCTTCCCCTACCCCTTTCTTTTCTTTACTCATTTCCCCTACTCATTTCTTTTCTTTACTCATTCCTTTTAAAGTTAAAACCCAAGTAGAAAAGACACCAGTCACACCGGCTAATAGTCAATCTATAGCAACTATAGCAAAACTTAAGAATGACTTTAACAAAAGAGTGTAAACATGTACAGAGAGTCTTCAGAAACATTTATGTAAACATGTGCAGAGAGTGTACAGAAACTTACACATATCTCCTTTGCCGCCTCATTCACATATGTTCCATCTTGTTTCTTATGAGTATCAAGATAAACTTGTGCGCGTCCAGGCCTTCGTCCAGTCTCGGCCATCTATAAATAAAATATCCAACAAAATAACTTAACTGGAATAGTTACATAAATTAGCTTAATAATTAAAGCCAAATGACATAAATTAACATCTTTTACCATTTCAGCCCTTCTTCGAGAGTTAGGCTTGGAGCCACCTGTATGTGTAAATTTTTGTTTCTTTCGAATTTCAGTATTCCTTCTGCACATTTCCTTTGAAAAAAATACATGAAAGTCAATCACATAAATAAATAAATATAATCAAACATACAAGTTGAAGTAATTAAATAAATACCATAGTTGTTTCTTTAAAACGATAATCAACAAATGTAGTCCACTGATCCCGTGGAATCCCAGTCGGAATATTTTCCATAATCTGAGCTTTACTTTTGAGTGGATCATAGAATGCTCTCCACAAGTTTAGCCTATTCGCGCTCCACTTTTTCCAAATAGAATTATAAACATAACGACGTGCAACTGACTCGGTTGTCTTAAAACAAAACCGTTTCTTCAAGAATAAAACATTGGTTAGCTAATATGTTACATGGAAAAGTCCAACAATAAAATAGACATGTAGCAAAAAGAATTAGAGCTTATACCTTTACAATTCGATCAAATACATGGTCAAAGTATGATATAGGTAAATCTGGCCATTTCTCAAAGTGAATTGGAAATAAGGAGCAGTCAGTTGCTAAAATTCCACAAAAGCCAGCAAGAAGGCCTTGTGCTTCTCCAAATGGTTCGTCCAGATAATCGAATTCAAGCACGATACGTTCTTCACCAGGATAAATTTAGAACATCCCTAACTTTCACTTTGAGCCTCTTCCTATTTTCTTCCGAATCTTTAATTTAAAAAAAAACAAGTTTAGACAAACATAAAACTTATGGATTTTGAGCCTTTGAATGTTGAATGGCTGAATAGGAACATGTGCTGATAAATCATATTTTAAAAGCAAAACTATAATTGGAAACGAATGCCAATATAAGAATCCGGTAAATTAGAAAAATCATTGGAGCAGCAATACACGTCTCAGTCAGAAGAATCGATGAAATGACGTTACCTCCGACTCCTATATTAACTTTTGCTAAGATGAAAACCAATTAATATATCTACTGAAATGACATTACTGTTTGATTGGGCTTGTTTGTATGAAGATGTTTAAGACTAACAATAATTAACAGTAGATGGGTAATGATTAGTTTGACAATCATATTACATAATGTTGCATAATTTCTAGAAACCAGAGAGATCCAAAGCTCACACGGTCTAAGCTGGAGTGTAAATTAAACAGGCTGCCTTTGACTGTTATGCGCAATAGAGAAAATCTATAAGAAGTAGGATTCATTTGTTTCAAGGTATAAGACAAAGTTAAAAGCAGTTTGGTGTTTCTTTCAGATGATCAATTGACATCCATGCATATTTTACCAAAGAATCTAGCCTCAACTTTTTCTCTATGCTTATTTTACTAAAGTTTCAAACCAAAAGTAAATTTCATATAAAGATGAAGAAGAAGAACCAGCAGCATTTTGGGGACTTTTAAGAAGAAGAAGAAGAGGAGGAGGAGGAGAAGAAGAAGAGGGGAAGGAGAAGAAGATGAGTAGGAGAAGAAGAACAGGAGGAGAAGAAGAGGAGGAGACAAAAGCGTACCAATAGCATCTACAGTCCAATGTTGCATTGACTCACGTTGAATATATTTTCTGGATGGTGCAGGGTGTGATGCGGCCTGAACTGATGAAGTAGGCTGCGATACGGCCTGAACTGATGAAGTCGGCTGCGATGCGGACTGAGAGGACGAAGTCGGCTGTGATGCGGACTGAAAGGACGAAGTTGGTTGTGCGGACTGAAAAGACGAAGTTGGTTGTGATGTGGCCTGAACCGACTTTGTTGTTGCTTGAACTGACGGGGCTGGTTGTGCATTCCTCTGAATTGACTTTTGCAAGTTCTGCCAACTCTTGGTCTTCGGCACATCTGTAATTCACAAAACATAAGCAAATTAAATAAATGTTAGATATAAACTAATCAAAACTTCAATTCAGATTAAGTGATACAAACAAAAAGCCAAGCTTGTTACATATTATGTCATATGCATAAGATCTGATCACATGTTGAATTTTTCACATAAAGATGAAGCTTCTTGTTGAATTTTTCACATAAGAGTAGAGTATCTGATTCTCAAATTGATTCAGAATTGTCAGATTTAAAAATAAACCAGCATCTACAGTCCAATGTTGGGGACTTCCACATATAAGAATAGAGTATCTGATTTTCTGATTTTCACATAAGAGTAGAGTATCTGATTTTCACATAAGAGTAGAGTATCTGATTTTCATATAAACCAGCAGCATTTTAGGGACTTTTAAGAAGAAGAAGAAGAGGAGGAGGAGAAGAAGAAGAGGAAAAGAAGAAGAAGAGGAGGAGGAGAAGAAGAAGAGGAGGAGGAGAAGAGGAGGAGGACGAGTACAGTCCAATGTTGCATTGACTCACGTTGAATACACGTTCTGGATGGTGCAGGGTGTGATGCGACCTGAACTGATGAAGTCGGCTGCAATACAGCCTGAAAAGACGAAGTCGGCTGTGATGCGGACTGAAAGGACGAAGTTGATTGTGATACAACTTGAACCAGCGGAGCCAATTGTGATGTGGCCTGAACTGCTGAACCAAACTGTGATGTGGCCTGAACTGATGAAGCCAGCTTTGTTCTTTCCTGAACTGATGAACCGAACTGAGACGAAGCCGACTTTGTTGTTGCTTGAACTGACGGAACTGGTTGTGCATTCCCTTGTATTGACTTTTGCAAGTTCTGCCAACGCTTGGTCTTCGGCATATCTGTAAATCATAAAAGATAAGTAAATACTGAGGCATGAATGTATATCCTCTATGTCCGAAAACTAAAACAGTACAACTTTAGCAGAGTAATCAATGGAAGAAGGTAACATTTATATCATATATGAAACAAAAACTTAAGTAGAGTAATCAATAGAAGAAGGTAACATATATATATCATATATGAAACAAAACTTCACTGAGCAAACAAGAATAAAGTCTAAGGCACTGGTACTGATTTTATTTATCAAAAACACACAACTAAAATAAAAAGGCATCGCCTTTATCTATCCAGACATATGCTCATCTATTGCAATTTGGATATTTTCATAATCAACATCAAAAAATTGTTCAAATTCTTGTTGTTGGTATGGCTCGTTCTCATATACTTCTTCTTCATCAACCTCTCCCGGATCAACCTCTCCCATGTCATATAAATCTCTTGGCTTTAGATGTACAGCCACACTCCATCCTTCATCATTTTCATCATCAACATAGTAAACCATATTTGCTTGAGATGCTTCAATGTAAGGATCATGATCCTCACGATCACCGGTGTGAATCAATTTAGAAAAATTGACACAATTAAAATTCCAAACATCTCGTTTGAACCCCCTATCCCGAGTAGTGTCAGCCCACTGGCATTTGAAGAGCACAACATTGAACCAGCCATAATAATTAAGTTCAATAATATCCTCCAGCTTTCCGTAATATGGCAAGTCTGCTTGCCTCACATTTCTATCAGCATTAGATGCAATGCAAGAAGTGATAGAAATAAGAAAAACTCCACTATTTTGAGTTTGCAATCCTTGTTCTCTAGACAAAATCCGAAATTTGAATCCATTAACGTTATAAGCTGTGAATCTTCTTGCAATTGGCGCTGGACCTTGTGCTAAGAACTTCATATTATCAGATATTGTGTCTGCTATATCCGGATTCATAATCTAAATACAAAAAATAATTCCATCAAAACTTATAAATTAAAATAAGAAAGCTACGAAGACGCATTCTAATACTATTCACTCACTCGCTTTGGGAACCAATCAGAGAACTCTTTAGTAACTCTTCTCTCTACCTCTGTTGTTGAAGGTCTTCGCCCTCTTGAACTCCTTTTGATGTGTTGCCTAAATTCACTAAAGAAGCGTTATACGTATTAATTAAATTCACGTTAATCTAAAACTTCTTTCATTTATCAAATAAGATTGAATTTCTTACTCAATAAATGGCTTCACTGCAGCACAATTGAGTAACACATAGCGATGAGCTTGAGTTTTCTCCAAAGGAGTCAAGGAGAATGTTGTGGCACCTCCAACAGGTCTACCTTGTTGAGGGAACATAGTTGAATTTTCAGAAGCCTTGCTATGATTTGGTTCATCACTTACACGCTTAGGCCTATTTACTCTTGACTCAATATCCTCAAAATACCGAGAACAAAGAGTTAGAGCTTCTTCAACTATGTAACTTTCAGCTATAGAACCTTCTGCTTGTGCTTTATTTCCTACTAGGGACTTTAAATGACCTAAGAATCTAGAACAAAAAAGGTGTCGTATTAGAACAAGTATTTACATTGAAACAATATTACAAGATCGATTCAAATAATGTCAAAAAAGAAGTCGTACCTTTCAACAAAATACATCCATCGATAATGTACTGGGCCACCTTGTATTACTTCATCCACAAGATGGACAGTTAAATGTACCATTACAGTAAAAAATGCTGGAGGGAATAGCATCTCCATGTGGTTAAGAGTGATTACAATCCGATCTTGTAGCTTTTCTAGGTCTGAGAGGCTCAAGCTTTTCAGACAAAGATGTCTAAAAAAGGAAGAAAACTCTACCAAAACTGCAACAACGTGGTTTGGAAGCACATTACGAATTGCAATCGGCAACAATTGTTCCATAATAATGTGACAATCATGGCTTTTTAATCCAAAGATTCGTTTTTGATCCAGATCAATACAACGAGATATATTACTTGCGTAACCATCTGGCATTAAGACATTCTTTAATATTTTTAGGAAAGATACTTTCTTCTCTTTTGGAATTGTAAAAGCAGCAAGCCGATAATCATCTTTCTCGTCTGGCCAAAGATCACGCCTTACCCCCATATCTCGTAGATATTTTCGAGCCTTAACATGATCCTTTGATTTTTCTTTATCATTTAGCAAAGAGTATATAATATTATCAAACACATTCTTTTCAATATGCATAGGGTCTAAATTATGGCGTAATAAGTTGAATTCCCAATATGGAAGACTGAAGAATATGCTTTTTTTTCTCCATTGCTGAGTTACATCTTCCCCAACACTCTTTTGCCTATTTCTTTTTCTTTTATCATTCAACTCCGCTGCTTTCCCAAATGTGATATCAATATCTTTCACTTGTTGTAAAATATCGGACCCAGATAACTTATTTGGGGGGGGGGGGGGGGCTCTCTTCCACATTTCCATCAAATCGAAGCTTCATCAATCTAAATTTGTGATTTCTTGCCAAGAATCGACGATGGCCAATAAAGCACCACTTTCTACTATGTCGAAGTCGACAAGGTTCTGTATCAAAATTACAAGAGGGACATGCAAAACCGGTATGTGTGTTCCAACCAGATAAAATATTAAGTCCAGGAAAATCACTGATTGTCCACATAAGAGCTGCTCGCATTCTAAACATTTCATCCTTTGATGAATCAAAAGTTTCCACACCTTCACTCCACAACTCATTCAACTCCTTAATAAGGGGTTGCAAGTATACATCTATATTATTCCCCGCTGTACGTGGACCTGGAATGATCATTGAGAGGATAAAATTTGGTTGCTTCATACACAACCAAGGTGGAAGATTATATGGAAGCAAAATCACAGGCCAAATGCTATAATTGGTACACATCATCCCAAAAGGGTTAAAACCATCACTAGCAAGACCTAATCGAATATTTCGAGAATCAGAAGAAAATTCAGGAAACGTTGTATCAAACCTCTTCCATGCCTCACCGTCTCTAGGATGCCTTATGATCCCATCTTTGTTACCACCCTCCGCATGCCATCTCATATGCTCTGCCGTCTTAGAACACATGAACAATCTTTGCAACCTTGATTTTAATGGGAAGTAACGCAAAACTTTTTCCGGCTTTTTCTTTTGCTTCTTAGTTGTAGCAGAGTGCTTCTTCTTACCTGAAGCAGTCACAACATTTTTATTGCTTTTCTTATCAGGCTTCCACCTAGAAGTGTGACAATACTTGCATGTTTCCTCATCAATATCATCTTCCCAGTACAACATGCAGTCATTTGGACAAGCATCGATCTTAACATAATCAAGACACAACTTATTTATGGTATTCTTGGCCTCATAAAATGAATTAGGGATTTTTGTAAATTTAAATGCATCCCTAAGTAGATCTAGTATCATACTCATCCCCTTGTCACTCAGCCCAGACAAGTATTTTATGTGATATAACTTTAACAAAAACTCTAACTTTGAGTATTTGGACCCTTCGTACAATTCTTGATTTTCATCTCTAAGCAAGTCAAAAAAGTCTTTGTTGTATGAAGCTGGCATTCCGTTTAACATTTCTTCTTCTCCCACGGCTTGTGATGGACCCACATCAATGCTCTCATGTCTTAAGCCTCCAAATGCTTCATTAATCAATAATTCTATAGGATTTTCAGGAGGTACTGTATCATGGGTAACCTCTATGTTGTTAGAATTGTGCACCACATCCATTTCCCCATGCATAACCCAAGTGACATAATTTTGAGGGAATGGTTTGCAGACCAAATGGTCAAATACTATATCTTTAGTCTGCCACTTTCTAAAGCCACATTTAGGACATGGACATTTTATTCTATCTCGTATAGCTGCATTATTAAATGCAAACTCTATAAATTCATTCAGACCAAGTAAATATTCTGGTGTGTGCCTCGACATTCTAATCCAAGACTTATCCATTGAAAAATAGATTAGTGGGAAATAATATCACCTACAAGATTTTCAAAGCTATAAGATTAGAGACATATTTAACACTTTATAAGACAACAAAAAGTAAAAGAAACCAAAAGCTAACCAACAAAAGTAATTATCAGATGAATCTGTGGGGTGAAAAATCTAACTAATTTTCAATCACCAACCATGTCAAAGTAATGTCGATGCTCTTTATATCTGAATAAAGTCATATAAAATGGGACAAAAGAAGTAATTATCACCGAGCACAAACATGAGATAATAGTAGGTCCACCAAAACATAAAATTGTACTAGATTGACAGTAAAAGTTAATAAATTGAACGATTGAACAAGGGAAATCTTTGCTGCCACAGTGTTAAGAAACCAAAAATGGACAGACCATGTACTGTCAATATACTCATATAATATGATGGCTCACTTCTCACTAATAAAAATTTGAAACCTTTAACCAATGCGGTGCAAGATTGGCAAATTAATTTATGGGGCATATATATATATATATATATATATATATATATATATATATATAGCTTATTTAGGGGGGGGGGGAATTCCATGTACCCAGAGAATGGCCAGCAGAAACGATATGTGAAAAAAGAAAAAAAAAAGAACTCATCTACATTAGGTGGACATTATTTGTATTTGTACTAAAAATGAGCTATGTGAAAGTTTCAGTTAATGGATGAGAATTACAATGAATGTATCACATGTATATATAAAATACAAACAACACAGAAATTGAACAATTGGACTCCCTCATAGTGGCAAATATGCTTAATTAATTACAGAGCAGTTAATTGCAAACACAGCAGTTAATTGCAAACTCAACCAAAATCTTCTAGGAGAAAAATGATTCATGTGTCCTAGCACAAAATAGAAGGCCACTCAACCAGTTGATCAAGTGTAGAAAATATATGTCAAGAGAACATATTCTATAATCTCTAAGTAGATCAATTGAGTTTGACTCAAGGCAAAAATTAGGCATACCAGTGCAGTAATTAAAGAAATAATAGAGAAAAAGCTAACCACAACTGAAAAATACAGCAGTAAATCAATTTATTTTACTGAAAAACACAGCGACAAAACATGAAAGAAGCGATGATGTAGTAATGTGTTCTTAAAGTAATATTGAGGCAATAAAGCAGATTGCATGCCAGAAAATTCTAGGTTTATTGAGAAATCAAGCTAATAAATTGCATATAATCAGCATAGAAACCCCAAATCAACCGAAAAACTCTAAATAAATAGAGAAACCTCAAATCCAACAGAGAATACCCAAAACAACACAAAAATAAACTGAAAGACAAAAATACAAATACCTGGATACACAAAATCGAAATTGGAGAAGATGAAAGACAAATTGCAGAGGAACTGAAGAACACCGTGAATTTTCTAGCCAAAAATCCACACTAGAACTGAAGAACACCGGTAATTTGGTGAGAAGGCATCGATTCACAGTCCATTTTGGTGAGAGAGAGAGTCACTCGTTTAATTTGATACTGTAGAGAGAGAGAGTGAAAGAGGCACAAAATGTTTAGGTTTTGGCGGAGAAAAAAATGAGGGAAAATAAAATTACAGTGGGAAAAATTAAAGCTTTGGCGGTCTTTTTCTTTTAGTGTATTAATTAGGAGAAATAATAATTGCGTCAGTTATACACAAAGTGCAACAATTTGATACAATTTGCGGCAGTTACCAGCAACCGCCGCTAATTAACTGCCGCAATTTGACTGTTTTTTTGTAGTGTCACACAGGATATCTAACCTCTTTCTGCTAGGATCTGATTTTATTTCTACAGCCACTGCACCTTTGTGCCCAACTTCTCCAGCGTTTACACTAGTTCTGAAGAGGACACACAAAAGTTATGGGCAGATAATAAAGGAGGCATACCTCTCTCATTCCGTAGTGGGATGACATGTCGATGTGCATCATCTAGGTGCCTTGGAGGGGGTGGATTGGAGGTCATGACGTAAGGCTGATGCCTTTCTTTGTTGAAGCATGGGGGTTGTTCCCATCGCCCATCGTTGTGTCGATCTCTTCTTGCTTCTGACTGTAATATCGTTATCCATTGGGTTGGCCCATTGAGATCGTGTTCATCCGCTCTTAACTTGGCACAGTAGGCGTTGTGAATCTCTTCCCATGTGGCAGGGGGATATTTTATGAGTTGGCTCAGTAACTTATTGGTCGCTCTTGAACCATCTCTGTTTAATCCATTTTGAAAGCTGCGACCACTATGCCTTCTGATACGTTTGCCAAACTCATTCTTACTCTGTTGAACCTGGCCAAGAAGTCCCTGAGTCTCTCACATGTTGTTTGCGTGATGGTGAAGATATTGTTGACCCTAGCTTCGTCTTTCTTTGCTCCTGTGTGGGCGGTGGCGAGTCTGTCCTACATTTCTTCGAACGTCGATATTGTCCTAGCTGGTAGGTGATAATACCATGTCAAGGCCTCTCCTGTCAGCGTTTCTTCGAAATGTTTCAGCAGTACGGATGTTACTTGTTCCTTAGACAACTCGTTACCTTCACAGCAGTCACGTAACGATTCAGATGATCCTCAGGATCTGTAGTATCGTCATATATTCTTAAGTATGGGGGTATCTTGAAGGTTTTTGGGATTGGGTAAGGGGAAGCCTCCTTACTGTACGGTTGTTCAACGAACCGTCCTACGTCGCGCTTTGGCAGTAGCTTAGGGGCACCAGGAATTTTGTCTACTCCTTCCCGGTGCTCCTTCATTTGACCACTGAGCGCTTTGTTTTCGTTTTTAATCTCCTCCATTTTCTTGAGGACGTTTGCAAGTGCATCATCGCTGGCGCTGGTATCAACATGAGTGTTGCTTGCTCGTACAACGCCGAGTTCATCGGTGGCAGTAGTGACGTCTGCTGCCGGTGAATCCCTGGTGTTCCCTTGAGGCAATTTTTCGAGTAAACTGCTTAGAGTGTTTGTCAACCACTCTTCCAGTAGCTTCTTGACTACCGGGGGTGTTTCTTTGGCGGCAGATGTAGAAGCCCATTTCTCATGCTGAATCGTTAAGTCTTCAAATTGCTTGACTCAAAAGTTATCGAATACTTTCCGAGCAAATCAATCGAAATAAATCAAGGGGTAAATCCTAATCGAATATAATAAGACCTAGGGATATATGGTATGTTCGTTCGTTTTCAATCTCAGCAGAGCGAAAGTCAAAGAGTGTGGTTTTTAGAGAGAGAGAGAGAATGAGAGAGAAATCGTTCGATCCAAAAATCATGTCCTCTTTACAATGCTTGGGTCCCTTTTATATATCAAGGGGCCCTCCTTGAAATACTAAAATATACACGAACTGACTGCATGCCCTCGAAAGGACGAGGGGACCTAGGGTATCGCTTGTTCCATCATTCCTAGGCCGTACCCCTTTCTTAGTACGTGCACGTCTGACGGTCATCCACGCCGACATAGGGACGTAGCGGGTCAAATTTGACCTCATACACTAATATCCCTACCTCTTCCGTTTGTTGAAGGTTTTGACTGGAGAATTTTTAAATTAACATCATTTCTTTAGAAAATTATTAATCGTCAAATTTTAATGTCTAAGTGGCCGTCATTAAATTTCGGAAATTGGAAACATGTCTTACAATCAGGAGATTATTTAGCTGAATCTGAGATGCGGATATGTCCCTTACAAGAGAATCATTAATAATGCAGGCCATGACCTTTGGTTTCTTTTGTTTCAAAAACCACAAGAATCTATATAATTTATTAGGGGTGACAAAATTAGCTCATAAAAATATAATCTGCCCAACTGTTCATGTTTGAATAGGTTATGTTCCATTGTTTAGCCCATATAGTTTTGATTATCTCATTTCGATCCAAGTAATATTTGAACAGGGGTCGGACAATAATTCATTTATTAATTCAATCTGTTTTGATCCACCCAAATTCAGTCTATTCATCCGTTTGTCACCCTAAATTACTTTAGTGATGGAGTCAGCTATATTCCCTATTATCCGAGCTATGTGCCATATTAAGTTTTTCAATTGTTGAGTTCAAAGTTTCTTTTTCCATTCTTATGCAAAACAAATGAAATAAATTAAAATAGAACTCTAGCCAAATGGAAACATCTAGTTTCTTCTCTTACAGTTAGTGAATTAGCCCATATATATAGATAGAAAGAACAAAAGAATGAGCACATGCCATCTTAGTTGCTTTTTGTTACAATAATAAAACTTGCGGCTCAAACTTGAAGTATAAACTAATAGTGTTTTGGTTTGGTTGGTAAGCAAGTTATTTCGGAATTGTTATCCCGTTCTTCTATAGAGATTAAAATAATACAACTATTCCGTAACTAGTAAACATGATTTTATCCCGACCAAATATAAAATAAAGTCATCTTAAATTTAATTCATAAATTAATTTTTCTTTATTCCTCACACGAAACAAGCCGGAATAGTATAGTTTATGTTATTATTAGTAGAGTAAATGACAAGAAGGGCCTTTTTGTAAGTTTAAGGATCTTTCTCTTTGATATTCATATAATGTATGATTAATGGGGACCAATTATTCTACATTCTATTGACTTTCTCTTTAATATAAGTAGGATTCAGCCAATCCTTGCCTCCATCTGACAGCTTCATCTCGTTTTAAAATTTCTCTCTAGTCCTTGATTTAAAATTAAAAAACAAAAGAGAAACCCTTTATGCTCCCTTATCTATGCATATATAAAAACCCTTTGAGTAGTTCCTTCAATTCCAAACAAATTCACCATTGTTCTTTCTTTTGTTTTCTCAACCTCAAAAAAGTCCAATAAATTAACAAGAAGGAACCAAGAAAATGATGTATACTAACATGGAAGAAAAAGTTGGCATAATAAGAAGCACAAGTCGTCCATCATCATGTTCAACACTAGGTACGATGAACAAGAATTCACAAATAATATCCAAAGTGAAGCCCCAAATCCGAATAATTCATGTATTTGCACCAGAGATCATCAAGACAGACGTGGCGAATTTTCGAGAACTCGTTCAACGGCTCACAGGGAAGCCATCACTGTCAGATAAGAAGAAGAAGAAGAAGAAGAAAGAAACCAATATTTACAACATGAAGCAAATTATTCCTGGCAGAAATAATAAGGTATTAGAGGAGCCGTCCACCATGTTGAAGTGTGTGACCACCTTTCTTAACAAGAAAATAGAGTTAAGGACTGGATTTCTTAATCCCTCAGGTGAAGAAGAGATATGGAGAAATGCAAATTCTGGTGGAGGTTTCTTGGATGGTTTCATGGAAGAGTTTAATCTGTTTCCTTTTCTTCCTTCAGATGCTACTCACATGGATGCCTATGGAGAATCACAACTTGCTTAATTAATTAATTAATTACTGATTAGTTAATAACTTGAGAGATGAAAAATATAAATGGAGTTAATTAGTCTAATGATGATCACTATTTGATTATTATTTTCAATATTCTTGTTCTTCTAGGTACTTTAAGGGTTTTACTTTATTAATCTCTTGCATGATTACCCCTTCTTCTCTGGCCATGTTGTTGACTTTAGGCTTGATACAGCCTTATCTTATGAGGTCAACTGAATTCACTATTTTTACACGAAATATGTATTATATATAAAAAAATTATTAAACTCTTAATAAATATTAGAAAATTTTCACAAGTACAATGCATTTAGTGATTGAAACCATAAAATTAAAATCCTGAATCACCTAAGTGCAGAGCTCATCAGTTGTAGATATATACGCAAGAATGTTGTACTTTATACTACCATTCTAGACTATATTTTATTAGTGAGAAAATGCAGTTGGTATATATCTAAGCTCCATTTGGATGCATTCCTTGCTTTCGAACACAACGTATGCAACACAAGTTTTTGTTCTTTTAGTTTTTTTTTTCTTTTTAAAAAAAAATCAGGATATTAGTTGTGTATCTCTATTTTTATTGTTATCTCAAGATGCTTTACTAGGTTTTTTGTTTAATCGTCTTGGTGGACCTTTCGTGTTTGTTTAAAATCTAATTAATTTAAGGCGAAACACGATTTTGGTAAAATTATGAGGGTTTGATGACTATTATACTTTTCTTGCAAGTTTCAGTATAGACTATTTCTTATTTCATGATAGGATGATGTATCTGTTTTACCTCCATTGTAAAAAAAAGTTCTCAAATGACTTTATATTTCGTTTGGTTTAATTTATCTTCTTTTTTTTCGAGTTTGATTTTAGCATATAAACAAGAATTACACCGATCTTTAATGAAATATTTATGACCCCTCACAAAATTGACAGATTTGTCAAGGCTTTACGAAGGAATTCATCAATATTGATGAATTTGTTTTTTACAAAAGTTTTATACATCCATTGCGAATACTATTCTTGTAAGTCGAATTTGTGACGTATTTTTGGGTCAGAAGTACTACAATTGTTTAAAGTAATGGATTACAATGTAGACCTTGAACATTAGATGTAAACTTATCAAATTATGTTGTTCTTTTTTTTTATATTTTTATTAATTATATGTAAACTTATAAAATTATGTTGTTCGTTTTTATATTTCTACTATTTATAGTGTAGCAGGTTTGATCCAGAAGAAAAATATTCATGTCTAGACATGTCAATTCAAATATAAAGTACTTGAATACATAATATACTTGTACTTTAGTCTAAGTATTGTCTGTAAGAAAGGGATGGCAAACGGTGCGGGGCGGGGCGGTTGCGGGGCACACCCGCGCACACCCGCAAAGACTCTAACCCGCCCCGCCCCGCTAAACAAATTTACTATTTTTAACCGCCCCGCCCCGCCCCGCCCCGCTCCGCCCCGCATATATTTTTTTAAATTTTTTTAATATGATCTAGTAACCTACTGTTGCACGTAGTTTTCATTGTAACCAACATTTTCCAGCACTTTAAATTCCAGATTCTATTAATTCCAAATATGCTCTTAGTGTAACGCAAATTCAACAAAAAATCAAATAAAAAATAACAAATCAATGAGATTCAAAACAAATTTAAGAAAGAGATTAAATATAGTAAATTCATGGGTAAAAAGGTCTACAGATAATAAACTGTATGTTGATAACAAATCCATTCAAACTTGGATCTCAAACCATAATCAAACTTGGATCTAAACTTCATATTGAAGTATTGCATCACAAGAAACTAGAAATACTCCATGTGAACACAAATGGCATACAAGTAAACACCATTTCAAAGAAACCCGCGACCCGCACCGCCCAGCGTTAATTTTTTTAAAAAAATTTTAGGCCCCACCCCGCCCCGCAAATAGTGTAACCCGCACCGCCCCGCGAATGCTGAAAACCGTCCCGCCTCGCCCCATTTGACATCCCTAGTAAGAATGTTATGTTTGCTCTCCACATTTATTTTGCGCACATAATAGATTTAGAAATAAGTAAATGACACACGAGAGATGCTTACAAGATTATTTTCTACCATTCAATTAAAAAGGGTCCAGTAGACCCATATATAGGGAGCTTGGAAGCATGAATGGAAATATGACTCTATATTAAATTAACAATGGTATAAAATTACCTTGAAATATTGAAATTTCACTTTAAAATGTTATATAATTAAATATATATAAAAACTTGTTACAATCAAAGTGATGTATAAATTAGCTATAGCTTATAAATAATTGCAACTTTATTCACCCAAATACCCCCTCCTCCCTTTTCCCTGATTCAAACCACCTTGCTCTTGAGGAGACTCGAACTCACAACTTAGGGGTTGCTTACCATTGGTGCAACCCCTCTTGTCAATGCAAAGTACTATTACAGAGAATATATATTATAACATAACATGAAAATTGGTTTCGGAAAAACTTTTTTTATAGTAAAGTATTATTATATAGAGGTGTTGTTATAGAAAAATCTGACTGTATTTCTTTAAGAAACAGTAAACTATTAAGATTAGTCAAAAATATTAGAAGCGATTGCACTAAAATAAGAGCCAGATTTGCTAACCTTCTAATTAAATAAAATAACATTAATTTTTAACAAAAACTAAAAAAATGAAAAAGTTATTGCTATGAAGCCCAAGTCAAGTGACTCCTTCAAGTCATAACACGTTATCAGTTAAATTGATTCGCATTTCACACTACGTCAACAAATTCCAGGATTTCTTGTTTGTGTGAAAATCTGCTAAAATACTTGACAAGTTGAGAACTTACTGAATCCTGGTCCACCATCACAATGAGAAGATAATAGCTACATGCGTGAACCAAAGATGTCATAAAGAAACAATCATACAAACGTAACATGGACATGTCTAATACCAACTCTTATAACAAACTTTTTCAACATCAACAACTTCTTCCACGTCAATAAGACTCATTCACAAAGCCATGGCAAGTTTTACCAGTTCTTTTCTACAATGGAGTGAGCTCATGTTCGTTGCTCATCGATGTGGCATTACTGTGTACAACACTTGTGAAAAGAAAGAATGAGGTAGGTAGGATTGTTGTGAAATTGATATACAACGTATTCTCAACGTTACCTAGAAATGAGAGTAATGGGAGAAAGAGTTGTTTTTTCGCACAAAATGTGGCTTCAGTTAACTCTCATATTCAGTTATTCGTTCCGTTTCAGGTGGTGCCTCCAACCTTGTTAGGACCTCAGGTTCTCCTGCAGCATTCCTTACGATCTGCGCCCAACCAGCAGATATCATGAGAGTTTCATAAATACCCGAGGTTCATTTCATTGAATTAGTTCTGCCATATAACAGCAGCAATACTAGATTCACAGTTTATATGAATACATTAGAAGGCATAACAATCCGAGCTAACTTATCAGTTGTGCAAATTCTAGAATCATTAACCATTTTCCTTATAATTTAATAGTTTTACATCATAAAAGTATTTGTCAGTTATCAATCTAGTGAAAAAGCTAAGAGATTAATACAAACAATTCTGTATTCAAGCACTAGAAGATTGTGATGCTACATACTAACCGTGGATGAAAAGTTTATGTAATAGTGTATTTTAGAAGTAAAAAATATAGAGATGACTCACCAGGATCTCATCGTCAAGGTAAGAAATCATAATAAGTCTCTCAAAGGTCCCTCCTGACATTGTAACAGCTCAGTGTGATAAGCAACAGAAATAAATGCCTAAAGCTAAGCAATAACATATAAATCTAGAAAAGATACTTTCTTCAATCTGCTATTTTTCTATACCTCTTTAGCTTACTTCTTGTATTTCAAGATATTAGAGTATGCACTTATCATTAGTGACATGAAGAAACATAAACAAAGTAACCAAAAAAGACGAGACTGTAAATTCAAGAAATATCAATGTGCTGAAGTTGAATGAGTTCTCGACAGTTGCTACGCTGGATAAAGTCAAACTAAGTCTTGCTTGAAGGCAAGTGCAGGCAGATGAATAACTCCGCATGGTTTTTAAAGATGCTATAAGATTTGAGCATTTGAAGAATTGATCGACTCGATTGATAGACGTCGAAGAGTAGCATCTGAATGAGACAAATGCTTGTTGATATGTCAAAAAACTTAATTCTACCTCCATCTCATCTTTACTGACCCATTTACGAAAAATGACCTTATTCCCCTAACCAACAGGAAACAGGAAGGAATTTCAGAAAATAAGTGGATTAGATTAGAATATCACTTTTACTAATCAGAGTATTTTGTGGATGAAGAATATCATTTGGCAAGTAACCAAACAAGCCAGTGTCTGCAAAATCCTAAGCAAAGAAAAAGACTGCAAATTTCCAGAATAAAAGGGAAACAGAATTGGCAGACATTTACTAATCCGATATCATAATTCACGAGGCAAAAGATAGCAATTAAAATTAAAATTAAAACGAATACTCCCTCCGGCCAATTTATGTGATTGGTGTTTGACTAGGTACAGAGTTTAAAAAAAAAAAGACTTTTAAAACATGGGGTCTAAAACAAGCCTAGATATTTGTGCGGCTATAAATCATCTCATTAAGATAAAATGGAAAGTTTACAGTATTAAAATGTTTTTAAATAAGTATGACATTCTTTTTGGGACAGACTAAAAAGGCATGTACGACACATAAATCGTGACGGGGGGGGGGGGGGTAATTCATAACTCATAAGGCAGTCAAAGAAAGATATTCATAGGCCTGAACACACTTTTCTCCATCTAAGGTATACACAGCAAACTGGATTGCCCATTTGCCAATATTTGCACATATCATGGTTTTAGCTCTCTTAACAAGATACAGTATCTCCGCATTAAATGAGTAAGAAGTATGTTTTAGTTGATAACAAAGATCAAATCCTACAGTAATACTAAAATCTCACCAAGAGGAACTTTCACCCCACTGGACACAGCATCTCTAATGGGGACAGGAAGTTGTTGCACAGTGTTAAAAGCCTGGCCAAAAGCACCTCTTAGTTGTTCAGGTACAGCTTCCTCATTGACCTTTGGAGATTCAAATGTCCCTTCAACATACTCTTCTTTCATACGAAGAGGCCCCTCAACACTATACTTGGTGGAGATGATAAACTTATTCTCAATCTGCATTTTTACCAAAAGTATTTTCACTTCTTCAGATATCTATGATCAGATATACTAATAATTCAATAACATTTCACAATGATCTCAACTGATAAATTGAAAGAAGCAACACTCTGGGTCCTTGATTAAGAGTCAATTGATATTGACCAGCAACTAATTGGCAGCTTGCAGGAATCAGGGGCCAAGCTTAAGTTAATGCGAAACCGGTAAAAGTTATGTGGTAATCCATATATAATTTTATGGAGGACAGAATGTAGAAAGGTAATAGTGCATTAGTAATACTTGGATAAATGTATCTAAAAATAAAAAATTCTTAAATGTAACAATCCTTATATAATTATTCACCATATAACAGTCCATAGATTATTATTCACAGTGTATAAGTCACTACATTATTATTTATCGCATAAGAATCCCCATATTGTTCTCCTCATAACTAGTTTGTGAACCAAACGACCCCCTCATTTGTAGAAATTTTTAGTATTGTTTACTTTCAACTTTGTAGCAGAGGGAAGATTATTTTTTGAATACTAGCATCGACCATACATACCAAAATTTCCAACGAAGATAAATTACCGAATTTAGGAATTTGACTTGTGCAGTAGCAGTCCCAGATCCATCCTTGATCAGCACATCTAATTTAGATAAATTTACCAATGTCGGAGGAATTCTCCTGCAACAACATCATTTTGGTAGAAACATTATTAGCTGACATTCATGGAAGTAAACTAGAATCAAAACGACGATCAGCTTCACTTCAATGTTCAGAAGATATCAACTGAAATTAGCACATAAACTCTAACAATAACTTACTCCCTTTAAAAAGAAAAATGCCTTGCTAACAGAAAATCAAGCCAACAGACTCTGGTTCACAGCTCATCCAGCCATGGGCGTATTGAAGAGGAGTGTGGGTTCATGTGCACCCATGCTCTCCTCCCTTTACCATATATAGCAATGTAATATCTCCTCAAACTAATATATGTGTGCGCGCCCGAGCTCAAAGAGTCCTATGGTGCAATGGTTACTGGGTGCACCTCTCAAGTGTCAAGGGTTTAATTCCCACGCCCATCTTGCATGTTATAATTAAATACTTTTTTTCTCTGTCTTCCTTTTTTTGTTAGGTTACTTTCAAAATCTCCTCCAAGACCTAGACCATGTATAATCAATGAGTTCAACTAATCAAAACATATTTGACATGGAGTATATATATATATATATAAAATATCACAAAAATTTCAAATAAAAGATGGAACCTATAATTTTAAATGTATAATGGTGTCAATGGTAAGAACCTAAAGGTTGAACCCATCAAATTGAAATCCTGAATCCACAAGTTCATAATAGTGTACCATGTTCTTGAAATCCTAGATCCGCCTTCAGATCCAGCTAACACATTTTTTCAGCAACATTTAGTCTGTAACGCTTCTTTGATGGATTTGTCAAATCGTAGCATTAGCAAGAACAGAGATCAATGATCGTGGCAGGAGCTTCATAGCAACATTTGTTCAAAGTCAAGCATTCGTTTAAATATGGTTTCTTAGAGTGAATGGAAAACAATGGCTCTACAAGGAAGCTCATCAACTTTCTCCTTCGAAGCTAATTTCTGCCTGATTAGCTCATTGACTTGATCAGTGGCTTTGTATCATTCATAGAGAACTTGAGGGGGCAGGTACCTTACTTGAACAATATGCGCAAACATGATCGGGGAGCTCTGGCACTATATAGTTTCTCTAGGGTTATCGAATAGGATTTTTCAACAATATAAAGTATCATCTCTTATATTTTATTGCATGCAGGGGATCATAGATACTTTGAGTCAATTACTCAAATGGTCACTCAAATATCTCAAATTATCTTCTAGTCACTTTTCTTTCGTTTGTAACAACAAGTTACTTAACTATGTCTATCACACTCAGAAGGTCACTCAACTAGATTTTCTAAATTTTGGATTGGCAAATACCTATTTTGCCCTCTAAATTATAAACATTTATCTTCTTTTTATTTTATTTTTTAACTTTTTAGTATTAACAACAAAAATTCAAAAATTTATTTACACAATTCAAAATGAAATAAAATAAAGATTGTAAAATATATATTTCATACACGTAATATAAAAATAATTATTTAAATAAAGGTATTTTATAATATACATAATATATTCATGAAAATTATGCTCAATTATATTATCATATTTCTACTAATTTTACGACAACACAAAGTTATGTCAAAGGAAAGCTGGGGGACTATCTGTATAAAGTAACATATGCTATGTTAAGTCGTGCATGAAATATATATAATATAATTTCCAAGAATATATAATGTATATTATAAAAATACCTTTATTTAAATAATTATTTTTATATTACGTGCATGGAATATTATTTACAACCTTTATTTTCTTTCATTCAGAATTGTGTAAATAAATTTTTGAATTTTTGTTGTTCATACTTAAATTATTATTACTAACAAATTTTTTGATTAATTTTTTTATTATGCTCATTATTTTGTTATTCCAGTATTATATATGCTTAAATACTTTTTATTTTTTAATTTGTAAATAATATTTATTTATTATATAGATATGTCCATAATGTAAATTAAAAAGGAAAAAAATCATAATATTACAAAGTTTAAAAAAATAAAAAGAAGATAAATGTTTATAATTTAAAGGGTAAAATAGGTATTTGGCAATCCAAAATTTGAAAATTTAGTTGAGTGACCTTCTGGGTGTAATATGCATAGTTCAGTGACTTTGTTGATACAAACGAAAGAAAAGTGACTTTAAAAGATAATTTGGGATAGTTGAGTGACCATTTGACTAATGGACTCTAGATACTTTTGGGAAGTCTAGTTTTCCCTAGCACAATTTTCGGCAATTGGGAAGATAGCAAGCATATCTACTTCTTGGTTCATACACTAAAGAGTTGATTTAAGCTGGATAGGGGGGGGGGGAAATAGAATGTTATCCCAAAAAATAGAACTTACCCAAACAAAAATTTGGCAAAAATGAGTAGTGGGCTACCAGCTCCAAACCACTCAAAATTCCACAGGCCTTCCAAATTGTTAGACCTGAGTAATGAAACCACCAATGAATACCTTGTCAAGAAGCTTGAAAGTTAAGTTTGTCAGTAAGATTTAACACCTTACGTTGTGGGACGAGGTGTCGGATTGAGCCTCTCGAGACCAATGATCCTCTCATTCACATCAATGCGTTGTACATCGGTTATCTTCCCAGTGACCAATGCCTCAAACCCACCAGCATCTTTGAACTATAACAGAATAAGTAATTTCTTTTACCGCTTAAAGGACAAACAAAAAGTATAGAAGAGCAATCCTTTAAAATAAACTGTGCAGTATAATCAATAATATTGTTCTTCAATTTTTACACTTATACATTATCCTATATCTTGCATGATTAGTACATAACACCAACTTTTACGCTCAACCTAAGGCCTCATTTTTTTTATTAAGATTACGACGTAATCTGAATGCACATCTAAATATTAATATATGTATTAAGATTAGAACATTTGAATCTAAATAAATAAATAAATATATATATATTAAGATCTTGTATTAAGATTTGAATACTGAATAATTAAGACTGTTTGGTTTCTTTACATCTAAAATGTGCAGGCATTGTCTTTATTAAAAAACTAATAAGTATAAATTCAAATCAAATAGTAAATACTATATCAAGAAAATATATTTTTTCAAAATTATATGGTGGTTAGTGGTGATGATGGTTGGTGGTTGTGGGTGCCGATTGGTAGTAGATGGTGGATGTCAGTAGTAGTTAATGGTGGTGTTTGATGGTGGTGGTGACTGATAACATCAATGGTGATATATATAGTAGTGGTTGATAACGGTGTATTGTTGTGTTAATGGTGGCCGGTGGTGACGGTTGTAAATGATGGCTAGTGGTAGTGACAACAGACATTCATGCTTGGTCGATGGTGGTTATGGTTGAGAATGGTGGTAATGGATGGTGGGTAGTAGGTGGTGGGTGGTGGTAGTCTATAATGGTAGGGGGACAACGACTGGTGATGGTGATTAGAGGTGAAAGCGTAGGAGTAATAGTGAAATAGAATTTTTACAAAAACTCTTGAATGTATAACATCTTAATGATATTAAGACTTTGTTATAGATCTTACTCATCAAGATCTATTCAGACCCATTAAATGGTTGTAAATTGAAAAAACAAACCGTCTATCTGAATGATTAACATTCCGATCTAAAAAACAAACACACTTAATTATTGAGATTAGAATGATTAAGATTAAGATCTCGATTAAGTGCAAACAAATGAGGCCTAAGACTAAAAACGAATCAAAAAACCAATATCCCAAAGGAAAAATTCTCACAAAAAGGATTTTCAGTGGAGGATATCTTCCTTCATAGAGAACGACCTCATTTGGTAAATACAATCATACATCTCCACATGACTTTGTCTTCTCACACATAAAAAAGCACAATAACATCAAAGAATTACCTTTAAAATAGGAAAGATTGAAACTTCTGAAAGTACATACAGATACATACAAACAATCCTTCATCTTATCAGTGATACCCATTTATCCTTATATATTTTTATAGATAGCCCTTTCTTCTTACACTTAATGACCAAATATAAACACTTGTATTCATATGGAAAAAGGCTACTCCCTTAATTCCAGTTTATGTGACCCTATTACTTTTCCTGGTGTACTACACAAAGAATAATTACTTTCTAAATTTCAAAATAATTTAACTTATTAAACTTTTTCTTTACCCTTAATAATAAGTTTTTATAGTCAGCACAAATAATTATGACATGTTGATGACTATAAGTTCAAAATCTTAATTTTGTATTTCTTACGCTTAGTGTCAAATATTTTAACATAAATTGAAACAGAGGGGAAACAAAATTGGAACTTTAGGCATTAGAAGAATGAATACCGCAAGACTAAATCACAAAACAGAAAAATCTAAAATAGAGTTAAAAAGAGAGGGAAGAATGAGTACTGACAGCAAGAAGAAGAGACTCTTTAGCAGAAAGACGTTCCATTTCTTTAGCAAACGCAGAAGCAGCCCCTCCTCCTTGTACTGTCTGCTCTACCATTGCTCTACACATACCCTTTAACTTGTTTCTTGCATTTCTGCGTCGGAAAATGGTTGGAGAAGAAAGGGATGGAAACGACGACGTATTGCTCAAACGCCGGCAAGAAAATGGTGGAACTAAATTTTGAATTGAAGTAGCCATTTGACAATTATGAAGAAAAATCTGAATTGGAATTTGAGGTTGAAGAAATATTTATTCTTTTTGGTTTTAAGAAGAGGAATTGGAAAATGTGGTTCTGCTGGAAAGTGGAAAATTAAATAGTTTGCTCTCAAGCTCTTGTACCTGTTTTTGTGTGACAAGTGACAACTGAATGTCGTATACCAGGGGCATTGTTGGAAAACAAAGTTTATTTACGGCAATAACAATTCATTAAAATCTATATCTATATATTTATATTTAAAGTTGAAAACTGGCAAGATGATGTGGCAGCCCTCTAAAGCCATCATTCTTATTTATTTATTTTTCTATTTTTTGGAATTTTATCCTAATTTTAGTACAATCTCTATTTATTAAAATGCTTTTCCTCAAAATTAATGTTAGGAGTTTAAACAAGAAAAGAGCAAAAAAAAAATTGAAATTGAATTAATGCTTTCCTCGTAATTATTGTTACGAGTTTTATAAGGAAAGAGGAGAAGATTTTGAAATTGATTACAACTTCATTATATACATTAATTGTGAATATTAAATAAGGGAGAGAAAAGAGATTCAATTTAATTGGGTAAATAAGCAGCTTTATTGGAGATTTAAAGAAGAAAATGTGTAAAATAACACTGGTAAGGACTATTAGCAATTAAATCAGAAACGGCTTCTTTCCACTCCTCCTATTTTTCTTCACAAATTCGATGGAAGCTCTTTGTTTCACTTGTCCAGTTGTTAGAAGAAATAGTTATACAATTATGAGTGTTAAATTGTATTTAATCGATTATTTATCTTTTGCTCTTTCTTATTCTCAACTTGACCATCCAAATTCTAATTCAACTATATATTGGGGTCTTTGGTTCCATTTCAACAACATGGCTGTGAGTTTTTAAATTCTTTTTTACCTTAACAGTATTTTATATTTGTATTGGATATTGTAAAAATTATACTGAAACCAAATACAGTTCATATATCAATACATATACATATTAGGTTATACAATGGTTATTGCATGTCGATTTATTTATGGTACATATGTCCCTTATATTTAGTTAATTATTTATGTGATGTATGCTGGTGTAACTAATGCTGCTTTTGTTTTTGTTTTTTTTGTTTGCCTTTCTTTTCCCTGCGCTGAGGGTCGATTGAAAACAGTCTCTCTGCCCTTTTGGGTAGAGGTAAGGCTTGTCTACATATTACCCTCCCCAAATCCCACTTTGTGAGAATATACTGGGTTGTTGTTGTTGTTGTTGTTATACAATGGATTAGACTAAGGTGATGCTGATGGTGATATTAAAAATATTTTTGATGAAGAAGTTTGCCAAGCATTAATTCAATGATAGATGATTAATTTTGGCAAGCTTTTTTCATCAATGTCCATAACTCTTGTAGTTCGTAGCAACTTTTATTTTAAGTCGTTGCTGTTTTTTTGTTTGTTTTTGTGTGTGTATATTGATTATTGTGCTGTAATTGTACTCTTGTATTAAAACCATTTTTTTTATTTTTTTTGTGGAAGAGTACAAAATAAATAGTATTGAGTTTTTTATATTTTGCTGAATTAATAGATTATTGGTAATTATGTGAAGAATGCGATTTGTATCTGACTTGTATGAGATATAACGTGGCACAACTCCATAATCAAAATGAACAATTATTTGTCATCACTTTTTTTGTGGTATTTTTCTATTCTACCCAATTAGAAGTGTAATTATTTTAATTATTTTCAGTTCTTTTATTTAAGGCTTTGCATATATTGTAACTCCCAAGTATTAAATTGAATGAGGCAAAAAATAAAACTTCTTCGCCTCTTTAAGGTTTGTGCCAAAATGTTACTCCCTTCAGTCCACAATAAGTAATTTTTGGAAATTTTTCTTGTGGTCCAAAATAAGAAAAAAAAAATAGATTTCAAGAATGAATTAATTATTTTTTTTCCTATATTGTTCTTGGAGTAAATAGTATTGAAATATGTATTAGAAGTATTTATATGAGATAGTAAAGGTTAATATGATTAATTTCATTGCTAATTAACGCTAAAAGATGAATTTCTTAATTTATGTGAAAACATCCAAAAAACCACTTACTTAGACAGGAGGGAATAAATTTAATGAGGCAAACTGAAAGAGCAATTGTAGGAAAGAGAAATAAATAAGAAAGAATTTTTTTTTGTTAGAGCAGTAATATAGGAGTAGAGAAAAAACAAAAATAAAAAATAGTAGGAAGATTAGGCAATTAAAATGGAACGAAAAAGAAGATCAATAAAAGAAAAGATTGTAAAGAAATTTTCTTTTCTATTTTTGGTTTCCTTACTTTTCACTTTATTTGAATTGAATTTTTACTATTTTAGCGAATAGAATAATATATTACTTTCATGTATCTAATATATAACTAAACTAAGAATTGCGTATTAAACCCATATGCACATGCCTCTCCCAGTACAAATCTCCTTACTCTTTTTTTTTCCCTATAAAAATCTTCTGGTGATGAAAATACAATATTAAACTCTAACTTTTAATAAGAATATTGTAATGCATTTAAGTAGAAAGAAATTATCTCTCCCATTTGGGTTAAATTACTAAATAATTATTTAAAGTTATAACATTTATTATAACCGCGCGGAACGCGAACCAATTCTCTAGTTTCATATAATGCAGAATTTGTGTATTCCTACCATGACAGATTAGAGATATTGTTTCTGATGGATGTGAATCCTCAAGAAACCAAAAAGAGGAAAAGAGACATCTTAAAAAGTTCTTTTTTATATCATAAATTGTAAGAAAATATTTCTTTCTTAATTTCTTTTTAGAATTTATAACCTAAGATAAGTTTTACATATTTAAGTGATTATATATCATTCCATCAACAAACAAAAAAATAGGACTATAAATCTATGTTATTTCAAAATATAAAATAATACATTTCTTTTGAGATAAACTAAATAGAAAAGTGTATTATGGAACATAAATATGACTTTCTGGACCACTTATTTTTGTTATTTTCTATTTTGGTTGATAGAAGAGTGGTTAAAATCGGTGGCCGAGGCAGGATCTCCATGAGGAGGTTCAAAAAAAATTTAGTAACTAGTAAGAATTGAATCTTTGACATTATGAAGGTTTTGAATCCCCTTGATTACTAAACTGCACTTTTGGATCGTATTAAGGGATTCAAAACGTAATAAATAGAAGTAAAAAATAAGTTTTATCTTATACATATAGTATAATTTTCAACAAAAAGGTAAATAAACTCCTTTCCGCCTCTAAATCCGCCCTGGATAAAACATTATTTGACGAAAAATGTAACACTTTGCCTACCATAACACAAGGTCGGTAGTGGAGTCAACAACTCAATGAAAGGCTGATTTGTCTTTTAAGCGTAAGAGAAGATGTTTGAGTGAGATAAACTTTGTTTTTTATGAATGCAAAGCAAACGCTGTCAGATTATTTTTAAATTACTAACGAAAAGTATCTTGTTTTTGGTAATAAGGAACCATACGTATTCGTGCACCAAACCAGCTATTGCAATGTAATTTTAATCGCTTAGGAATCGTTTCATAGGTTCATAACAATAATACTGAATAATGTGTATTAGTAATACTGGTATTAATTATGCTTGCATTAGTTATACTAATACAGTATTAGTTATTCTCATATATTTCGTATAAATTATTTGGTTTGATGTATTAAAATATTGCACAATTTCTGAAAGAATTGTTTGTTTATAAAAATGTCCTCAAAACTAGTCTATATTTTACCTTTTTAAAAGAAACATATGTTAAGAAATATTTTTATATGAAAAGGTTTAGAAACAATATTTTATTTGTCTACCTATATTGTAAAATAAAATTAAATATTTATTTATAAAAAAAGAAAATATGCTAAGAATTTATTTATTTACTAGGGATATAATTTTATTTCTCACCATTTGGATTATTTTGTACTTGTATTAATATACTAACTAGCATGTTTTAATCATGCATAAATTTTGAAGGACAATTTTGTCTTTAACTAAGCTAATGCATGCATTAAAACTCATTGCATTGCTAATACCATTGTTTCTATGATAGGATTATACCAAATAGGATGTATAACTAATACTTGCATAAGTAATGCATGAGTTCAAAATGTCTACCAAATAATGTGTTATTAATACACAAAGCTAATACACCTTACCAAACAATGTATTATTAATACACAAAGTTAATGCATGCATTAGCTTATCTCATCCTACCAAACGACCCGTTAGCTTATGCGGGTAAATTATTAATATTTTAGTTTAGTCAAGTGTCATATTTGTCAAATTATTGAGATTTTTAAATTTAACATTACTCATATGTCTGAAAAGAAAATTCTTCGTACTTTAGATAAACAGGTCAAGATCAAGTCATATGCCCCACCTAGTCCTTTTAATGAAATTATATTTCTAATTTTTCTAATGAATTTCTGTTCAAACTTGGTTGTGTAAGTAATATACAGAGTTTTAGATTTACATTAATTGAAACACAATTATATGTATCCTGGCTAGCCACCTAATCTCACATCACTTTAACAAAAATGGAAACTTCAATTTGGTTACATATTGTCTTCTAATGGTAGAAAGTCATGTTCATAATCTCAAATGAAAGTATTTATGAATAGTGAAACTTATACCATCGTCACTATTAATTGAAATACCTTTTTTGATTGGTAAATCAAATGTATATTATAAAATTACCTATATTTAAATAATTATTTTTATATTATGTGTATGACAAGAGGGGTTGCTCTAATGGTAAGCAACCTCCACTTCCAACCAAGAAGTTGTAAGTTAGAATCTCCCCAAGAGCAAGGTGGGAAGTTCTTAGAGGGAAGGTGTAACGACCCGGCCGGACGTTTTTGAAATTTACGCCTCCGATCCCCAATTAACTGTTTTCCCTAAGTCATTTCTGCTATTATGGCTTGCCGGGATGTTCGGTTCTAGAATTTGGAGTGTTTTGGGACACTTAGTCCCTAAATGATAGCTTTATAGTTGAAAAATGACCTGTATTCGGAATAGTGTTAAGACGACCTCGGAACGGAAATCCAATGGTTCTGTTAGCTCCGTTAGGTGATTTTAGGGTTGGGAGCGCGTTCAGAATGTATTTGGAGGTCTCTAGGTCAATTAGGCTTGAAATGCCGAAATTTGAAAGTTTTGGAAATCCGATCGATAGGTGAGATTTTCATCCGGGAATCAGAATGGAATTTCGACAGTTGCAGTAGCTTCGTTAGGTGATTTTGGATATGTCTGCAAATTTTCAGGTCATTCGGACATCGTTTGGTCGGGTTTTTGATAGCGTGTAGGTTTCGGAAGTTTTGGTTGAAACTTAGGGTTGAATCCGCCACAATTTGATATTTTGAGTTTAATGATGCGTTTTTATGATTGGAACAAGTTCGTATCGTGATTTGGAGTAGGTTGGTATTTTTGGTTGAGGTCCCGGGGGCCTCGGGATGAGTTCGGGTGATTTAACAGAAGAAAATTGAAGTTGCAGCAAGTCTGATCCTGTGCCTTCTGTTGTTTTCGCTTCTGCGGAACTTGGACCGCAGAAGCGAGTCCGCATAAGCGACAAAAAATGCGCAGGTGCGAGAATTTAGGAGGTCAGCTGAGTCCGCAGAAGCGGACCATAGTTCGATGAAGCGAG